>VZRU01002967.1:395597-417964 GCA_013398155.1 Pedionomus torquatus | reverse complement strand
AAAAAAAAAAAAAAAAAAGCTGAATTACTCTTAATTCAACCCTTTTTCCTTTGTGTCAGTGATTGTTTTCTATTAGCAATGATAAATGTAATTTTTCCAGCTCTTGGTTTAATGTAATTACTTAGAGATTTTGTTTACAGAAAGGTATCACAGAAAACTTTCACCCTTTGAAACTGATGGGCAGGATAATATCCATTACTGATACAGCAAAATTTGTTTGGTAGAGCTCACCCATAAATATGATTTTTCCTTTTTTGGTAAAACTGTCAGACGGTGGTAACACTGCATGCATTCACTGAAGATCAGTTTCAGTGTGTAGCTTGTAATATTGTATCAATTATTATCCTAATAATATCAAGTCCCATTTACACTCCTATTGTTAAAACCTAATTTTGTAGTTAATCTGTTACTATTTTTATGCAACTCACTTTTACCATCCACGTTTTGAAATTTCATCCTAGGTGTAGCACAAAAAGTACTCATGTTGTAACTAATTTAATCAAAATTGGAGGGATGACAATGCTTGGAAAAAAACATTCCTCTGTATTCTTCTGACTTTGAAAGCAAATTCTTATATTGGCCGTGTACAAATACAATTACTTTTTTTTTTCTTCAGTATTTCTAAAAAGTGTCCTTTCTCTTCTGGATAGCAGTAAAACATCTTCAAGGCCAGGCTGGATGGGGCTTTGAGCAGCCTGGTCTAGTGGGAGGTATCTGTGCCCATGCCAGGGGTTTGGAACTTCGTGATCTTTAAGGTCCCTTCCAACTCTAACCATTCTATGATTCTATCTGTATAGAGACTGTGCTGTGATTCCTGAAACCTCTTCTTCTTTTTCTTACCTCTTGGTCCTTTCACAGTTTTTTCCACAATAGCTTTAGCTTTTCCACCAGGTGCAAATTTGAGTCACTATTGGGTTTTCTTCATTTTCAGACAGAGGAAGTTTTCTCCTTGGTAAAAAGTGTCAGGTGGAAAATCCTCATGAATTTAATTCCTTTGCCAAAGCAGACAATGGAATCCACTCAGCCTCTTCTCCTCCGTGCTGAAGGTGATGGTGGGTCTGCCATTGAGTTCTCTGCTGGCAAGATGGGGCACTAGTTACATGATGCCCTTTAAAAGCTGTGATTTAGTCTTAGACTTAGAAATATAACTACTGGAAGTTAAATATGATTTATTAATAAAATATAGTGTGCTTGTCCCCTTTGCCTAAGAAGTTTAATTTCTCTAGCATTAATTGGACATTGATGTAAATTTTTGACAGTGTTCATTACTAGTATTTAGTGATGGAGAATCCTAATATCAGAAAGGTTAGTATACTTTAAAAGTGGTTTGATTTAATATGGAAAGCCTACTTGTTAGTCACCACCTAGCCTAGTGACATCTGCATCACTGTGCCTGCAAAGTAGAAAGAGAAGCAGACTCTGAGGAATTTACCAAGACAGGTTACAGGGTAGGGACCTGTATAAGTAAGAGAGTGTGGAAAAAGTGAGGAAAAGTTTGATTTTTTTTATGAACAGCAAGAATTGCAGCTACCCATAAAGGGTGCAACGCAGAAGAGTGTTTTCTCTTGGGAAAGAAAAGGTGTCACTGTGCTTTTCTAAGACTGAAAGAGGAGACTGAAGAAAAACATATGCTGATCTCTGATGTAATTGGCATATTTTATGCATGGTGGAGCACCTTCAGAAGACAGTGTGAGAGCCACAACCTATAATTCCCAGTACGCCAGGGGCTGGGATACAAATAGCATGATTTCTGATTTGATCAGATAAGGAAGGAATTTCGTTTTCTTATAAGATACTAGTCTTGTTCAGTTAAACTTTAGAACTCCTGAAAGACATTATAGAACTTCAGCTCAAGCTGCTCTATTTTCCAAACTGCAGTTCATTCTTACTTGTATTGTTAGATGCAAAGGCATGCCTGCTGAAGAGATATAGTAGTTACGGTACACTTTCCTCCTTGCTGTGAATTTTGCTGAGATTAGGTGCTCTTGCACAGGACAAGAAGTTGAGAAACAAGTTCCCCTGCCTTGTGGATCCTACTGCAGTTATATTAGCAGATGAGCATCCAACATTGCAATGTTTTGGTCCACAATAAGCCAAAAGGATTTGAAATCAGAAGAAATTTATATAGGGAAACTTAGACAACAAAGGCATTAAGAAGTTTCCTGGGTCGTGTGAGCTTCTTGCAATGTCAAGGAGGGCTTGGGACGAAGAGGAATTATTGGGAATTTAGAATTTTATAACATAAAGTTTTTTGATAAATCATTAAGGATAAATAATAGCGTAGTTTAGTGGTATTGCTAATTTATTGACCTTGGCTGTGATAATTGTAGTGTAATTTTGTGGTGTGCAATTCTATTTGGGATTCCTTAATACAGACATTGTCAACACTGTGGGGCCTCCTTGGATCTTACTCAGCCATCACAGTCTAACACATCAAGATGACAGGTAACTACCAATGTCACTTTTGTTGCAGCATTTTGTGAATAGCTCTCTTTACATAGTTCTCAGTGAAAGTTATTTAGCCAATCTATGTATGTTCAAATTTCTAGGTATTTTGTAAATAAGATGATATTTTATACGCAATAAGGAAGATGCTGAAATGAAGAAGTCCTTATTATCTGGTGGCTTCATTGACCATGTTTATTTTGGAGGAATTTCAGGAAGGGAGATGTTTTTACTTAGTTTTTCAGCTTAGAAATACAATCCTCTTCTCGATAATCCCCTAACAAACTTTTGTTGTGGTTTTTGATTTTTTTTTTCACTATATGATAACAAATAATCAGATAATTAGGTTTCCTACAGAATATCAAGTAAAGAGTCTATAAATGACATTAAAAGGAGATGCCTTCTGAAATAGTAGCTTTTGTAAGTCTAATTTCTATTAATTGAACTGCTATACTTACTCGTTATGTATGCAGTGTGTTTTCTTAGGGAGTTGGTTTTAAATAGACCAATTAAATGAATAACACAATGAATTCATAGATAAATTTCACTACCTTCTTTTTTTTTTTTAATTTCTTAAGAACATGAAAAAAACCATATTGGGTCAGATAGTTCAACAGTCTAGCTGTCTTACTGTCACGTGTCTGACTGTGGCAAAACAAACATCATTTCAGGAGAGTGTGTTGGTTAGGGCAGTTTCTGCCATTTGTTCTCTTCATATCTCCTCTAGGTCCACAATTCCTATGGGAATATTAGAGGCTACTCCCCTGGTCAGTCTCTTTATTATCATATATGGACCTATTGTACCTGAATTTGTCCAATTCCTTTTTGAAAATGTTAATCCTGTGTCTTCCTCTAGAAGACTCCAGATGATCACTGCCCACTATGCAAAGAAATACTTTTTACATATGTTAAGTGATTTTCTGTGAATTTCAGTGAGCTCTCCTTACTTTCAGTAGTGGAGATAGGATAAACAGTACTGTATTCATGCTGCCTACATTTATGTAAAGTTCAGTCATAGCTCTCAGACTTTTTGCTCTCAAGCTTGAAAAATCTTAGGTTTCTATTCCCTTTTCCTATGATATCTGCTTTTTCCATTTGATCATTTGAACTGTCATTCACTAGACTTTCTTCAGCTCTACACCTTCACATGATGCAGAGACCTGAACTGCACATGGTATGTGGTCACATCAGAGTTTCATATATTTGTAAAATGATACTTCAAGTCTTGTTCTCAGCGCCTAGCTTTTGATGGGCTTTTTTGACTACCGCTGCATTTTGAGCCAATGACATTAGAGAACTGATGACAATGACTTTGAGATCTCTATTTGCACTTTTAATGGCCATTTCCAACTTCAGTATTGTGTAGGCACATTTTAGGGTCAATTCATAGATGCATCTTCCATTTGTGTACACTCAGATGCACCTGTCACCCTTTTGACCATGCCTTCAGTTTTCCATGTCCTTCTGGAGCTGCTCATCGTAAAAGTAGCAGTTGGTCCATGAAGCATAGTAGCTTCAAACTGGAGAGTTTCACCATTCATACTTTCCTCCAGGTGACTGATGAGTAAAACTGACTCCAGCAGTGGAGTTCCAGTGGAACCTTATCAAATGCTTCCTGGAAATCCAAGTGTGCTGTTTCCACTGCATTTCCTTTATCCCTATGTATATTGGCACCATTAAAGAACTCCTTCAGGTGAGGAAGGACTGCCACTTATGGAAGTCATGTTGGCTCTTTTGTAACAGATTGTCTTTATCCTGGTACTTAGTGATTATAATTATAGACTCAACAGCTTACAAGATGCCAAAGTAGACTCACCTGCCTGTAGTTCTCACAGTGAACCTTAGACCTGTTTTTTTTGTAGAAGAAAGTGTAGCACTGATCTGTTGGGGCAGCTCTGTAGTCCCTACATCCAGCTTTTTCATCTAGGCACAATTCCTAAAACACTATGTCATGAAATCCTATCAGCACTGGAAAAACCAAGCCACTATTAGGTGCTGAAATAACTTGAAAATCCTTTTGTTTTCATTTTTTAAAAGCTCAGACTGTCTATGAATTACTTAACTTTATATTCGGTCTGTGTCCTCAGCACGTAGCTTGTAGAGCAAGTAAAGGCCAAAAGTGAATTTTACAACCTTACTATAAAAGTATAAAGGAGGATTTGCAAATGGAGGTGCATGATAGCCACTTAGCACTAATGGCACTGTTGAGAAGTAGAACATAAAGTCTTATTTCTTTGTATTTGATTAGTTCTGATAGTCATTGCTTACACACGTGAACCGTGTTGACCAGTACAGTAACAGAATAATGCACTACTGTTGGCTCAGATGCTACATCAGCATAAAAAGCATTTAATCTCTTTGGACATATCAGCAAATAGGTAGCAATTCTTCCCATTACTGTCTGAAAAGCTGTCCTCTGTTGCATGGAACATAACTAATCACTTCATTTTCATGTCACCTCCTGGAGACTTGTAGCTTAACACAGCATCATTTGAAAACTTTGCTTGTCTGGAAATGTCTGTGTGCTCATTAGCTGCTACTGATGCAAAATGGTAAAGATGTTGCCTTTGACATACAGTATATTATGTGAAGGCATGAAACAAGATTAATCATATTCTTCACCTCAGTGCTGCAGTAGCACATGGGCTACTAATGTACTTGGGATCACACTTCAGAAATCAGAGCACTAATAATTAAAATGTTAATAGGTCAATTAAATCTATTTATTTGTGTTTTGAATTTGTGAAGCAAGCTTATGGAGATAAATACCTTCTATTATTCCAACTGCAGAGCTGAAAGGCTCTATAAACTTAGGAGGGATGGGCAAAAATGTGCTATTTCAGTGTGCAGTTAGCAGTGGCCTGGATGTTATAAATCCTGTGACTTTAACTTTTTTATCTGGTGATAGATAAAAGCTATCTAAATTAATCATTGACATTTTGTGTTCTCCAAGTCTAGTGGAATGCAAAACAAAATGGGGTTTTCTAAGTCCTGTTTGGTGGTTTCATTTTGCATTGTGATGGACTAAAAAGAGGAACACATGATGTGTTACCTTGTCTCAGTGGAAGTACTGATTAAATTCCTTCAATGGGAACGAAAACATTGATTTGATCTTGCCCGTAGGATTAGTTTTCAGAACAACAATTAACATGAGTTGCTACAACCAAGTTACTCAATATCATCCAGATCAGAAGATTGGATTGTGGAAAAAGCACTTGAGCTACATGGAGTCAACAATTTTATTAGTTGCAGAATGATTGAAATAGCCAATAGCTAAAAGGTGCCAAGTTGAGCCCGTCGTCTGTAGCTCTGTCCCCCCTGTGTTATGCTCACTGACAATCTTCAAAACTCCAGTCCATGTAATGAGAGGTCGAACAGCTCAAGTCTAAAGCACTGCTGTACTTAAGCTGGAGATTTTTAATTATGGGTAAAGGTCTGATTGGCAAAAGCAGATGTATTGCTAACGTAGATACGGTAGCATACCATCTCTTTTGGGCATCAGTGATTTTAATAGTCATGTTCGCACTTAAATTCTGCCTCTGTGTGTGAGGTACTATGAAGGGTTTAGGCTTTGCATGTATTTAGAAGTGATGCTTTAAGAGATGACATAATAAGCAATAAGTGCCAGTGAGGAATAAAACATCCTGTCATGAGCTTAAGAACAGGTGAGATGGCAGTAGGAATGTGCTTGACCAAAAAAAAAGTGACTAATGCATTCAAAAAACAGGTATGTAGGAATATACTCATTGTCTGTGTAATCTTCAGCTGTACTGGTACATTGTAATCACTGCAGTGAGACCATGAGTTTCTAGTAGCGGGGAGCCCAGCACTGGACACAGCACCCATAATGTGTCTCCCCAGTACTGAGTAGAAAGACTCGCTTGACCTGATGGCAATGCTCTGCCTAGAGCAGCCCAAGAGGTTGTAGCCTTCTTTGCTACACTGTCTCATGGTCAACTTGTCCACCTTGTCCTTTTCTGCAAAGCTGCTTTCCGGCTGGTTGGCCCCTGGTGTGTACTGATGCCTGGGACTGTTCCTGCACAGAAGCCAGACTTTGCATTTCTCCTTATTTAACTTTATGAGGCTCCTCTTCAGCCCATTTTTCCAGCCTGTTGAGGTCCTTCTAGATGGCAGCACACCTATCTGGTATATCAGTCGCTCCTCTCCATTTCAGAGCATCTGCCAAGTCTGTGAGGGTGCAGTCTGTCCCAGAGTCCTGTTCTTTAAATGGAAACATTGAACAATATTGGCCCCTGTGTTGACCCTTGGACTCAACATCAGTGGCATTAGATGTAATACAGACAGAATGAGGAGTTGCTTGGTATTCCTGTGGCAAAGAGCCTCCTGAAGTTTAACATGGGAATTTCAGCTTGAATCACTTGGTAATTCCAGTTCCAGAGTCATGTCAACTTTTTTGTGGTCATCTTTTTCAACAGAAAAATCAAAGTCTGGAAAGTTTTATTTGATGTTGTGTTCATCTCTTCCTTTGAACCTGTTTCTAAAACACATATTTCTATAAACTCCAAGTATGTTAACTATAGTAAATCTATTTTTGCAGAAAGTAATGCATCTTTGGTGTTTTAAAACTCATTGGATTCATTTCACTCAATTTTAGCCTCTTAAACCTAGGAACTAAGTTGAAGATAGTGCTCTAGGCTTGTTCATGTGTCAGTAGACACAGCAAAGATAACTACATAGACTTAAACACTTTCTTAATGGAATAACAAAAATCCTGGTTCAGATTTGCCTGTTTCTTACCACAGATAGACAAGAACCTCAGCAGCTAGTTTGGGGCAAATATGTAACTTTTAGATGTCTGAAGATGGCCCACATGGGTTGCATCTCTTATGTTTTTTTTTGTTTGGTTAGCTATTTCTTAATATAAAATTTTTAGAATAATGTCCTTTGTATGTTGAAAATAGATGTTGATAAGGAAATAAAATTATATTTTAAAAATGGTGCGTGAAGAAATTTATGTTTAAAATACACCATGGAGTCAGAAATATAACCTCTTATTTTTCTACAGCACTGTAGCAATGAAAGACTTCTTTCACTGTACATTTACAAGGAATCTTCATTCTGAATTTTTTTCCACCCTAACAAAAGTCTATGACCTTTAAATTAATTCTGTATTTTTAAGAAGGCTTCAAGCCCTGATCCTTAAAGCTGCTTTACATGAATATAAAGTTATACCTACATCAAATGGCTTCAAGGAACAAGGTCTAAATGCCAGTATCTGAATTTCTAGTTATTAAAAAGTTAGATGTGTTATAGAAGAAGATGGAAACAGCTTAGAGACCCTAAGAACTGCTGCTTCTGTGTAGTCAGATTTAAATAACTGTCGTTTGCATGCAGTTTGTGTTTGGTACTGTGGATATAGCTCATATTTAGCATATCACTTCAGCTGTATATTGTAAGATATTGCCATCTTTTTACGTCTTTCTGAAGAATATGTATTCCATTGTAATGTAAAATTCATATTAGTGCCGCTAGTAGTTTTTAAACAATTTCAATGAATACATCTTGTAACAAGTAATATTGTCATTTCTAGGAACAGTTGCTGTTCTTATGGGGAAAAAAAAGAAAACAACAAGCCACCAAACCACAAAGACAGAAAGAATGTCTCCAGGCAGCAAAATGAGATTTGCCACTTGAAAAGCACATACTCTACTCTTTGCAAATGAACATTCTCATTGTCAGGCTGTCTTGCAGGAATGCTAATTACATTGATGTTGTAATCCCACTGATTTCCATTGTAGACCTGCTAGAAAAATGCAGATTGTCTTTCAGTGTTACTTGTCGTTGCAGTATTAATCCAAGAGAAGGTTTGAGTTTGGTGTTGTTTTTTTTTCAAAGTTGCTTTTTGGAACAGGCAGATTTTGAGAAGCGATCAGTGAGCACAAAGATACATATGTCACGAGCTGCCTTCACATTAGCAGTAATTGGTCAACACTTTAAAAAGACAGGAGTATCAGCATCTGGTTCCTGTAACTAATTCAGAGAACTGGGCAGAGCTTCAAAACACTCCAGTGGTCACAATCCAGGTGTTTCACCTCTCCTGATTTAACAGAAGTTGTAAAGGAAATCAGTGATATTTCCTGTTCGATTAGCACCTCTGAAATTAGCACTCCCACCAGCCAGCACAGCTGTGAGTGTGCTTTTGCCTCAGCAGGCCACTCCATTTGAGAGGCAGAGTTTCCCAGTGGTGAACCCCATTTTGCAGAAGTGGTAGGAAGCCTGCACCTTTTTTTCCTGCGAGTGCTGTCACCAGCTTAAGATATATTCATCCATTCTACATTAAAATTACTAGTTTTTCTAATATGAATGTTGCCGCATGAAAGGAAAAAAAACAAGTCCTTTCGCATGAACTTTAGGAGAAGAGAGAACGCACTACAGGATAATGCATTTGCCATAAAGTTTTTCTGTGTCACATACTCCATAATTAAAGAAATGAAAAAAGCCCCAAACTGCATATCACTAATGACAGATTAATGTAAATTTAAAACTAGGGAACTCTGAAAGAAGTTGTCTGTAGTGACCCTGAAATCAGGCTGAACGTTCTTAGAACACTGTATCTCATTAGCAAATTTCCCAATGTTGCTGGAAACCTGCTGAGTTTTCTTGTATTCTTACAAGAAATTTTTCTACCAATATCCAAGGAGGGGAGAAGTGCATGGATTGCACATAGTTCAGCAGCAGCACATATAAAAAGACTATTTTTAAATCCAGTTAGGTTCCTAATCTCATTTTTATGTGCCTAAATTATGCTTCAATTGTTAATTGGCTGTACTCTCTGCCACAACCACTTACAATGGCCAGAAGGAGGTAATTAATAGATCCACAGCTGTACAAATTTCCTCTACACATAGCTGCCCCAGTCCAGATCCACCAAAAAGTCATGGGATTGGTAAACAGAATTTGAAATCACATATCTTCTCATTTTTCATTTAAAGATTAATGTATTTTTATATGAGCGCTCAGCAGAGGAGTTTGAGAAACTAAACTCCTTACTGAAGTATAACTGAATTTTTTTTTTTAAATCATAATTGCTACTTGAAGACAAAGTAAGATAAAGGTTGTGTGTATCAGTGAATTGTCAAATGATGTAATTTCTATAAACTGAGAGGAAGTGTTTTGTATTGGGCATTTAGACAACAGAGTTTGTCCTTTTTGATAGGACAATCTGTTTTCATTCTGGAAATCCTCCTCCCAGGCCAGTTCTATTAAAGTAATTTTGAATGTGCCTATGGAATGTTCTCAGTAATATTAATGGGATAGAGTTTAGCACTGACATAGCAGCAACAGTCACTTCATGAAGCAACATGAAAAGGTTATTTTTCTCTGGTTACAGCTTGAGATTTTAGATGTAACCTTCATTTGGAGCACAAAAATAAGCATGCTTGGTCTGATGACAGTCCAACAGTCCTTCCTCAGAGAGTGATCTGAGGTGAATGCTTAATGAACAAGTGTAGGAAAAGGGACAAGCATTAAGTGATGGTTCTCCCATTGTATTTTCCTAGCTTCCACCAGTCTTCAGCTCATGGACTTTCTAAGTCCGAATTTATATCTTCCTTTAATTTTATTCCTGTTGGATAGGTCCTCTTTTCAACTGCACTGTATATTGCTGTTTCCCAGATGTTAATCCCTGTGCTTTTTCTGGGGAATTTACAATCCTAGCCATTCTTCTCAAAGAGAAGAATGGAGAAATTGCTAAACTAGAACTAAGCAAATTAGTCCTGGATAACAACCCTCCATTTCAGACACAGCACTACAGAAAAAAAAAAAAAAAAAAAAAAAGACATAATCTGCTTTCGGTGTCTGAGCTGTCGTCTCCATATGCTCCTGTGCTATGCTGGAAGAATAAGTTTTTGCAGACTTCCTCAGTGTAGAAAATCCCTCTGGATGTCTATCAGAGGGATGTGAATCCCACCCTGGGGACTGCAGGGCAGTGTGGGAAAATGTTTCTAGTCAGAGAGCCCAAGTCTTCATGTGAAGGAACAAGCAGAAGAAATAGGAGGCTGGAGCCTAGATTGCATGATGGGGCATTTATACATGTATCAGCACTAATTACTGCAACATCAGAGGTCATCTCTAATCTGTGAAATGGTGAAGTTGGCAGCTGGGGAATGTCGTGTCACTAAAACCATGAGAGCAGGACGAGAAACTGCATCACCCAGCCACCTCTCTGCAAAAGCAATTTTCATAGTATTTATAAGGAAGAGAGGATTTTAGCACCTTTGTGTCATGGTTGTGAAAAAACAAGCCTGACAAGAACATCGTTTCATACATTGCATATGGATGAGCAGTTTAATAGCAGACTGCTAAATGATTGTCCATATCTGTCTAACCAGTTCCTATAGACACAAATTCATTGAAGAGAATTACCCCTGACAGGACAAACCGGTCAAGGAGGTGTGGGTGGCAGGAGACACGAGAGGAGGAAATAGGAGTCTGAAGTCTAGATTGCATGTTGGGGAGCAGCATTAATTACTACTATATCAGAGGTCATCTGTAATCCCATTGTCAGAGTTTGTGTTCAGCACAAGTACCGTGCTATGCTAAACACAGCCAGAGTAATCTCATTTCAAAAAATGAGGTGCTTGGAGAAAAGCAAGATTGCAGATGTCTAAAGCAGATTTGTTTTCTACATGCCTTCAATTTTGCATCTGTTTGTTTTGATGACGTTAGCTAGAGACAAACCAACAGAGGAAATGAAAGCTACATATTCATGCTGCAAAACCAGGCATGTTTCACCGTCAATAACAAGAAATCTTTTTCTTCTGTTTGTAGAGGCATAATCCTCACATTTTCAAGCAATTTTTAAACCATTGGGAGGTTTTGCTTAATATGTCGACTGACATAAATGTAGAAGTCCAAATTAAATATACTCAAGTTACATGTTTACCCAGTGCTTTCTGCTTATTATCTCCTACTGGAGTAATTCTTTATCTTAAAATGGTTTGTCTTTCCCATGTTAAGAGGTGGAATCGGTGACATTTTTCCCTATTCTAATTTACCTCAGAAGAGGTATCTGTGTAAAACACAGTAAACTGTCATCTTATTTTCTTTCCTTTTGTACAAATGCTTTTGTTCAGCTAGCGGGTTTTCTCTTGTAAGAGATTAGGGTGGAAACGCAGAAGTCATCCTTTGTCTGAGGAGCTATTTGATTCCCAAGTAAAATCTGGACAAATGATCACTTACTTTGTGGTACAAAATGGTACATAATGTTTCAGACTTCGTTAAGTTTGCAATTGCAAAAGAAGGCTTCAAGGCAGTTTTATAACCACGCCATCTTCTTGTGGGGTGTTGGGCATTCTTAGGAGAAATAAGAAGATACAAATTAATCCTTCACTTTTCATATGTTGTTGACTCTTCCCATGGATCCTTCACTGGATCCATTCACAGTCACATAGCTTGTTGGTACACCTTTGCATTCCATCATCTTCACAGACAATGGGAACAACGTGGCAATAATGTTTGATGAGAAAAAGAGAAGAGTCAATAGCATTTTATTTAGTCTACACCAAATGCCACTGTAGGATTAAAACCAATATTGCTCGAGGTAGTATTTTGCTATTAAATGACACTAAAATAACAGTTCCAGATGACAAAATCTTCCCTGTGAATCTGTATCATGAACCTATCAAGCAGCTTTCTAATTGCCGTTCTATTTCTTTTACTTTGTTGCATCAAGCTGATTGTCATACCCCAATGTTCCAGCATTAACTTAAAAAAAAAAACAGTTTTCTATTCAATGGTTAACGTTGACCAGACTGAATTGTACAAAGTCATTGTAGTGATACTATTACTCCCTTGGAGTCTACAGTTTCCCAAGCTATCATGATTTTTGTTAAATGAACTGTGGATTTAATAGAGGCAGATGTTTAACAACAAAATATAATTCAGCTTGCATTTGTTACACAAAATATGTATCTCAGTTTTATTTATTAATCTCCAAAAGCAGAATTTTCTTGTTTCCTCCATTGTTAGTAGGCAATGGCATATCACAGCCTTTAAGCACTAAAAGAAATAATTTTCTTAACTTGTTTGTGTCTCAAATCGAGTATCTTATGCAGAAGCTAGTCTGTAACCAGACCTTTACAAATATAACCTATTTGATGGAATCAGAGGTACGTTATTCAGCTGAGAGTTTTCAGGCAAAGTAAATTTCTTGAGAATTTGGAAAGTAATAGCCCTATTAGAGCTTTTGTAGGGAGAAAGCATGACTCACAAATCTATTGGAGTATTTGGAAGAAACTAATGAGCATATGGCTAAGGAAAGTCCATTTGCTGTGTGGTATTTGACTATCCAAAAATGTGTTCAACTATTTTCTTTCAACTGATGCAAGAAAGTAAATTGAAAGGTTGTCTTGTAGAATAATGTGATTAAAACCAAAGACCTAAGAGTGGGTAAATGGGTGGTTTTAACAGTGGAAGTGGCTTATTCACAGAGTCCTAGCAAAACCTCTGCTGAAGTACACACCGTTCAGTAAATAAGAATGGTACCAAAATGTTTTGATAGTTTAAGAAATCATCTTAGCATTATTAAAATTGACTGAGGAGCTTTTAAAATGTCTTGAAATACACATTGACCTGACCAAGAAGCAGAAGGATAAATTCAGTGTGGTCAAGTTCAAAGTAAGACTATTCAAAAAAGTCTCTCATGATTCATGTGGAGGTATCTTAAGTCTCAGGAAGAGATCGCTTTGGATGGGCTTCCTCAAACACATCTGCCAGGGAAATTTCTCAATTCATCAGCACTGCTATGGTCAGAGCAGGATATTGCAGTGCAAGTTCTGTGGTTTGGACTTGAAAAAGAGCTGTTTGGTCTTGCGCATCATTAAGCTTTATCTTAGTCCAAGCTTCCCAACCCATGAGAACGATCTGGCGTCCTTCAAGGCAGTGAAACAAGATGGTCCTCTGAAGTCAGGTCTTAATTGTGGGTACATATGTATTACATTGTAAGGCTAATATTGTTTAGAAATTATTATACAGCCTCATATTTCCTACACATTTCATGATGTTATGTTTGAACTGAACACCAAAGTAGAAAGTATCTCTAATGTGGTGGTTTTGGTTTTTTAGGAGTGGTAAATTTTGTGTTTAACTCACATTGAAAAAATGACAAACCAAGACTGGAACTGCAATTAAAATAAGAAGCTTGTACAATGAAGTATGTATTCCCTGAAGGTAGAGATTTGCTTTGGATTTCAGGAATAATCCTCCTAAAGCTAAGGAAGGTGAACACTTCTGACTATATATGGTCAGAGCTGACAAAATAGAGTTAAGTGCTGTACTTGGCAATTTAGCTGCCTTCAATTCAGAAAGGAAAATTCTCCTTTCTCTTTTAAGAAATTCACACATATTTCAAATACCTTTTTAATGCTTCTCAAGCATGAGAACAAACATGCTTTCAAATCAAAACTTTATACAATTCAAAACTTTCTGCACCTTAAACAGGGGCTGATAAGCCAAAAAAAAAAANTTTCTTCTAAGTCTGCCAATGCTGTGATGTCTATAGGAGACCAAAAGTCCTGGCATCAAATGCATATTCTTCTTTTGAAAATTATCTGCAAACAGCAAATACCTTTATTCTGGGCCCCACTCAAAACTCGCCATCGGCCCTGTGATTTTGCGCGCATTTTTCCTGTTATGCCAATGAATAACACTAGCAGAGCTGGCTGCTGTCCTCATCGCTGTGCTCCTTGCCATGAGAGGAGGATATATATGCAGAGTATACCAGCTGTTAGGGGTGGTTAATTTCATGGTAAGCTGGAGTCAGTCCTGTAAATTTAATAAAATTTTGAAAAAGGTGCAATTTTCTTAGGAAAGTAGTTTACCTCTGACTTGAAAGCAGATGTGGCAGTTTATACACCAAAGGAATTTATTCTATTAGATGAAAAGATTTCAGAAACAGAGCTAAGATTTGAATAGGTCTTTCTGGTTTTAAGTGATGTATGATAGCACAATGTAAAATGACACTTGTCCAACTTATGTGGGTTTTTCAAATACATCCTATGCCTACCTATGCTGGTGACAAGGAATTTGTTTTCTTCCAGCACTACTATGCATCTGACACAGCAGCAGGAGAAAGCTGCATTTTGTTATATTTTGTGCACCATCAACAGCATTATAAGTCAAGTGCTGAATACACTGCCTTTCTTTCTGGGTTATGCATGGCACAGAAAAGTAGAACTGAGACTTTAGATGCCAGCTGAACCTTGTGGACTGTTAAAAATGTGGATGAAATCATCGTATGGAGCAATTCAGTCATTAATTTCAGTGGGGCCAGGATTTCACTTAAGCGTATCCTGAAAGTAAACCAGGTTTTGCATTTAAGAAGTAACACACTGGGAACCCCATCTGTGTTGGGGTTTTGGTCTATCTTTTCAGAGAGCAGGCACGTGCTTGCCCATGGCCCTTGCTCTGTAATCAACTTAAGCATGGAATTTCGTTTGTATTTGTCTCCATTATCAGTGGCAGACAGTACCTGCGTATTGTATTGCCATTGACTCCCAGCACTGTCTCCTGCCTCAGCTTCTGCCAAAAGGAGCAAATTGCACTGGTCACTTTTTCTTCTCTGTACCTTTAAATTAATGAGGAATTAAATTATTTGTGACTTTCTGCCCAGATGGTGTAAGGATTTCATTGCAGTACCATTTCAGAGTTCATTCTTGGGTACTGTTTAAGGTGAGATGCTGCCAGGCTTCTGAGAAAACGTAGAGTGTAAGTAAACATCTGCTCTGCTCTGTTGTGTTCAAAACTGCTGGAGTCCAGTTGACCCACACAGCAGATCTTTTGGGCAACTGGGCAAGATCAGTTCTTGCAATTAGCTTATCTTTATACTCTGCATCAAATTTGAGGAAAAAAATCATATTTACTTGAAAGTGGCTGGGGGTATTTAATAGTAGGTAGACTGCCAATCATTTTCATCTAATGAATTTTAAAACATTTCTTGAAGTGCTAACAATGCCTGAATGCTCTTGTTCCTATACCCAAACGGAGTGGCTTCAGAAAACAATGTATGCAGAAATATCTTGGCTTTAAAAACGATTACAAGTATTTCAGGTGTATAAATTAATGATGAATACCACACAAAATTATTAGCATTTCAACATTTCAGTTAAATACTTAGGTTGTGCTTTGCTCATTAGAGGTATAAGATCTTTAAGTACTTTTAATGTGACTGAACAATATAATTGGTCTAGTTTCATTTGTCTAAAGATAACTGGAATAACAGTATGTGGTGTATTCACTAAATGCTAACCTCTATGTCAAGAGCAGCAATATGGAACTTTACAGTAATTACAGAATTTTAAATTTTCTTTCAGCAATGGTTTCCATATTGGAATCTAAGGATCATTTTCTCTCATTGTATCTGTAAAACTCAAATTGCAATTCTTCAGACAGAATGAGTTAAAAGAAAGTGAAAGCTTGATCTGTTTCATTAATTTTGCAGTGGGAATAGTTATTTACAAGCAATATTTTTCAAGGGTTTTTATTTATTTATTTTTGCAAAAGGAAGATGCTACTCAAGTGCTTTAAATCTCTTCTAATAACATATTTGACGTGACATTTGGGTCCTGTTTGTATGCTATTTACAATTACAGCCACTTGGGACTCAGAAGCGTTGATCATTTCAGTTGCAATAATTTCTCTTCTTGTTTCTATTCTCAGGATGCTCTGGCCCACTAGGGATAGAAGGAGGAATTGTGTCAAACCAACAAATTACTGCATCATCCACTCATCGAGCTCTTTTTGGACTCCAGAAATGGTATCCGTACTATGCACGACTTAATAAGAAGGGTCTTGTGAATGCTTGGACTGCTGCAGAAAATGACAGATGGCCATGGATTCAGGTAACAGATGGAGCTCAGGAAGGAAAAAATCTTCTTGATTCAATTGCCAGAGTCACTTAAGAAACTGATGAAGACAAGTGGTAAACTAACAGCTAGATTCTTACTCACTGTCAGAAACACAGCCTAGACTAAAAGGAACTATTTCATTGCAAAACACTAACAATCTTGACTTTACAAATGCAGGAATCTTTTTATTTGAAAAACGTGTGCATATGTTCCATTGTGGCTCTAAACCGTGCCAGCAAATTTATAAAGACTCTTTACAAGGAGTAAATATGCTTTCCACATATGTTACATATGCTTGTTAGGTCCTGAGTAGCGTTTCATGGCAGTATCTCAAGGTGGAGATATTTTGGACACATACAGCCTTCCTTGGGCATTGTTCTAGAGTGCTTTAATATGATTTTGGCCGTACCAGAGCCTGCAGGAATAGTTTGTCCTATGTGCTGAGCTGCTCTGGGCACACAGGTTAAGCATTGTGTGCATTATGCTGGAAGTAACAAGAACTGTTTCAATTAAAGCTTGAAACAGCTGTTAGTTCGACCACATCCATGGGGCTGAAAAGACATTTTTTTCATTTCCACTCAAGGATGTTATTGCTAGAGTAATTCAAAAGGCAGTGCCCTCTTTGTGGACTGAATTTTCAGCACCTAGCAAATGACTTTAGTAAAAGTCACGAAACAGTGAATATGAAGTCCTGTGGCTGTATTTTAATGAAGGCAATTATTACCTAGTGATTCCTGTAGCTCTTTGCATTTATAGTGTTTTCCTTTCATGATATGTGAATTGGGCTAAGCTATGGCATTTTCAATTGCTAGTTAATAAAGGTGATGTTAGATATTTATGCGAAAGAACTCTTTTACTACTCATTAAAGTCAATACATGAAGAGGGTTCTTCCTTCTCAGTGAACCCACCACAGGAGCAGCAGAAGATGGTGCCTAAGCATCACTTTTACTAGCGCTAAGGTGAACCCGTCCATAAGTCCCTTGAGTGTCAGGGGCACTCTTCTTGAAGTTACCTTCATGTACACGGTATAATTTTGCTTCATATTCAAGTTTTTGTACTGACTATCGTTTGTGAATTTTCCCAGATGTTTGGGAAAAAAAAGTACACAGGATTCCCTGTTCATTTTTCTTGTCTGGAGAGCAGGCACAAAGCATTGTTGATGAAGTTTTCTGAAGCTGGTGTGGTGAGAGTGCTGGATTTTGTCAGTTCTGAAAAATGAAGCCAGTGTTACTGTTTGCTATTCACCACAGAGTAAAATCACAAAGGCCCTTCAATGTATCTTAAGTCAGTTTTCTTCTGTAAAGACCAGAGGGGTTACGATGTCTGAAATTTATACATTGAAAAAGAACTGGAAAGAGTAACGCTAAGGGACTTGAGTAGAATTATTTTCACAGGAGTAGAAAACTAATCTAACTCTAACGGATAAGGAAAAAGTCAGTGTTACAGTAGGTTTTCAGCTGCTTCAGAGGGTGAACTTTATTAAATGAGCTGCAGAAAAAAAAAGCCAAATCATTTAGCACTGACCCCCAAGACACGTCTTTACTAGCAGATGAACTGGATGGGGATAGCTAATGGTCTGTCTCTTCCACATTTCTACTTGGCAAAGCCACCACTCACTGTGGATGTGGCTGTCAAGCAGCTGTGGAGGTTTCTACCCAGACCAGAGCTATGTCTGACGTAGACTTTGCTCCCAGGAAAGTCTTCCCTTTGCTCTTACCTATAGGGAAGGTTGGTCCAATGGAGAAAATGTGTCTAATATCTCAGCCCAAGGTATCAGGTTTGAACAATTTGTTCATTTTCTGGAGTTAATGACTCAATCTAGGTAGTGCCAATCCCATGCAGGTTATTCTCTAATTTTAACAGCCAGAGTATGAAAAGACTTTTTAGAAGCTAATTAAGTTTTATGATTAACATGTACCATGCACCCAGCATTCTCTTCTTTTTCTTCTCATTTTTCTTTAAAAATTAACTTTGGTCTAGGATTTTCAAAAAACTTTAAAGTATTTTGTTTTTCTTTTTATTTCAGAGTAAAGATTTGTAATTTAAAAACCAAAGTTTAATTCTTGAGATAATTTTTCCCCCTTTTCTGAAGGCTTTTCTCCTTAAAACACCTGGGAATGAAAAAATCTAAATTTGTCAGGGATATGATACTTGTAGAGAAATAGTACTTTTTAGTCTTCTGCAGCAACCCTGTTTTGATTTGGCAAGTATACAGACTTCCACAAACTGACATTTTATGTACTGCATAGTAGTTCTTTACATCAGAGCACTGTCGTGTTCTTCAAGCATGAAATACACTCTTAAGAGACAGACACTGCTTGACCCTTATATGGGTGAACAGTTTCTATTGAGAGAAGAGAAGAAGCAGAAATCCCGTATCTTATTTTTGCACAGCTTCTATAATGGCTGGGGAGATACTACATAAGCATTCATGGAAGGTTACAAAATGTCAGCCCACTCTGATTTGTGCTAAGTTTCTGTCCACCTCCCTTCTGGTCTTGTAGAAGAAATGTTCCCTCCACCAACAGCCTGCTCTTAGTTTTTACGTTCTTTATCATATCGTCAACTTCTCCCCAGATCTTAATGTGAAGAATCTCCATATGGAACCTTTTCCTTGCTGGTCTGATTGACAAAGCATCTGGTCCAGAAGATGGCTTCTGAAAAACTGTGAATGTTTATCAGAGGTTAAGTGGAAAGTTACAAAACCAGAAACTCCCTTTTTAGGACGTGTAAATTAGCATTTTGTGCAGTGAACCTGAAGAAGTAGCCTGTAAATCTCTTAGAGTTTCTAATACTAGATAAATTCTAACGAAAACTGTATATAATTCACAAAGTCCCCTAAAGTATATATACTTACAAGCCTGTAGCTATTTTTGCCTTCTTCCATCATTATCAATTTTCTTTGTAATTTAATTTCTTTATTTATATGCAGCTTGGCAAATGAAAGGTTTGAGTGCTTTGCTTATAACTCACTTGTGATGAGTGCTGCTTTTTCCTCTAATCTTTCAGGTGTCTGACACACATGAACTAATTAGTATGCAATTTCATTTTCCTGCATTCTCCCAATGAATTGAAAATTGAAATTGCCATTTTAAATTTACACTCTCAGCATGTAATTAGTAATGGCACTACAATGCTTGTAATTGGCTTGTCATTTAAAGGGTCAGTGACCATGTTTTTGAAAACAAATTAAAGTCAGCGTAAGTCATATCTTCCTTTTAAAGTTCTGCTGACCTCTGTTTCTCCTCATAGTTGGCTGTGATAAAATAGCACCTGTGTACACTGTTTACCACTATGTTAGTGACACTAACTTGTAATGCCTCCAAATACAAGGAAAAAAATCCTACACTTCCATTGTTCATTAATTATTCATGAGATAGAACCAAAATGGTCACTTTTACTTCTTTGTCAAAACTCTTTTTTTAAGCGACCACGGATTTCTCTGTTCTGTCCCTTTGCATTCACAGCTGCAGTGTAGGCTGTTCCTTTTTACTCTCATTCCAATTCATCTCTACTCCCTCCTTGCACATATCTGTATTTTTCTACTCATATCTATTTTTTCTCAAGGCAGTATGGACCAGAATACTTGTGGCCATGGCAGGATTGTTGCTTATATTCCCTCTCTACCATATCTAAAGCCATAATAACCGTTAATCTCTAATGCAAACCTGCCAGCAGGACCTTCTAAATGTTATTCCTCTCTAGGGATTCCTAACATGGGGATCCATGCCTATTCCCTTAGATATTTCTTTTTCTCTCCTATTTTCACTACCCAAAATGAATATCCCTTACCATTTTTTTTCTCTGTTCATGGCTGTTTTTCCTTTCCTTCCATAAAATGTTATCTTTTTTTTTTTTATATCACTGCAGTTATTATTCCTGCTACACACTAAGACTTAAGACATGGTGGATATGCCAGAAGTGAATAAAGTGGAATGTCATGAAGAACACTGTAAGACAAGATAGAATAATTTGTTATAACTAGCAATGTAAGGACTGATCTACAGTACCAAAATTCTAAGTTTGCCGTTAAAATGTGTCAATAACTGGCAGAAGGATGCTGTCATAGGGATGAGAGAGCAAGGTGGCTGAATATCCTCCTGTAAGAAATCCTCCTGTCTTGCTTCTTCAGACTTTTAGAGCAGGTGCAATCATTTTGTCCTGCAAATAATACAGTCCAATGGTTTCTCAGTCCACAGATGAACCTTCCAATATGTTAATTTACCCAACAGCAGCAAGATTGAAACTACCTACATCAGGGAGGCTGGAGTGTAGAAGGAGCTCACAGTGGAGCTTCAATGACTGCTGCCACTGCATCACAGAGCAGGCTGGGCTGGGTCGGATGGTCAGTGCACAAGGGACCTTAAGAACATCAACCTCAGAAATACAACATATTCTCAGAATGGAGCAAGAAGGTGGTTAAAGACATAGAAGAGGTACAGGGTAAAAGATACCAGATTTAAGAGAAAAATCTGGGTGTGCAGTGAGGTCTGGTATGAAGTAAACATGGGCACAGCTGGCAGAGATGATGTTTTAAGTCAGAATGGGGTAAATTTGATTTTCTGGTCCTGGTTGTGGCCAGTCAATTAAGCAAGGAATGGAAAGATCGATGCCTGCTGGTTCCCGTGTAGCTGCACTGTTGCACTGCGGCTGAGCAGAGATCCCTTAATTTCTACTTGTCTCCTGAGTGTGATTGTGAAGAGGATCGCTGCTAAGAAATGATGCAATAATTTGAGTGGTTTACAAGAGACTTTTAAAGTGCTTTGTGATCTAGAAAGGGATTTTTTTTAATTTTTTTTTTTACAAGGTCAGTGTTAATCCACAGCCACCAAGAGGCGATTTGGGCATACTTAGATTTGGAGAATAGGAGGAAAATGAACTAATTACTGGGTATCATGCCACTGTGCAGGAACTATGACTGAACACCTTAACTATTGCTGGAAACTGCTGTATGTAAATGCAAGTCATCAAATAGGAGATTAAAAAAAAAGCTACTTTGTTATTTCTTGTTACAACAGCAGGAACCATTTCTCCAGAGGTGTCAGCATGGTTCCAATTGGTTTTTAAATAAAATACTCAAATATTTAATTTTATTATTGTGAGAAGGAGAAAGGTTCATTTGCAAAACCGCTGGACTGCTCAGTTTGGTTATAGAATCAAAAAATGGGAAATAAAGTTGGTTCATGTTGATTAGTTAGCTTTTTCCTCCTAGTTTTCACTGCATACAAAATTATCTAAAATTTTTTTTTTTGGATGTCGGGGTGTCCACTCTTTGAATATTTCATTCTTTTCCAGCTCTATTTCATATTTTTATTTATTTTTGTGGTCAATTTTTGAATGTCAAATGTGATTTAAAAATAAAAAGCTAGAAGCCTTATTCAGAATATATGAAAAGAGCATTCTAATTCTTGCATTTTTTGAATTCTTCTGTAATTCTTCTGTAAATGGGTTTTCTGAAACTATATGCCAAAGTTCAGGTGAAACTCCATATATTGAGATACAACTGTTTGATGGAAAAGACACCCAAATCCTCATTGTTAATTTGAATATATTAGTATTCTAATCTAAATTAAAATAACTTTAGAATCTAAAATAAATTTTAGAATCATATAATAGTTATGGTTGGAAGAAACCTTTAAGATCATTGAGTCCAACTGTTAATGTAGCACTGCCAATTCCACCACTAAACCATGCCCCTCAGGACCACCTCTACACATCTTTCAGATACTTCCAGGGATGATGACTCAATCTCTTNAGTTGATGATGACTCAATCTCTTTCCTGGGCAGCCTGTTCCAGTGCTTGACAACCCTTTCAGTGAAGAAGTTTTTCCTAATATCCACATTAAATCTCCCCTGTAACAAACTGAGGCTGCTTCCTGTTGACCTACCACCTGTTACTTGGAAAAAGAGACCAACCCCCCTTTTACCTTCTCGGTGCACACATTTTTGGAAAAGTAATACCTTTTTTTCTTTCTTAAGAACTTTGCACTAAAAAAATGTTCTAAAAATTTTCTTCATTATATTTCTTGAAGCTCTGAGTACAGAGTCTCCACAT
>VZRU01002967.1:385091-395565 GCA_013398155.1 Pedionomus torquatus | reverse complement strand
AGATTCAAGGTAAAATTTTCCCAGGCAGGTCTGTAACTTAAAATTGTGTGATCAAGTAGTTTCGGTTAGAGGCACAAAAATTCTAGTTCTTCTAAAGCTTGTTCCTGCGGCAGAAATAAGAGTGATAAATTAAGGACCAATAAGTTGTGTATCCCATTAAATGCATAGCAATATCTGGTGCCTTGAAGGATGTGCTCAGAGCCTGCATGATGCATGGGTGTTGGCCATGCTCACCCAGAAAAAATGAAGTACAAGAGACCTCCTTAAATGCCCATACATGGCATTCACAAAAAATACATTTGAGGACTAAATAGTGTGTTGGTGTGTTCTTGGATATGTTGTTTACATTAGAGTAATTTAAATTCAGTGGAGTAAGACAAGAACCATTCAGCGGAATTATTAAGATACTTCTTTGAGAGAAGAAATATCTTAATCATTCTGTTCCGGAAACCATGTGGGTTCTTTGTTTAGTGATTATTGAGAAGGTTTGTTTATTTTTAACACACCAGCTGTGATTTTAAACTCATCTCTGGTTCTCCGACTTCACATTCTGGGGGCTTTTGGTCCCTAATACTGTCATAGTTAATTGCATGTCTGTGAACGTCACAAACCTAATCATAAATACTGTGATACATAAAAAATGTAGATATAATAAACTCCCGTCATTCCCCAAGCAGGAATCAATAAAGTGTTTGGAATTCTTCTCTAAGAAAGGCAAGGGAAAAAAGAAATATCAGCTTCCACATCAAGAACTTCCAAAGAGCAAGTATACACCAGGTGATAGCTATTTGCTAATAAAATGTTAAAACCCAAAATACACAGAGGTCCTGCAGAACATTCATTCAAACATCTGTTAGTAAGAGCTCTAAGCAAACTACCATCTGTCAAACCATTCATTTTGTCAAAGTTCATTTCCTCATTCATGAGTACGGTTGTATCAGCTTCCAAAAATACCTGTCATCATAGATTAAATATTTAATATTACTTAATATAGCTCTCGACTTATTATAATGTGGCCAAGTGAACCTTACAAAAAACAATCTCAGTCAACACGGAAGGTGACTTGAACCATATAGGAAGACTTAATCTGTGAAATTAAAGGCTGAAAAAACTATTAAATCTTTGCTTCTTTTTTTGCCAGTAATCCAAAATTTGACTTAATATCATAGTAGGATTTCCTTGAGGGATATTGACAAGTGGCAGCAAATATCTGAAATCCCTTGGCAGGGAAGACCAGAAACTAATAACAAAAGCGCAGTTGAATTCTTTCACAGCTATCCCACATGAGACCTTTGAACTGCCGGAATTTGAAGAGAACTTCAGCTGGTCAAAGTCTGCCTTAAATTCACTGATTTTAGTGAACTCAATGTGAATATCTACTGGCTACATTTCTCTCTCAACTTCTATACATTTAGCTCACAGGTGAAAGATATAATTTGTCTACTCAAAACAGACAAGAAAACAAAAGGACCAGCAGCCTACTTCTTATTATAATCATCTAGATAGTCCCTTGTATCCCATAACTTGGTATCTGTTTGATATTGTCCTATATCTCCTAAATTTCTTTCTTTGTGGATGCAAACACCCACGCACAGACATATTCAAACAACTTTTGATTGAGATTTCAGATACACAAAAGCAGTGAGTTCAGAGTTAGCATCCCCATGGCAACAGAAACTTGATGCAGATATAAACACCATCCATAATATGCTCTGTCAGCCCGCATGCCAGCTTTCCTTAATTACTCCATGTACTATAGCTGAACAACGAAGTAACACTACTTTTAAACACACTGTATCATGCATTTGTAACACTGTCTATTTTGACTTAATGTTTTTTTACATTTATCAACCTGATATTAAACTAAGCAAACCAGCAAGTGGTGACACTGAAATGGGCAAATGTGTGTCCGTCTGTTTTTTTGTGTTAATAATAAGTGGCATGTGGAGATGCTCCAGCACCTATGTGGTGGCTTGCTACCCATAATGGAATGATGTATGGGCATCAGAATCCTCCTTTGGGGAGGACAGCATCTAAATCCATAAGATGGTACTATGCTGATGTATGATAGTCAAACAAGTCATATTTTTTGTTGTAAACACTTTTAAAACTGACAAAACAAATGATCCTCACAGTTACTCTTCTGCTAGGCTTGACTTCTAGAAAAAAAGCTGTTTCAAGTTACTTCATTACAGCTAAGGTTCAGGAAAAAAAAAGTTCAAGAAAAAGTAAACTTTTTGATACATGCCAATGTATTAAGATTTCTATNGTGGCCCAGTGGCACACTTACCTCTGTGTTGATGGACCCAGAGCAGGACACCTGTGCCAAATTCATATGCTTATCGGTAGGTCACAGCTGTGAAGAGCAATCTAAAGGGTGAAGATAGAGGTACATCTGTAGCTGTGGAGAAGCAGGCGTGTGGTCCTTAGCTGCACCTGCCTACTTCTCTCTGATTTTACAGTTGGTGGCAAAAAAAATGATCATTTTATATAGGGTGTTGGAAACACAGGAAGCAAACAGCAGCAAACAAGGCTAGAGTAAACTTGTACTCCTTGACCTTCCCTTGAAATGCTAATGTGTATTTATCATCTCAAAGACTTTATTATTTCAGAGGATCATTCTGTGGACTGAGAATTAGGAGTGTATTTTACTCATGCACTCTTAAAACCTTCTTATTCCATGAGTGGTTAAAATAAAGAGATGTGAGTTAAGTCTTGAGTCTTCCAATGAGACTTTTCAGATTTTGAGGAGGTTTTCTTTGTCTGTTGAAAAAACAAGCAACTTTTAATGTTTTTAATCTAATCTATTGTTTGTTAACTTTACTGGAAGACAAACGTACTTTGAGAAAAAATGAAGAGATAATTAAAATGATTGGAAGTTCTCACAGAAGGGTAACTTCTTGTGTTTATATGTAATTTTTTTTCTCTATTGATTAATTTCAAGAGATAATGAAAAATATGTGTGATTGTTGTGATTCAACCAATTTTCAGCCATATGTGGGTGGGGAAGTCATTTGAGTGGCACAATCTTTGCAGCTGTCACAAAGGCATCTGTCCTCTGTGTGCGTACTAATCTACCTCTTTACTCCACTTGTGCCCATCTAAAACTTTGGCCTCTCTCCCCACACAACTAGTCTCATAGCAACTAACAGATTATTCACAATGATCACATTATAGCTGCATTGCCAGCAGATCCAG
Organism: Pedionomus torquatus; assembly: GCA_013398155.1. Classification (NCBI taxonomy): domain Eukaryota; kingdom Metazoa; phylum Chordata; class Aves; order Charadriiformes; family Pedionomidae; genus Pedionomus; species Pedionomus torquatus. The sequence continues at coordinate 392,367 of VZRU01002967.1, read as the reverse complement.
AGAGGTGATTCTGCCGCTTTACTCTGCTCTGGTGAGACCCCACCTGGAGTACTGTGTGCAGGGCTGGAGCCCTCAACATAGGAAGGATATGGACCCGATGGAGCAGGTGCAGAGGAGGGCCACAAAAATGATCAGGGAGCTGGAGCACCTCTGCTACAGGGACAGGCTGAGGGAACTGGGGTTGTTCATCCTGGAGAAGAGGAGGTTCCAAGGAGACCTAATAGCAGCCCTCTAGTACATGAAGTACTTCCTACAGGAAGGCTGGGGAGAGTCTGTTTACAAAGGCCTGCAGCGATAGGATGAGGGGTAATGGCTTTAAGTTGGAGAAAAGCAGATTTAGATTGGATATTAGAAACAAGTTCTTTACTATGAGGGTGGTGGAACACTGGAACAGGTTGCCCAGGGAGGTGGCTGAGGCCCCTTCCCTGAAGATACTCAAGGGGAAGCTCGATGAGGCCTTGGGCAACCTGGTCTAGTTGGGGGTGTCCCTGCAACTGCAGGGAGGTCAGACCAGATGACCTTTGAAGATGCCTTCTGACCTGAACAATTCTACGATTCTACATGGGAAGGATTGCTTTACCGTACTCCTGTTTTACCATTGGTCTTTCTCCCACAAATTTTGTCACAACATGAATGCAGTCTAACATTTGCTCTAATTATCAGCAGCATTACCAAATCAGTCAGAAATCCTAGTTACAGCTGGAACTTTAATGTTCTTCATAACTGACAACTAAACAGACGGCACTAACTAGACAAGATGCTTGCAGGCATATGGGAAGAGCAAAAGGTCAGCATGATAGACAGCATAAAGCCAGCAGTGGTCTCTAGGCTCATTGGAGAAGCTTTAAGTATACAATGATTAGGGTTACCTTCACAAGGAAGGAAGAGGGTAAAGTCATGTATTTTATGATCTGTATTTCCTTACTGATCTACGTTAAGTTACTGGATGAAGTAGGGTAGCTAAAGCCTGACAGCATAAGAAGTGGTTACTCTTGGGGGCATCTGCACACACAGGTCTACTGGTGCCACTTGGTCCTCATGGCCTCCTTGCAAAAAATCCAGACTTGGTTTCAACTTTCGGAATTGCAGTATCTTCCAAAACTAACATAGGCAAAATTAGACAGGAAAAGAAGTCTGCCTGTTGCACAACCCAGGCTGATCATGTCCTGTGGAATCACTCTTTAGGTAAACTCTTCCCCTTCCTTTACAGTCATAATGACATTTAATTTCTGTAGATAAGCTGCAGAAGAAGAAAGACAAGGACAAGAATTATGATTACTAACTGGTCTCTATACACACTTATGCACTCTTTGATAGCACTGTTACCACTTACTGGGTTTGTTCTGGTGGAGGAGCTGAGAAGCTCTAGTTTCTCCACATGTTAAAATAAGCTGAGAATGTGCAATGTTCACAAAACCCCAAATCTCACAATGCCAGGCAAGTCTGATCTCCGGCATGTTCACCAGTATTTCAGTTCCATCTTTCAATGCATAGGTGTAATGCCAGATTCAGCTTTAATATTCAAAGCTAATAAAGACAATTTCTTCCCTGGGCAACAGATTTGTCATTTTCTAGGACATTTCTTTCTTCCTTAACATTTCTTGGTCTGATAAGATACATAGGACCTAGGCAAAGCCCAGTGAAGTCAGAATGGGAATTCTTTCCAGTTATCCTTGTTGGACTTTAAAGTGGGTCATATTGGTTATCAGAGGTTTTACTAGAATGCATCTACCAAAGTGCTTTAAAAATAAATGGAAAGGATGCAGAAAAAAGTACCTTTGCTATTTGCAATGAACACATTAAGAATTTTCCCTGAATACATTTTCATGGTGATTTTAATGTACCTTTTGAATTTACTTCTATTCCCTAAAGAAGAGGTTTTTAATGTAAGATTAAAAGAAAAGTGCATGTTTGTTTCTGTGACCTTAGTCTATCATCCTGTCTTATGACCTCTAGAAGCTACTGATCAAAGCTGTTTTACCAGTGGAAATACATATAGATATTTTCTCTGAGATTTTTATATACACATTTTTGACTGGTACTTTAAGAAAAATTCTTGACATTTTGAGGAAGCTCTTTCTGGGAGGCATTAACATGCCAAAGACAGGAATAGTATTCATAACTTCAGGGTATATGAAAGAATTAATAATAGCAGTGAACGACCTTAGTGTTTCTCAGCTAACCTTAAATTGCAGGTAGTGAATACCCATTTAATCAATACTTCGTAAATGAGATGAAATTTTACGGGGCTACAAACCTCTGAACGACGTGAGATTGATTATAGGCCTCTTCTTGAGATGACAGTCTAAATATGCCAGTATTTGAATAATTCATATCATCCAGTTAATGGCATTCATAACAACTACCTTTGGGACTAAAATAATGACTTAATAATAAGAAGAAACAGACCAAGCAAGTTTTTAGTCTGTCTAATTATGTAAACTCTCTGAGGTATACAGGGAAAGTTTTCAACAAAAGCCAAATGAAGTGAGTGCTTTTTGGTAATATTTATAACATATGCCCCTCCCTATTAGGATTACGTGGGTCAAACAATCCCTTTATTACCATATTCTATACAAGTAGGGTTTAATCTATATTCTGGTCTTTTCAAAGAAAGGCAAATTAGATTAGCTGGCCAGTTGACATCTCGGATTCAGCGTGCTTAATTTGAAGCATATAAGTAGTATAATTGAAGATAGCAAAGGTGATGAGTTGCTTTCAGATGGTTGACTGGAGCTAAGCCATAAGTACAGGGAAGACCTGAAAGATGTTTGTTGTTACCATAAGGTCTGATAGACTGAGGAGTGACTCTGGACACAACAATATCAGGAGGGTAAGCCTCTGCTGGATCTGCATCCATGGAAGTGAAACAAAAAGGGTCTGGGATCAGAAATGAGTATTTAATTGGTTTGTCTGCAAGGTTCAATCACACAATCATATTAGGAATTATTATTTGTGAAGTGACCTATACCAAATGACCGTGTTAGTTCTACTAGACTATCACAATTATAAGATAAAATGTGTTGGCTTTTCTCCATGTAATAAACCCCTTTCCAGACTGCCAGCAACAGCTGGAGTGCTACTGCGGATAAATCACTGCGTTAACTAATCTGGATGCTAGTTAAAACACATATCACTGCCTACTCTGCTGACTGCATTAATGCCCTCAACTAAATCTGGAGAAGCTCTGCTGACAGTGCTGATTAGGAGAGTAACAAAAAGCCACAGACAGCCAAGATATATCAGCACCTTATGTCCAGGTGCCAGTGATGCTTTGCAATGGGGAAGATAATAGTAACTGACCTGCTCTGACCTCCCCGAACCTCATCACATGCCAAGTGCTGCTCTGCAGCCCCTTGCTCTTGACGTGACATCAGGGTGAAACAGCAGTGTTCAGTCATGTTCAGGGCCTCTGCTGCTTGAGGATGGAGAGAGAAACATGGGAGGGAGCTTTCAGGTTCACTGAATTCCCCAGTATTGCAGGAATCACATCAGGTTACTTCTCTCTTGACTTGATTTCAAACATTCCCATTGGCAATTGTCCCTATTTTTCATCAGGAAATGTTTCTGTGGGTGTTTTTAATGACTTTTAAAACAAAGAAAAAAATGTTAAATTTTATTCCTTCAAAAACTGATGCAATCAACAGGGGAGGGTTGCTGTAATAAATCTTTGAATGCCAGTACAACCTTGATCCCTTACTCAACTCTATTGTTATATGAGTAATAGTGAATATTAGTAAAAATTCGTGTACTTTATGCTAGAAAAGATGGAGAATTATTTACAGCAATGCTATTTTATCTCATAACTGAAAGAAGTAAACACCATGGTTCTCCATAAGCTGCATTTCTCCTTATGAATGAAGGCTTATATAAAACTACATTTGGAGTCTCAAAGACTGATTGTCTCACAAGGGTTTTAATCTGAGCATTTCTTGGAAACTTGCCGTCTTTTTAATCTTTTTTGTCAAGTACATAACTTCTGCACACTGAATATGCTAATATTGGATCAAAAATTTAAGCAGAGTATGAACTTCTTCCACTAATGCCATCCTTAATCTCTGCTGTTCTGTTGCATTGACATATACAACTGTGACATTTAGTCTTTTTTCTACAGTTCTAATATTAATATTAATATTAAATATGATGGGAAATTATATTTGATCTTTATTTTGTGGGGTTCTTTGGACTGTTTATTGGACACCCTCCTGTTTTTATGGGAAACAAGCATGAAGTGGTTCCCTCCAGTCTCCTGCTCCTACATTTACTCACACCTAAATGTGAAGCTGCCCACACACCATGCAGTTTTGCAGGACTGGTTCTGAATTGCTTTTGAAAATGATGCACTGTACAACCTGCGGAAACTTGTAAAATTACCTTGCTCATATTGCCATTTTCTCTTGTGAAAATACTCTTTTAATTTGCTTTATTTCCTCTCTTAAATGGATGTTTTGCGAGTTCCAGTAAAATCTTGATCAGTGCAGCTCTCCATCAGTGTAGACAATAGAACAATTTAGCATCCTACAACAGATTTTTGTGAGTCATTGCAGTCAAAAACATTAGTACGCTAGTGAAAATTGTTTAATAGATCATTACTCCTACAGAATCAGTGCTAAGAGCAGGAAACAGCCCGCTGGTTACTTTTTCCCTTCCTGTTGAAAGAGGCCATGACTCAATAACCTGCTGTGATGGTATAAGTGGTCTAATCATGAAGTCAGGATAATTATGGTGGTTGAAAGGAGCAAGGCTGGAAGAAATTTCAAGAACTGCTGGTGACTTTTTAAACTGATAGAGAAGATTTTATTCCCCTGCTCTTGAGCATACACCACACTTGAGGGAGTATGCCTCAAGTAATTTTCTTTTTACTTCATTTTGCCTATATGACATGGTAGAGAAGTCTGGCAGTACATGAATTCAGTCTTTGATAGTGTATACAGCACTGACTCTGAGGTATTATATCTTGTCCCTTGGCACTATCTATTAATTTGTTCGACTGCCATGCTTGTGCTCTGGTTCTGGCCGAGCTTCTCACACAATCAGCATGGTCACTTTGCATCATTCACCATATAATGTGTAGACATCATCTTTTTCACATAGCATCAAGTTTAGATGAATTTAGATGTGAGACTACTGGCTGTCCTTTACATGCAGCTTCACCTGAGTAATTTGGTGTTCCTTATACATTATTATATATTCTTTATCCCAGAAAACTTCCTCATTGAAAGGCAAAACCTGTTTGAGGCAGATTTCATTACCTGTAGGTGCTAAATGGTTCCTCACCCAAGTTTCATAAAGTGCTTTGTGCCATGAGCATGTAAGACAATGGACATATTTTGATCTGCTTATGAACATCACTGCCGAATCCCCCAGAAATTAATTCCATGCTGGACCCAGGAGCCTCTTCAAAGCTAGGGCTGAATGGAGATCCATTGTCAGGTTCTATGTCAAGCGTGAATCTGTTACTCTCAAAATAACCTTAAAGTTCAGTTTGGCTTGTACAAATGATCAGTCTCATTTTTCTGGTTGTAAGTAATTTTCTCAAATTCCTGCGCAACTATTTTCTTCTTACAAGATCTTTACCATGCATTAATATTTAAATTACTGCAGTAAATCCCTCAAAATAATATTGATCTTCTACCATGCTTGATTTTTTCCAGTTAATCTAGGTGATGATAAGGAGTCCTTTATAACTGAATAAGCTATTACCTTTTTTTTTTAAAAAATGTATTAAATTCTTGCTCTTATCCTGTTGATTTTCACCTCTTTGTTTATAACAGTCACCCATGCCATTGAAATATATAACATTCTTTCCTAGATCTGAATCCGCAAACCAGAGCTTCTTCAGCTGTTTTTCTTCAAAATTGCTGCAGAATAATACCTTTGAAAATGCTTTTAGTGCTAAAAGAGCTTGTTCACATTTCTTGTTGGGAACTTTGCTTCCTGCTGAAGTACATTAAGTAAGAAAAATTTCAGGTCCTGTTTCATTATAGTCATTGCACAATTGTAATATTTTGAGTTTTGCTAAGCTCTGACTTGACAAATTTAAAGCACACAGAAGAACCCATACATAAAGAGCCAATTAATTTCTGGTGTATTCATATGCACTGAAAGAAGCTACCGCAGGCGTGATGTTAAACCCATGGGAATTTTGTTTGTAAGAAAGCTGCAGGGATTTGAAAGCTTTTTTTTTTTTTCCCCCTTTCATTGGGATCTTCTTGCAAACATTGACAATATGTAGACATAATTGCAAAACGCAGTATCCTGTTTTTATTTCCTGTGTTATATCAAGCTCAAAACTGCTTAAAGCCAAAGCTCTGTTTGTGACTCACAGTATGAGTACTGATCAAGAAAGGCTCTAAATGGAAAAAGTCTATCTGTTGAAAAAGAAAAGTAAATACAATTATATAGTTTATACGTACAGACATCCAGATAAGGGTATGGAGTAGGCTGCTATAGAGCAGGACAAAGGCAGGCTTTGTACATGCTGAAACTCAAAGAACACAGAGTAAACAATATGTCTATTTAAGTGAGTATTTTAAAATTAAGTTATTTTTGTTTCATTTTTATGATGATCTGACCAAATCTTCCCTTCATGCAGTAGGACTTTTCCTTTTTTCAAGACTGAATTTCTACCATAGTATTACACTCTTTGGCAGATCACTCTTGGATGTGGTTTTTGTCATTGTTTTGATTGTTGAAGTCCAGTCGTTGATGGGTTGTGCATTAGAGAGGGAGACTGGGGCGTGGAAATGAGCCAGTGTGGGAATATAATATCCTGTGGTTAAAGCTATGGTTTCATTAGAAACTAATCTTTCCAAGTGAACAGGGAAAAAAAGAATCCACAGAAATTCTCATCCAAAAAATCTCCCCTAGATTATCATCTCAAAATAAGAAAAATTGGGAATGAAGCTGAAGTAATATTAGGTATATGCAAAACTGGATCAAAGAAGAATTATTTGGTCTTGTGTTACATGTTCATATTCCCAAACAGTGAAGTGTGAATATACTTAGTCTTAGTGTGTGTAAAAGGCAAATAATCAATGATTGGTTACTGTTTGACTGTGCATTCTAACTTGGTTCTGGAGATGGTGTTCACTTATTTATTAAGAACTTTGTAAATACGTGAAAAATTGTTTTACTTTCCCGTTTATTAACATTCTTAAATTCCATATAGAGAGTGAAATCTGCACAAAAGAATTCCAGAAATGTTATGTCTGACTGGTTACTATTCTATGTTAAGTGCATTTTTAAATGAAATTAGGGGGCTGATAGTAGTCTC
>VZRU01002967.1:373707-385044 GCA_013398155.1 Pedionomus torquatus | reverse complement strand
TTTTTTTTTTTTTTTTTTTTTTTTTTCCCTCTGGGAAACCTAGAATGAAGGAAAAAAGTGTTTCCCGAAACTGTAAGAAGGCTTGAATAACTTCTGATTTATACCTGGTGCAAGTCAATTCTCCAATTACATTTGCAAATGTTCCTGAGTTTTTCCGTGAGAAAGACCCTCTAAGAAATCTTGTTGTTTATAGGCAGCTTCTCCTCTGTCAGTGGGTCTAAACCTCTAGAATCCCTATTTTTATTCTAATGGTGTATGATTGTTTATTAATTTCTTGTAGGGAGAACTATGGTAAAACTATGCTGAAATTTCTTTTGCCTCAAAAAGAAAAATACCAGAAGCCTGATCATTTCAGACAAGGAGCAGAGAAACTGCTACACTCACCCCAAAAAAAAGAGCAATAATTTTTTCCTCCAGTGTATTCTGTACACAGGAAGATATTGAAACATTGAAGTTTGATCGTTTTACATCCTTAATAGAGGCTAGATTACGTTGCCAACTGAGAGAAAATATTAAGACCACACTGAAAAGAATAATGGGATTAAAGTATTTGGACAGCAGATACCTGAACTGCCTCTGATTCCCCACATTCCTGTACTGGGGCTGCTATCCCAAGGAGTAGGGAGTGCAGTGGGTCAGCTCCACTGCCTGGGGAGCAGGGAGAAGACTCGTTTTGAGGAAGGAAGTGCTAATGTAGTTTAATGTATTATTTACATTGTCGCAGTTGTTTACTCTCTAGTATTTCCATTCGTCTCCTTTTATCACACATCTGCCTGCACCTTCACACAATTCTCACAGTATGACAGCCCTTTGCTAAGCTTCCCTCGGTGCAAAAGTTACAGGCTTCACCTGCCTACCAGCAAGAGGGTGGGGGTGTAACTGGCACAGATTGCTTCGTGATCGACTTCTTTGCAGGGATGAGCCACATGATGCTGGCATTGTTTGATTTGAATATCACATTCTGAATTTTATAAGAATATAGTTGGATTTCCTATACCATAGATGTATTAAGAAGGCAAAATCAAGCTTGTCTGGATATTGTTGAACACTCTACATCTTCTTCTGTGCTTCAAGGTGTTGAGGTCAACTAAGACAAGTACAGAGGGAATGGTCTGTCCAATAAATGTCAATAACCATTGATATTTTGTTATTCACAGTTTTGGGATTAACATTTCAACCATGACTTTTAGATACATTAGAATACATTTAGAATTTTCATTGAGAGTCAAGGAAAGAACTATTTGTTTTCTTTATATAAGAACTATGTATTTTTATTTTCACAAAGAAACTTAACCTGAAGTTAACTAAGGCTTTTGTCTATGGGATTACAAATTGAGTTCTAATAGAAGATTCAAACTTTGGTAAATTACCACACTTCTGCATTTCCTTTTTAAGAAGGAAATACATAGCAGTCATACTATATACCAGTGGTATGCTATATTCCACTAGTATATTGGTAATATCCTATATAATATATATGTGTGTGTGTACACATACACATGAAGACATAAGCATAGTATAGGCTTTTAGTTCAATCTTTTTAATTTATTTATGTGCATAAGTACATGAAATGGATGAAAAATCAAAGGAATTAGTGCAAGTGTATAGTGATAGCATTTTAAATGCTACAGCTACATTTTTCCTTTCTGTCATTTATTAAAAAATAATAATAATTAATCAAAGTAATCAAAGGGATCTAGAATCAGAATTGTCTACCTGGGGATGGTTAGTGATAACATTGTACTTCTTTTTCAGATAAACTTGCAGAAGAAGATGCGAGTCACTGGAGTTATAACTCAAGGTGCCAAGAGGATTGGAAGTCCAGAATATGTAAAATCTTACAAAATTGCATACAGTAATGATGGGAAGTCATGGACAATGTATAAAGTAAAAGGCACAAATGAAGATATGGTAAGATTAAGCCATCTGTATATGAATACATCTTATGGTTTAGTTGCCTTTAGAGGTATGAGGTATCTCTAGTAGATACCGTAATTGCCTGACAGTATGATACATGTTGCCTTGTTATAATTTTTCTCCAAAAAAAAACCCTATCAATAGATTTGTACTTTCTGTCTGCTAAGAATTTCTTATACTTTAATTGATGGTTGTATAAATACTATGTCCCAAGGCTAGAATAATCCTGTTTATTACACTTAACTGATTTTCATTTTAATTAGTTTACCAGTAATTACTCATTACTCTGTTTTCAATTTAGTTTTATTACATTGGCAGATTAGTGTTAACCCTTCAAAGCATTGAACCCTTTCATCAATGCTAATCTCTGTGCTGCACAAACAGTATCATCCAGTGGGAAGTATGTGTTTACAGTTTATAGTTATCGGTTATTTTTTACTGAGTTGTGCATACAAAGTAGGAAAAATCCCCTTGCTGTGTAAGTTAAGATAGAACGAAGGCTCTTTGCAGCATTAGGCATAGTTTCTCTATTAGGAAATTAAAATGCTGTGTGAAGAGGTATATAATGAGGGAAGAAAACAAAGTAGAAACATATCTGTTTAGAGTGAGGGGTGAATAGAAGAGTGCTTATAGGTTTAATTCGGCTCCCCCTGCGATCAGCGGGAGGGCTACAGTGCACTTCACTGGGAGTTGGATCAGGTTCTTGAAGTAGAGGGAAGAAATAAACATCAATCAGCATAAATAATTTCAAGTTAAATTGAATTGGGACCATTTAATGCACTAATTAGAAAAGAAGACATAATTTAGTTGCATTAGTAGCTTCAGTTTCTAGGAATGACAAGAGGGAGGCCCTGGTTCGTCACAGGTGGTAAATACATGCCAATGCAAGCCAATAGCAGTAGGTTTAGCTTGAAAACTTGGATGTTGGGCACTAGAAATGATAAAACAACCTCTGTTTGTTAAAAGCTTACAGAGAAATGGTCAGGGATGATCAGAAGAACAACACAGATATTTTTGAGATGTGGAAGTGAAGTGAAGCTCCAGTACTCCTCCTGGCACGTTCTTATGAGCCTGTCCTCTTTACCACAGGTGTTTCGTGGAAATGTGGACAACAACACCCCGTACGCTAACTCCTTCACCCCGCCAATTAAGTCGCAGTACATACGTCTGTATCCTCAGGTGTGCAGAAGACACTGCACGTTGAGAATGGAGCTTCTTGGCTGCGAACTGTCAGGTGGGTTTTCAGCAACCGCTGCATCTCAGAAGTCAACCATCAAACAGTATGTTTTTGTGACCAGGGTCTGGACTGCATGCAATTGATTCCTGGCGAGCTGCAGTTGGCGGGGCTGAGTTTGTCTAGACCGTTCTTTATCCCTTTTTATGTAAATGATATATGCAGCCACACTTACCTAAAGGATGTAAGTGACAATAGTTGCTTGCAGTAGGGCAGTAATCGTAGTAGGGTAATGTGGTAGCAGCCTAATAACACTTTGTAAATCTTTCTGTGCACATTGACCTCCAATTACGCGCGACCTAGAAAAGGTCGTTTACAGCAGCTTTAATAAGTATCAACCTCCATCAGGACCTGTTGTGCTACATACGAAGCTAGACTGTGAGGCAGCGAGTCCCATCACACTCAGCACGGACTACACAAAGCGCTGGAAACAGTTTCTGAGAGCCAAAGTTGGGCGTGCTGTGCTGCACAGCTGAACCACAGCAGAAGCTGGCGTTGAAACCACTCTGAGTAATTTCTCATGGCTTCTGGGTGTTTATCCAGGCTGATGTTCTGTGTGGCATCTTCAGAGGGACAAGGGTGCTTTACATGCAGTCGAGGACCACTGATGGTGCAGTGAGTTATATTTTGCTGGGCTGCTTTAGTCAAGATTTCAGTTTAGATCTGTTTTGTGGCATCGTGTAGCAAAAAGTAAATGAACAAGTGGAACCAATATAAACCCTCTTAAGGTTTGTAGTAGCAGAAGTTATAGCTCATAAATGTAAAGCCTGACCTCTAGCCGCTCTCTGCAAGAACCATGTCCCCTTACAAATTCAGTAAAGCATGTAAATTTTTTATCTTTTTCAAGAGATCAACCTTTACCGGTGGGAGCACTCCACTGAATTAATTTTGGAATGATTTTATGTGGCTGCCTGCTTACTGTCCAAACAATAGTCATCCAGTTCACGAATGATACATCAAAACAGCTGGAGTTAAATAATTCTCAGTCCTCCAGTGGCATCAAAACCAGGTTCAGAAATGAAAAGTTAATGCATTAATCTCACTGTAGCCCTTTTCCAATATAGATAGGTTTGAGAGTAAATAGAAAATTCTGTCTGGCTGCTTTAGTCTATTAGATATTTTTTTTATGGCTTCCATTTCTGGAACCACAATTTAGAGTAAGTCCTTGCCAGAATGACCAGGAATTGTTTTGCTCAAAGAACTGTGAAAGCTACTGAAGTGAATTCATTTCAGTGGTCTCCTAACAGTTTCAAGGTCATAATTTCTTAGAACTGCAGGCAGCCAAAGCTCAGCAGAACAATTTCAGTCTCACTGAAAGTAGAGTATAATTATACAAAACAACAGACTAATTTGCTCTAATTCCAGGTGGTCTGTCTTGGATGGAAAAGTACTTTGAGAGGTCCAACTAACAAGTCCTGGTGCTAGTGAAGACAGTCACTATCAAAAGGAGGGAGACTGCTGCAGCATCAGACCATCATAAAAACTAATCCTTTCTTAGGATGAACTTCAGTGAAATGCTCAATAAATAGCTTTACTTACCAAGCCCCATGGTCAGATCTTATTGAAAACCATGATTAATGCTTGTGGAGTTGGCCGTCAATTAATCAGGCATTAATTTTCATAGCCTTGTGTTCCTGCCAGACTCATGTTTTGCACATCTCTGTGTTGTAAATTCCTTTTGCTTCCTAGAGTATTGATTTGGGGAGAGAATCAGATCACAAATATTGTTTATTAGAATGCCTTTATTCATTAAGCTGTTATTAATAGTAGCATCAAGATGTTGTTTTTAAAAACAGATAACTGTTCGCCCAACAGTCACTTACTCATGCAATTTGCTCACATGCCCCAACATCTGCATGTGGCAGGCTCTGCCTTCTTACATGTGGTCCAAGTCATACTTTGTTGATGTTTGTATATGTTGGTGACCATGTACCAATTCAGTAAATTCATCTAATCTGGAAAGGAATCCTATGTTAATTAATAGGAAGAAAATATTTTAAATATCTTTCATTTTCAGAAAAGAAAAATATCACTCAATAAATTAAAAAAATATAATAATCACCTTTTCACCCAAATGTTATATCTGTGCTGCTTTTACCAATACTACCTGAATCCTGGCCCAAGACAGGACACAGACAGACATTCGCATGCAGATCCATTTGTGGTTTTGCCTACACAGCATCACATATTTAGGTTTTTTGGGGGGTCTGAATTTTCCTGAAAGAACAGGTTGATGAGAGGCATAGTATGAGACAGTACTATGAAGGCTAAAAGAAGAGTAAAAACATTGTGCCCTCAGAAGACACAAGAAGAGACAAGAGAACCCAGCCAGGCTGGATGGGTCTTTGAGCAACCTGCTCTAGTGGGAGGTGTGCCTGCCCATGGCAGGAGGGTTGGAACTGGGTGATCTTTAATGTCCCTACCAACTCTAACCATTCTGTGATTCTATGGTTCTAATAACCTCTTCTTTCAGTTTTCAGATGCCAGTCAACCCTTTCCCAAACTGTGTGTTCCACATAATTTCACTGAGCTAGACTAAAGAAGAAGTAGCTGCAAACTTACATATAGATGGGTTTAAGCATATACAGTTATCAGATATCACTTATCACAGTGAAATCCAAAGCATCTCCAACATTTTGACCTAAGGTGCTCCCGTGAGCCTAGCTGTAAGCATATTTATATCAGCTCTCACTAACTTTAACAGGTCGTAAAAATGGGAAGGGAGATTGAATCCTTTCATAGGCATTTTGCAAAGCAGATTTAAAGAACAGATAATGCAGTGAAGAGGAGATGTTCCAGGGAGTCACGAGCTTTGCTACAAATACACTTCTATGAGGAGTAACTATTGTACTAGTTTGATGATTCTGCCCTTTGCTCTCTAGGTTGTATTTCACCTATCAGTATAAACAGTTGTTATCCTCTGTCGATGCAGCAGGGTGTTTAAGGAGCTAGGAAGCCACTGGGTGTGCCTTTGCTCTCTGTGGCACTCCTGTGCATCATGTTTACCTCTTCTGGTTCTCATTGTTCTTCACACCTTCTCCTGTTACCTTTAACAACTCTCTCCCTCCTTCCTTTCGGGCAGTGGGGAAGGAAGGCAGGTGTAAAATCCTATCAGTGCATGCATGCACGCACACACAGATGCACAAGCAGGCACATCTGTTATTTCATAAATCAATAATAATACTCAGAAAAGATACGACTACTTTTGATGGATTGGACCAGCACTGAAAAACAGTTTTGACAACACTTAGTTTTGTGTCAGGAACCTCCTTCAGATTCCTCAGATGAAACATTCCTGCTGACAGCCCTTGTGATCCTGGAGTGGTACTTCAGGATTGAATAACAAGCAAAGTCCTTCTCTAAAGCAACAGATTAATATCTCCCATTTGTGCTATCAATTGCTCTCTCCTGCTCCCAGGAAGATTGTTTTGTTGTTGTTTTGAAATAGGTAGTTCACTCTACAGACAAGTCTGTACGATTTCCATTTGTGCACTGAGAATCCGTTCTGAAAGGCTGGGTATTTGGTGTTTTGTTTTTTTTTTTTCAAAAATTGACTCTATTTTCTATTTATTTTTTAATTTAATCTGAAATATGTCAGTATTTTAAATACAGTTGTTACTACACTGAAGAGCATATTATTATTGTCTGCCTCTGGAAATACACATTTGCTCCTGCTGCTAGACCCCCTACTAAGGACCTGTTCTTACTTCCTGATTTGATTTCCTAATAATTCTAGTTCATTCTGTGTGTTAAAGCTACAGGAGAAACAGAAAATAGAATCCAAGCAAAAGGTCTTTGCTAATAATATCAAAGAAACTGAAAAAAGGATCCAATCTTTGTATCTGAGTAAACATACTGGGGAGGAAATGGACTTCTAAGAAAAAGACAACGAGCTTTGATACTTAGGTCAAGTAAAGTGAAAAACAAGATTCAAAATTTAAGGTGTTTTAAGTGGTCACACAGTGCTCTGGGTCTACCAAGAGACACCAGCTGAGTAGAGTCATAGTCCCAGCAGGGGAGCCCTCACAGCCTACATGTCTGCTTTAGGAAACACAGCTGGTGACTCAGTAAATGATTTCCTGAAAGCAGCCAGCTCAGCGATGTGGGACGCGAGTCTCTGGTGGAAAACCTCTTGTCTTCCCAGTGATATGTAAAGTGACGATACGTTCACAGTGATGGTGCACACCTTGCAAAATCAGGTTTTGTAGTTCCTGGGCACACTCTTACTCAAGGAGATAGAGTATGCTAAAATACCTTTTGGAATTTAACTGTGTCAACTCAGCTACTGAACTAAGTAGGATCACCATATTTGTGAAGTGAAAACTTTGGAACAGGGTTTTGACAGCTGGGGGAGGAAGGAAATGAGAAAACTGCTTCTTTTTATGTTCTCATCTCGATCTCTGACCTTTGCCTAGAACAACAAATATTACTCCACCCAGCCATAAATCCACCTTTCCTGGCCTCTTAGCAGCCCTCAGTCTCAGTCACTTGACTTGCCTCTTTCCTTATTTTTTTTAATCTTAAAACCATGCAGCTCGTCCACCTCTCTTGGGTTCCAGTACTGTTATTACACTGCTGCTGTCATAGAATCATAGAATTGTCTAGTTTGGAAGGGGCATTTAAGATCATCAAGTGCAACCATCAACCTAACTCCAATAAAAACCATCACTAAACCATGTCACTAAGCACTGTGTCGACCCATCTTTTATATACCTCCAGGGTTGGTGCCTCAACCACTTCCCTGGGCAGTCCATTGCAATGCTTAATAACCTTTCCTTGCAAAATTTTTTCCTAATATCCAATCTGAACCTCCCCTGGCCCAACTTGAGGCCATTTCCTCTTGTCTTATTGCCTGTGACTTGGGAGAAGAGATTGAACCCCTCCTCTCCACACCTTCCTTTCAAGTATTTGTAGAGACCAATAAGGTCAAAGGGTGTCTTCTTCCCTCTTCTGGGTCCAAATGTACCTTCAGTGTTCCCAGTGTACAACAGCGAGGCAGAGGAACATAGAATCACTTACTAATTTTTATTCCTTTTTGACAGACACTCAGCAGAGAAAGAAGCCCAAGATATATCTTTTGCTGCAATCAAAATAACTCAATGATATAGGACATCCACTTGATTTACACAAATAAACCATTAACTCTTAATTTCTCCTAAGCAATTGTCTCCAGCTATTTTACCTCATCGACAGTTGTTTTTCTGTAGACTTTCACTGTCAGTGGGCGACGGGGCTTTCTAAGTCTTTCACTAGATGTCGAGTAATTAAAAAATGTAGAGAAGCTCATTGCTTGTAACATTTTACTTCAGTAGTGGCTTAAAGGAAAACTAATGTTTCCTCAGCAGGTTGATGTGGCAAGGCATAAAAAATTATCAAATTGAACTGAACAGGGAAAATAATGATGATCTGCTGGACAGGAAAATAAATCCAAGATAAAAAGAGACAAAAGACATCCTTTCTGTTTGTTTGCATTCATAAATTTATGTCCGGATAATATACATTGAATTCTCTATCTTGTTTTTGATTCCCCCTAGGTCATGTTGAAATAAAGTGTCTTGAATTGGCTATTTTTCCATTTGTTTGGAAGTTTCTCTAACAATAGCTGTGATTAAAACCTTTTCTTCAAGAATTGCTAGTTTTCCATAATGGAAAAGCTAATTCGTTTACAGAGATAAGTAGGTGGTGTCACAGATCTTATTTTGCTGTTCTAGGTTGCTCTGAACCCCTGGGGATGAAATCAGGACATATACAGGACTACCAAATTACTGCCTCCAGTGTTTTCCGTACACTCAACATGGACATGTTCACTTGGGAGCCCAGAAAAGCCCGGCTGGATAAGCAAGGCAAAGTTAACGCCTGGACCTCGGGCCACAATGACCAGTCACAGTGGCTGCAGGTGAAGTTTCACATATGTTTTCCCAAATGTTTGTCTTCTTTGTGTTTCAGATATGGGGATGGTTGACTGGTTTAGGATTGTGTTCATATTTTTCCGTTTCTGAGAGTAGCCATCCTAGCTCTGCCACCTATAGATGATGAAGCTATGAAAGGCCTCACAAATCTTGAAGTCTTTCAGTTGCAGAAGACCCTGCTCAGGGAAAACCTCCCCTCCGCTAGCCAAATCTTACAAGTTGCCCAGCAGCCATGAATTTTCCTTTTTTAATGAATAAAAATGGTTGTTGCAAGTATGCTTCACTGGTCTCTCTTTTTTTTTTTTGTTGAGAGAGACAACTTATTTTCTCCCTTCTGTCTTTCCAATGCTGGAAAAGTGTATCTACACCAACTTCATGCACGTTAGCACGTCTGGCACATAGAAATTACCTTTGTCTAATGAGATTGTTCAAAATTACCTTCTAAGACTTCTCTGAAGGTAGCAAGACTTATTCTATGTAAGAATCCATTATAAAGCTGTGCCCAGGTGGTGTTTTCCACCTACACGTGATTTATACAAGTCAGTAATACACTAATGTGAAAGATTGCAATAAATCACTGGTATAGAAGCCTGTTTGACCAGTTACTGACACATTTACATTTTCTGAACTATTGAAAATAGCAGTGTTTTGAGTCAGCTGCCAGTTGCAGTGCGGTTCTCAGCAGGAAGCCTCAGCAGCACTAGACGTGGCTACTAACCAGCTGCAATCTTTTCACATATAAATTATGACATATTAGCTTTTTTACCTACAGTTGCTAAACAATTTAGCAATGGGATTACATCTTTTCTTCCAAGTTTACACACGTTCTGAAATGAAGGAGCAGTTGCCTTCTCAATTAAGTTTTTGAATAAATTAAGATCCTGGGACTTGCTGAAAGTTTTTTAGAGCATCTTTTTGAAATGTCAGTTAGTAACTTCTGCAGAGGAGGAAAGTTTTCTTGCTGAGTTTTATGGTGGAGAAGCAGATAAAAATTTTTATCCATGTGAAAAAAAATCAAGTGCATCACAGCCAGTTTTAGCCCCATCAGTGATACGAAGAAACTAAAGGTGTGCAGACACTGCCCAGAAATACCCCGTGGTATGCTATTACTCCTGTGGGTGACAGTGGATTTTTAATTAACTGCAGAAGGCAAGAGGCTTCAGAGTTAATTCTCATATTCTAACATTTTCAATTCTGTTCTGAGTCTTTCTGTGTTTGAACCTACCTGAACCTGCAAATTTAATCTGACCACAGATTGCTGGAAATCCTTGAATTACCAGAAATACTTTTTTTAATCTGGTCAAAAGAAAGCTGTGAAGAAATATTTGTCTTTTAGTTCATTTATCATGTGGCTGTGATATGAATTCTACTGAATATGAAAATCATAAGAGGAATGTAAACAATTTACCCTTTTGTGAAAGTCATTATCCTTAAAATATTTCTCCAAAAGAGTATCAGTATATTTCTTGTTTGAGAAACAAAACATAAAACCAGAAACCAGAAGGCATTAAACCCACTTGTTTTTTCAGTACTAAGCTGATTGTTAACTTCTGCTATAGGCTGATTATTCTGAATTCAGTCCATGAGTAGATATGGACTCAGATGCTTCAAGTCCAAGTAACAATTCTGTAAGAAAGACATGCCTGTCACTTAAATTTGTTTGTTCATTGTTGTTCTCTTTGCTGATAGTTGTGTTTTTTCTTTAAAATGCAGAGTATTGTATTGCAACCTTCTAACACACCAACTGCAATTTAATCATCATCCTGCTGCCATAGAATTTAGCCAATTTGGCAGAAAAAGCATGTGAAAACAAACTTATCTGTATGCCCTTTTCCCTCAGCAATTACATATTACAAGCAATGCTTGCTATAGTAATTCCATGGTATCCTACAACAGGCTTAAAGTGAGATATAGATTTCTGAATCTTGCTAAAGTACCTGGCCTACCAATATATTTCATAGAATCATAGAATCATCCAGGCTGGAAGGGACCTCCAAAGGTCATCTAGTCTGACCTCCCCGCAGTCACAGGGACATCCCCAACTAGACCAGGTTGCCCAGGGCCTCATCCAGCCTCACCATGAATATCTCCAGGGAAGGGGCCTCAACCACCTCCCTGGGCAACCTCTTCCAGTGTTCCACCACCCTTGGAGCAATGAATTTTTTCCTAATATTCAACCTAAATCTACTCTTCTTTAACTTAAATCCATTGCCCCTCATCCTATATTTCACAATGTTCACTTTCTATGCCTTTTGAGTTTTCTCCACATGCCTTATT
>VZRU01002967.1:332747-350757 GCA_013398155.1 Pedionomus torquatus | reverse complement strand
TTATCCAGTGTTATTTGTGGGAGCCATCAGTCTGAAATTGTTTCCAGCCTCAGTCAGCTAGATCCTAGCCTTCTTAATCTTAAAAAAAAATTTATAGATCATATTGAAGAGTTGGATGAGAGGCTGAGAAGGATATAGTGATGTGCCAGCCTTCTGCATTATGTTGGTTTTATGCTGTCCCATAATGTTAGAGTGGAAAAGTAGGAGTGTTTTAGTTTTATGAATATGGATAAAAATAATAAAATAATGTAGGAGTGTTTTAGTTTTATGAATATGGATAAAAATAATAAAATAATGATATTATTCAAAGATAATTTGAGTTGTAGGGCCAGTCGCAGTCAGTCATTGTCCTAAGGAACATGGTCTGTTGAGGCATAAGGGGAGATACTTAATTCCAAAATAGACGTGACTTCAACCACCAAGATTCATGTCCACAGACCTCCAGTCTTCAGTGTAATTTTCTTTTTCAAACTGAGAAGATTACGGATAAGCTGAGGAAGTAAACTGACTGCATCGATTTACTCCAAAGCATCAGTACCCCTTTGATTAATTATTTAACAGTACAAAGGAAGGAATAGCTGTCAGTTTTTTGAAAAGTGAAAAAACTTTCAACAATCGAGATGCTCTTTCCATTTTTTATGAAAAGATATGGAAAAAAAATTTAAAAAAGAAAAAGCAGTATTTTATTTTTTTTGCTATTGCATTAATTTTTAAAAAAATTTAAAGTTAATATTTTTAAACTTGTTATTATGGAAATGAAACTACATTATAGATAATTTTGAACTTCATCAATAGAAATTTGTGCCACTGTTACAACAGTCAAGCTTTTAATTTTATGAAAACCAATATTCAAATTTCAGAGACAAAACAATTTTTATCACTTCTTAATAATAAAGCTCTTGTCCCAGATCACCTTTACTTAGTATTTAATTTAATATAATGCAGTTTGAATTAACTGCTACTGCATCTGTGAGTTCCAGTTTAAAATCTGGGTCTGAACTGTTTGGAAATTCACTTAATCCAAGTGCCAATTTGAACATTCCTATGATATTTCCCAATCAGCTTTTGTGCAATTTTCATCACAAAAGGTCTACAATGGGATATATGGCAAAAATCTTAAAAGCTATTCAATTGTTACTTTTATCTGGAATGTGGAAGTCCATCTCATGACCCTTCTTTTCCTTACCCAGATGAGAAACTGAACTTGGGCCAAGCAAGCTTAATGGCCAAGATACTGCTCACCTATTTCAAAAGTACACTTTTTCATCTTATTTCTTGCAGGATGTTTATTTCCATTTCTGAGAGAAAAAAGATTTTTTTTTCATTATTTTTTTAAACTTCAGGGGAACGGAAAAATATTTTCCTGTTTAACTCCCGGCTTGGTCAACAGCAAAGTGTTAATCCCTTAAATCATCCGTGCCTTGTGCTTTCCACATGCTCTGCAGTAGGTGCAGAGAGCTGATAAGCATTACACCATATTCTGAAAGCCAAGAAAATATGTCTGTGTCAGATCAAAGGCAAAACCAAGTCCCAGGATTGGATATGTCCTGCCAGTAGCCTAGTCTTATTTTGACCAGAGGTCTATTGACAAAGCTCTATAATAGGGGCTCCAGGGTGTCCTTTTGACTAATAACAGATAATCTTTCTTATGTCCTGGAGAATAAAGATTAATAGACCTTTTAATTGTATTCAAACCAGTACATTACAAGATTATTGCCTTAGAAGTGCCGAGCCATTTAGTCTAAAAGGAAAAAGAAACTTGATTCCTTCTGTAAACCTGGAAAAAATGCTTTTTAAGTTAAAAAAGCCAAAGCAACTTCCTACATTGTAGTGTATGTTTTGTATATTTCTGGTGGTCATTAACAGTATATCACTGGAAATAAAAGCCTGTTGTATCATTTCAGGAGAGAAAACAAAACAAACAAACAAACAAAAAACACCCAAAAAAAAAAAAAAAGAAACAAACTAAAACCCCAACAAAAAACAAACACCAAAAAGCAAAAAAAAAAAAAAAAAAAAAAACAACCAAAAGCCAAAATGAAAGAAACAAACAAAAAAGAAAAATAACTTTTAAAAAAGAAGCCAAAGAAAAAGCAGTTTACTGTTGTTTTCAAAGTCTGGTAGCACAGGTTTGACATTTTTAGTTTACAGTTACAGCAGTATAGCTGTATGAAACAGGTTATGCATAATAATCCTGGCTGACAGATGGGCAAAGTCATTCTTAAAAAGAATGGCTGAATGATGCTGTCTTGGCTGCATTTCCTATGAAAATAAGAGTCATGCACTTGGAGCATTTAAATACAAGGAGGAACTTTCAGCCTAAACGCCACTTATCTTCTCGGCAGATTTAAGTTTGCTTACAGGCAGGTTTTTGTTAGTATTTCAACAGTTCAGTAGTTATATTAATTATTAGTCACTTTGCAGTACCTTGTGTGCAAGCTTATCTTCAGTTTACTTGCTGATCTATAGCCCAGATACTCATAGATTATTGGGACATTTTTATGTACTGCAGAAAATATTTGCAACATTATTAATCCCCTGAGAAAAAAAAAAAAAAAAAAAAAAAAAAAAAAAAAAACCAGGGGAGTAAAAAAATTCCCATTNNAGGTGAGTAATGAACTTCCATATTACCATCATTATTTTTCATTTTAAAAATAAAATGAGCTGCTCATGCGTAGATGAGTCCATTTATGATCCCAGCATTTTTACAAAGATATTTATCAGTCCCGCAATAACGGGTGTCGCATCATCTTCCCTACTGAAAACCAAGCAGAAGTTGCAGTAGTTAATTTGTAGGAAAGGATTTTGCTTTCCCGGGCCTTTGATTTAATTTTAAAGCCTGTAATGTGCTGAAAACCTAAGACAAATGAAATCTGAGATACCTAGATTTCTCCTGACTGTGGCTTAAAAGCTGATACTGCTTCAAAGTGGTGGTATAAAATATTAACGTCCTTGCCCTTCACATTTCTGGTTATCAAGTGTCATTCTGAGATTTACAGTTAAATTGACCACATTTCCCCTTCTTGCAATCCAAGTTTTCTCCTGTCTGTGTTTGACAGTATTTTTCTGCTGTTTTACCCTCTCTAGCACCAGAGAATTATCTGCAATGGTCTTTAATCAGAAAACTAGGGGATCCGCACTGGGACAGAGCCCACAGCACTGGCACGCAGAATATCTTACTGATAAATTTGCTCATCAACTTATGATGTATTTTAGTAAAATAAGGAGAGGTAGCAGAACTCCTTTCTTGCTCTTCTCACAATCTAAAGAGAGTTGATCATGCTTATCTAGGGTCTCAGGATGATCTGTTCCTTATTCATAGATTAAAGACAAGCAGAAATAGAAATGGTCAATAGTTCTTTTTCTTTCTTTTTTATTTTAGTAATTGTTCTTTTCTGTGCTTTATTTTCACCTTTAGTCTTACTCAAAAGCTTTTGATCAAACATAATCAGCATCATTGTTCTTAGTACAGCAATAACTGCCTTAAATGATATCTGCCAGAAATTATACTCCTGGAAGCTATTTCTTATTGTCATCCAACTTCATGCAATTTTTGCTTTTAACGTCATGTACCATTATGTACAGAACTGAATGAAAATGAAATTTCTTGCCCATTTCCGCATCTATTTCTAGCCATAACTATGTGCTGGGATCAGCAAATCCTACTGCACAGTCACTACTTGCAGCAGTGTTCAGCTGAAGACCTTGACAGAAAGGTAGACTACACACGGTCATATTATTTTCTTTTTTTTTCCTGGTTTTTGGGTTGTTTTTGTTTTTGTTTTTAATGTCAAAGTATTGTTTTGTCACAGAATCACAGAATCATCATGGTTGGAAAGGACCTCTGAGATCACTGAGTCCAACCTTGGTCTTGTCCTTGGCTTTCCCATAAGAACTCCAATTCATTGATCTAACACAGAATGGTATTACAGATTTTATCAACTTTTGATGAGTACTAATGCAGCTCAAAAGCTTCTTCTAACTCCACCAGATGTCTAAGCCTGCTTAATCACTGGTAATTCAGCGATCTATTTTAAATCTCTTAGAATCATGAAGGACTGATAAGCTTTGAATATTCCATAGCAGATAGAGACTATTGCTATTTTATTAATAGTTTCTTGACTGTTGGTGACCAATGCAATCAACTATGTCATCCCTACAAAAATCCTCTATTCACATTTATGGTAAAAATATCCTGTACACAGATATAAGATACTCAGTGTTAGGAGAAAAGGTTACAGATTTAATCATCACCGATGTTACCATTTTAGAATACTAAATTTCCTTTTACTTCAGACTGCATTCAAACCAGGACATAACAGGTACTGCCATTTCCCATGAGGACATGAATACTTCCTGACAAGTTGTGGGAGTTGCTAACACTCACAGAAGTCATTCCAGTTTGCAGGATCAATATGAAAACAGTATTATCTTGCATGTGCTGCAGGCAGGATTTACCAGTGTGCTGATACTATGACTGCAGAACATCAACTGCCTTGAGATCCCACAGGAAATAGGTAGCAACTCCCTTTGGAGCATTTAAAAATGCAGATCCTAAGGCTAAAATTTGCTGGGTGGGTTTTTTTTTTTGTGGTTTTCTTTTTTTTTTTCTTATTTTCATATTTAAGGTTTGAGATAGCAATAAAGTGAGATTAGTCATGGTTTAGTAAAGTGCTTATAAAAAGTTTCTCTGTAAGAAGTAGATGCTGCTTTTAAAATGGGTATGCAGTTGATCGTATAAATCTAATTTTTTTTTAGAATTTTTACAAAAATGCTGAAAAAATTCTATAGTAATTCAACTGTTTGGGTTTTTTTGTATATTCCCCACCCCCCATAATACCTATAAACTGTTATTACTAGGTACATACATACATTAATGAAAGATTCACCCAGACTGTGCTATTTAATAAGTCGTTGCTCCTTA
Organism: Pedionomus torquatus; assembly: GCA_013398155.1. Classification (NCBI taxonomy): domain Eukaryota; kingdom Metazoa; phylum Chordata; class Aves; order Charadriiformes; family Pedionomidae; genus Pedionomus; species Pedionomus torquatus. The sequence goes on along the minus strand of VZRU01002967.1, from coordinate 345,833 downwards.
AGAAGTTGCTCATGGAAATGGAGTGACTTGTGACCGTGCATGTGTATTTCACTTCACCAATTTCAGAATAATGCCCTGAGATCTATTTTTCACTGCCCATGGAGATTCCAAGCGACAGGCCTCATACCCCACTTCCCTGCTTTTAAATTGTACTGGGAACAGCTGGTGGTACAGAGTATTCTTTCTATCTTGTTTCTTATGTACAGTTGCTGCTGTCATAAAGCAATTTGGAGGGAATGTGCTCTTTACAAAGAGGAAAATGAGAGTAAATTAGAAAATAAGAGTTGTACTTTATATCATAGCCCAGAGTACTACAGGCACTAAAAAAAAAAAACCAAAACCAAAACCCAAAACCAAAAAACATGGTGCAGTGTTAAAATACTGTTGAAGGTGTAAGATTAAATTGAAAAAAGAAGCGAGCAAAACAATCCCCATGTTTTTTAAGAAGAAAAAGAATGGCACTCTGGTCTTATTTTGCCTGAAAACAACACATCCCTACCTGGGCTCATGAGAAGTTTTGTTTTAAACCTATGCTGGCTAGTACAGGTACAGTTAAATGTAAATACACTTTATTTTCTTGTATTTAGAAAGAATGAAAATCCTTTATAGTGGATTATTGAACAAAATACTCTGAAATGCTTCTTCCTGTCAATTTATTATGCCTTCTTCTAGAGCATTTCCTTGTGTCCCATAACTTATTTTCTTGTACTTTTTTCAGATTTCGTTAATAAGTATTTACACTAGTAGTGTATATTTAGGTGACTATACTAAGAACACTCTACTTCTGATGCTGCAATGGAAATCATATTTCTCTACCAAGCGTCTGTAGTCGCTTGGTTGTTCTTTTCATTCAAAAATTTTAGATGCCATTAGGCACGATGAATTGTAGTTTGGGGCTTGCACGAGCCTCTGGAAAACAGGCTGGAATGCTACACTTCATAGTTTACAAACAAGAAATGAGGCTGTAATATTGTTAGAAACATATAGGTGTGGCACATCTGTGACAAACATACTGTACCATCACCAATTGTCCTTTTATCTCCAGGGTTTGGGCAGGGAGGAGAATGCTACGTCCCCACATCTAATGCAGTAAGATAAGGGGAGCTGCAGTTCTCCCTTTATGCTGTGGACACTGTGAGCCTGTCCTTCCTTTCCTTAAGCTTGTCTGCAGGCATCAACTACCTGAGTGTGCTGATTTACCCTGGAAAAATCATGGGAGTCACAAGGTCTTAAATGAAGAGTGAATAACATGCTCAGGACAGCTCAAGTGCTTTAGACTGTCTTGGTGGCATTCAGGTGCCCAACCATGAGTCTCTACCCTTACCTCAATTCTCTAACGTTACCTTAAGCATCACAAAATATCTGAGACCTCCCCTTGCAAGACCAGCAAATGTGATCAATAGACAGATCTGCACATTTGTGAAGCCGCAGCTGGAGGCCATTCAGGCCTCCTTTATCCAATCTTTTGTGTATAATTTCTGTCCCCACCTTGGCACTGCTTCTCCCCTATTCTCACCTGTGTTGGATCCAGGTTTTTTTCTTTTTGATCCATGGTGCTTTTAGTCTGAGGGACTCCTTTATTTGCCAAGTAGAGTAGGACTAACCAGAAGTTCATCAGCATTATCTGGCAACAAATGATAAAAAAATAGTCTACAAACCCCATAAAGGTAAAAAAAAGAAGAAAACCTGGCAGAAAAATGGCATCTCTAAAATTACCAAAAAAGCTGGATGTAGTATAAACTGTACTGGAAGTAGCAACATAATATCTGAACAGTTTACATAATTATTAAAAAGAATTATTGCACTAACCCTAATCCTCAGCACTCCTGAAATCTTTCACCCCATTCTCTCTTTTGCATTATTGAATTGAAGCCAAGATTGTATGTCCTGAGATGAAGAGATGTACAGCTGAAGGTCAAGTGAGCCGTCTTACCATTATCTTCATTCCAAAATTGGTCCTGGTGCCCCCTGGATTCTCAGGGCTCTTTCTTCTCATTTAACATTGCCGTGTAGATACAGAGTGCATTATTTTTAAAAAGTGTCTTTACTTTTCATGGTTCAGTTCACGTGATGGAGTATCCTCACAGAGCATGAAATGGGTTCCTTTCAGATGAAATTAGGCCAAAATATGTGCTTCAAAATTTGGTCCAGACTAGCTGGATGTTAAATCCCTGCAGCACACGCCATGTAGACATCCTTTACCCCACATCAGCTCCTTTGCTTTATGGATCTGCACCCTTTGCACTGTTCTGCTTGTATAAATGCAGCCTACCGGTGTTTATTGATTTCCCACTGCTTTGGGCAGTGTGGCTGGTTTTGCTAGATATCAGAGAACCACAGATTGGTTGAGGTTGGAAGGCACCTCTGGTAGTCATCTTGGTTCATGCCTGGCCAGTCAAGCAAGGCCACCTAGAGTCAGATGCCATGTAGGGCCGTCCATCTCCCTGTTAATGGTTGAGTTGCTACAGACTTTTGCAATTTTTATATTCTTGATTCTTGTCTTCTCATAACCCAGGGTTTCTGTGTATGTTTCTGTTCCTGGAGAGACTACTGGAGCTGTGCAGTCCCTCATCTTCCACATGTGATCTCATGAAAGCTACCCACTTCATCTTCCGAGTCCTGTGCACATGTGACTTATCATTCATGTGCTCTCCTGCCTCCTTAGTAGTCCCAGCAAATGCCTGGAACCTCTTCTGTTTCCACCAAGTATGTAGAAGGGCGAAAAGGTGTACTGGGGGACTGCGTAGGAGATGTTCAGAAAGTTATGGCGGATACTTCATGGCACATCTACTCCATTTGTACTAAGCTTCCTGATGTAACAGAGACCCAAGCAGATAGGTTCTGAGAACATCACCATGAGGACAATCTCAAGTCCAGAAGCCATATAGCTGTGCTCAAGCTCAGGTGTACTGCTTGCAGATCCAAACCAGTTTAGGGACAGCTGTCCCAAACGTCTAGAAGTGTCTCATCCTTATGTTCCTGCTTCCTGGAGAAGTGAATGTTGCCAGGCAGAAGGTCTCTGTGTCTCTGAGGTGTAGTTCTAATGGAGTTCAGGTACAAGGGTGCCTGTACAAAGACCAGGCACATCTGCATAGTCAGATGATGACAGCTGAGGTTTATTAGCTTTGGCCTACTCAGAGCAAGGACAGAGCATGCATGTGACAGCTTTCTCCTGGTCATGAAGACCTAGGTACAGTATGAGTACTGATTGCTCCACATTTAACTGCACACTGACACATAGCTTATACTGTGCATCTGTACAGTGGTTCATTAAAAAATGCTTCCTATTCAGGTAGATCTGTCTTTGTGCTCTTTTAAAATTAATTCTCCTCCAAATCACACTGAATCATCTTTAACATCTGAAGAAAGGTGCAAAACAGATATGTACAAAGGGAGCAGCTATAGCCCAGGAGAGTTCTTTCAGACACAAGATGTTAAACAGCTTTTTGATCAGCTGCTTGTAGAAATGTACATTAAACTGTAAACCATGGTTCTTCTTGTAACCAGCTAATGATCCTATCAGTCGCAGACTAATTGCCTCTACCTCGTTCTAAATTCTGCTGCATTGAAAAAGCCAAAGTCACATTCTGATCCTGTTAATCACATTCAGCTTTGAAGAGAACACAGTGGTTGTGTGTTAATTCAGCTTCTCTCCCTGGTAATTTGTTTGATTGCCTGTTACTTGCAATCTGCACTAACTGAATAAATGTGTTCTGCATCCTGATGCGAAGTTATGACTTACATTTAAGCTATTTTAATGCAGATGTTTTGCCTAGAAATTGGAGTAAATTTGTCTCACCTTTTTGTTCTAAACTACTTCTGATGAGAGGATTGAGTGAAAAGCAAGGGTGTTAACCCTTTGCAGAGGGTAATAAAGCAACAGACTAAAAGCTATATTTCTTTAATGCTAGGTTAATAGCAATTCTTATTGCCTGTAGGCTTCTCATCATCTTATGAATAAGTAAGTAAATAAGATACTAAAGTATGAGATGAGGTGTTGGTACTATATTATTTTATACTTTTTCTAATCTTCAGTAATATGTTTTGTCTCTACTGTTAAGACCTGGAACAGACTATGTCTGTTCATTATTTCCTTTTTTTTTTTTTTTTTCCCCATTTTTTTAAAATATAACACACACATAAACATATTCTGCATGGTGCTATGCAAGTCTTTCAGAAAAATATTGAATGTATGCCAAATTACCTTTCAGCTTCCTACATCATTTTTCTGAACAAGAGTACAAGGCCACTGGATATCTTCTATACACAGAAAACAATTGTTACTAGGACATTTTTGTTAACACTGGATCTGTGTGATAATAAAGATTTATTGTGATTTTACCTTTGAAATCCCTTGAATCTTAGTGAGAATTTTTTCTCCCTGATCTGAATTTCAATGAGAAGTACTTCAGGTGTTACAGCCATGTTAAATATTTGTGAAATCCTTTTACATTACTTTCAACATTTTAAAAATAAACAATTATATTTTTTTTATGGAAGTATTTTTTCAAGTTAACAGAAGAGGCATTAACTTTTAGTATAAAAAGCATTCTTTGCTAAAAAGAGGTTACGCTTGAAAATGCTAATGTTAAAATTATTTATAAAAAGAATCTAAAGTTGACTCTGAAATGTTTAGTTCAAATGTTGCCTGGAAGTGTGGACCAATTAGTGATTCCTTACCAGATCAGCCTTTTGGAAAAAAAGACTATTCATTCAGACTTCAAAATATTTTGAAGCAAGGTCTGGAGACCTGGTGTTTATTAATTCATGAAAGACTTGTACTAATTAGCAGTGTTCATTTCCCAAAGGTCCGCTTAGGCTATGGAAGCAAGCCCCCCTGTACTCCTTGTAGAAGAAAGAAGTTCCTTCAAGCAGTCCATGAGAGCATCCAAAGCGGATTCATGCTCTGAGTGATCGTTCGTTGAGTTCCCCTCTCTTTATTGAGCAAAGGAAAAACAAAACTAGTTGGCCTCCCAAGGATACTTCCCTCATTTTCTGGGGTGCTCCTCTGAGCAATGTTGCTGCTGTCAGATAGCAATGAATTAGTTCATCCTGGTAGAATCAAAACTCTTGGGCCATTTGCAGACAATGATATTTTCCACTTGCTGCCCTAGTATGTCAGTATTGAAGATTTAAAATTATTCCTTTTCTTAACAGGATTTGCTACTCATTATTTGCTACCTGTCTTCAAATGTTGGGGCAGGGGTCTCCAGTCTTCTTGTCTGACTGCTTTAAAGAATCATTTTTCCTTTTCTTTTCTTATAAATGTACTCTTACACTTTTCTGGTTTTTCTTCTTTATGGAGCGCAAACTGTAGTGACCATATTTCAAAGGCACTGGCTTGGAGTAGCTGGCTTCTGATTGTTTATCTGACCTTCTCTTCTCATGATTAAGTTCTTCTGTGTCTTGCCCCACATTCCAGTCAAAATCTGGTTGCTCAGGGGGCCTCAGCTTCCCAAAATCACAAGACTGGTTCTTCAGCATTGGTTAGAAACTATTTCTTCACTTTTTCCTTTTAATTTTTTGCTGTAAAGCATATCACTCATCTTCTCATGGAGTTCAGCACTTCTTTCATTTTATTGTAGTATTTTTACTGTTAGTCTCTCTTGCCTGATTTAACAGACAGTATTAAAAATGCCGACTGCTTCACAGCCATTTATTGTCTGAAATAAATCTACCTTTTTTTTTTTTTTTCTGGCTTGCTGCATTGCTGGAGGACACAGAATGAGGCCTCAGTTTTACCTTCACATTTCAAGAAAATGTAAATTTTGATATGGAATTCAACTCCTCCATTCTCCCTGTAAAAATATGTTATTAGGTCAATTTACTTCTGTTATTGTATTCTATTCCTTGATCATTTTAATCCAAGGCATCTGGCCCAAATCTGTTATATTCAGTGTTGGGTTCTGGTTCAAAAGAACTCATCACAGATGTGCTGACCCATGTGAAAGCCACTTGAAAGCTTAGATTTTCTTAGGCTTTAAGATTCCTGCCTTGCATTTTTAACAGTCTTGTGCTAAGATTATAAAATAAAAAAAACTCAGAAAAAAAATCAAAGAATGAAAAAGTCAGAGCTTTAGAAGTAGAAAAAGAAATAAAGGCTTAAATAGAGAAGAAAAGTTCAGCAGGAAGAGAAGTGTGACCACACATGTTTTAAAAGACTTAGTAAAGCACGGATACTGTTACTGGAAAGGAAATGGAAAGGCACTTGGGGAATCAACCTCTGGTGTATTGTATTCCGATTATTAGGAGCACATGGGAAGATTTTGCCTACAAATTAATTGCAGTGGAGAGTACTGTGTTGTTGGGAAAGTAAATGACACCTAGCACAATGGAAAGTGGGATGAGATTAGCCCTGTTGCGCCATTAGCTGGCATGAACAATAAGTAAAAAGCAGAAAGCAGAAGTAAATTGACTTGAAACCTAGAGAAGGAAAGTTACTGCCTACGGTGGCACCATATGGTGGGCACAGTTGCAAAGCAGTGCAATGGCCTGCTCTGAGGCTGTCCCCTCTCTCACCATACACTAAGGGGCTTCAAAACCCTGGGTTTTCCTGCCCGCATCCCGTGTCACATTTTGCTTTGCTGTGGTGGAAGGTCAGAACACAAACAGAAACTGTTCTAATTACATTCTCCCATGTTTTGTTTTATTCTTGTTTTGTTTTGTTTAGGTTGATCTCCTTGTCCCTACAAAAATCACCGGCATCATTACCCAAGGAGCAAAAGATTTTGGTCACGTCCAGTTCGTTGGGTCCTACAAGCTTGCTTACAGTAATGATGGGGAGCACTGGATCATATACCAAGATGAAAAGCAAAAGAAGGATAAGGTAAAGCAAATTGATATTTCAGTAGTGTTTATAGAGGTCTACATCTGTAGCAAATCTAGTGGTGGAAACCTGCAGGTTATAACTTCTTTGTGGGGTTCCATATGCATAGGATCCCACAGATGAAAGTCAAGGTGAATAAAAAAGAGTCATATAACACAATGACATTCACAGTGCAGTAATATCATACTTATCAGGGCAATGCACCTGATTTAACGCTATTAAATATGGGACATAAAATTTTACGGTTCTCCATTTACTCAAATTATTTCTTCCTTTAACTCTAGAGGAGAAGGTATATAAATAGCAGTTTATTTGTAAATTCAAAAGCAGGGTCTCAGTGCATATTTTCATAGTATGCACTATTTTCTGTAATTTTCTGTAAAGCACATCTTTAGTGTACCTCATTAGCTGGCCATTTTGGATTTTTTTTTTCCTGGAAATGAATCACTAGGCTTTCAAATACCCAATGGAAAGATTATTTTTTATTACACTATTAAATTAATACAAAACATAAAAAGTTTCACAACTTCCTTTACAAATGTTTAATGAGAGATTAGAGAAAGTCTGTGTTTGCTGATTGATTTACCTGGAAGCATTTAACTTTCTTATTTAGGATATGCTTCAATATACCTTTCTTTTAAATTGTATAACAGTTTTATACTGCAAATACCTGCTCATATGTTAAGAAAGAGATTACAGCATATGCATTGCTTAAGAGAAACATTAAGCAAGCTGAAAAAATGTGAATTATTTATTAAATATCTCAGTGGGATTAAGTCTGGCTGAAATAAAATATATGTTAATAAAAATGCCAGGTGGCCAATATGTCTGGTAAAGTATGTCTCAAATCTGGGGTATTTAATATCTGTATTCAGGGTCATAAATGGTCCTGTTAGCACTTATTTTTCTTAGAATAAAAAAAAAAGAAAAAAAACACTTCAGNAAAAAAAAACACTTCAGTAAAAAAAATTAATATCCTTCATCTAGATTAATTCAATTCATTTTTTGAAGCAATGAGAAAGTTTTCATATGTATTGATATTGTTGTATGAGTACAGGTAGATCTATTGATGAGGGCTTTAGACAACTGCATCTCTTAAATTTCACTGATTTAAAATGATTGACCAAATGTACACCCATTTATCTACAGAATATGTGTAGGTTAAATATGTACATAACTGTATGTGTGTGTCAACATAGATTTATACCATTGCAAGATAATTCAAAGATGACACTGTAAGGTCTGACTCCTAAAAGCCAAATGGCAGTTCACTCTGGTTTTATCCTGTACTGAGAGTTTTCCCCATCAAATTGTAAAAGATTTTAGATAGGGAAAACAAAATCAGTTATTTTAGCCATCCAACTGAAAAGGTCCTGACACCAATGATTATGGATATGTCTACTATAATTGGTTGTCAGATAAAAATTGGATACAAACAACTCACCTTTCGCAGATGTACCATAAATGCATTTAGTATAAATGACAGATAGTCACTTCAGTACTCTGTACACATCCCATTTTAAATCCCTGGCATTTAGAAACAGAAGCAAAAGATCTACTGTGAAAGAAATGTCTTCTCCAAGCCAAACTTCCATTAGTGAACTGTTGCATTCATTTTCCTGAAAAAGGAGACAAATGTGTTCAAGCCTCTGGTGGGAAACAGAAACAATTGCAAGCAGCTCTAAAAAGAAAATGCACTCTCATTTAACAGCACTGTTCCAATCTGCACTTGTTGAGAACATTTGCCAAAGCAATTACATTCTTTTTGCTTTCATCATCATCTGGATTGTTAGTTGCTATATGCGTAGTCTATTAGGAACAATGGAAAACTCTTAATCATTGTCTTATTAAAACATCTCACTTCCCATATTAATTAACATCCCTAAGAATAAAATAGATGCATCTTATTATGATTCTTTAACAAATCAAAAGCAATTAGAAGCAGAGTGAGATCAAATACACTTAGCTGGAAATTAGAAGTTATAACTTCTGAATTTAAATTTGTTTGAAATAAACAAACAGGATGACTTGATAGAAGTCTGGACCTCAGACTTTGAGTCAAAAGTCCAATGGTAGAGTCTGATTTTCCAGAATTGTCAGCTCAACTTGGCAGAACTTAGTAAGAGGTATGGGAGCCTTTGGAAAGGATGTCAAGACAGCACCATATTTCTCTTAACCTATGAACAGATTAAGCTCCTTTCCTTCCATCCCTTCTGAGGTCTTCACAGCAGAAAACAGCCTCCTGGTCCCTTCCTGCCACCCTAGGAGTAAGAGAAAACAATTCATTGCTAGATGATTCACCTGCCCTTCACTTCACACAATGCTCACATCCTGCACCATTCTTCATCAGATTACCATTTAATATGTTTTTAGAAACCGCCAGTGATAAAATTTTACTNGCCTCCTCTTTTCAGACAGTTTGCTTTGATTGAAACATGTTAACTTGTTTCATTTTAAAAAAAAAATTTTTTTGAGGAGGGGAGGGGGGTAGGGGGGGGAGCATGGGGGGTAAATATCCTTGTTCTGTCAATCTTTCCTCAAAAGGGTACATTTTCTCAACCTCAGATCATTCAGCTTAGACCAGCTCTTCTTGAAGTGTGGTTTCCCAAGGTTGTCTGTAGTGTTGCAATCTTTAGCTCCATCATTCTCCATATGGTACCTGTGACATTGGTTATGACTTCATAAGGTTTGGCTTGCTGCTCATCATTACTAAATTGTACCATCCATCTTCTGCATGTTTCTCCAATTTATCAAGACTGCTCTGAATTTGGACCCCGCTTTTCAAAATGGGAAAAGCTTGGCCACATCTGCACTTTCAACAACAGATCTATTTTTGCCATCTATTTCATTACTGACAATACATAAATCGCATTCTGCCAGAGGCATGGAACGTCACCCAGAAAAACCCTTCATCACCAGTCTAGTAAGGTGTGTATTGGTGCAGTGTGCTGTGATGGGATTTGCCCACTGGATCTACGTAGCACCAGAATTATTGGCAACACTGGCCTGTATGCAGTGGGAAAAAAAAAAAAAGAAATGGAAAATAAAACCAGCCAAAGAAAAAGCAATGCTGTCTCTCATTCTGTGGGGAGCAGAAGAGAAATAGCATAATTGGTCTTGTCTGATAGTAACATCTTAGCACAGGATCTCCTATCAAGACAGATTGACAAGAGGGAGGTGTTCAGCCTGGAGAAGAGAAGACTGAAAGGAGAATCTTTGAGCCCCTTCCAGTACCTAAAAGGTCTGCAGGAAAGCTGGAGAGGGACTTTCCACAACAGCATGCAAGTGATAGGATGAGGGTTAATGGTTTCAAACTAGAAAAGGGGAGATTTAGATTTAAATATCAGGAATAAATTCTTTCCTATGAGGGTGGTGAGGCACTGGAACAGGTTGCCCAGAGAAGCTGTGGCTGCCTCATCCCCAGAGGAGTTCAGGGCCAGGCTGGATGGGGCTTTGAGCAACTTTGTCTGGTGGGAGGTGTCCCTGCACATGGCAGGGGGGTTGGAACTGGATGCTCTTTGAGGTCCCTTCCAACTCTAACCTCAACTCTATGATTCCATGATCCACAATTTCCTTAGCTTAAGATACAAGATTTAGCCCAAAATTCAAGAATAATATAGAAGAAACCATGTTTTCACAGCAAAGTGANAAAATTTTCTATTAAAGCAGTCTATTCCAGTAATTAAATTCCCTTAAAGATGGCAGGGCTGCTTATCAGCCTCCCTGAAATACATCTGCCCTGTCCCCAGATGACAAAAACCTGATTTTGGCCTCCTCTTTTCAGACAGTTTGCTTTGATTGAAACATGTTAACTTGTTTCATTTTAAAAAAAAAATTTTTTTGAGGAGGGGAGGGGGGTAGGGNATCTATTTCATTACTGACAATACATAAATCGCATTCTGCCAGAGGCATGGAACGTCACCCAGAAAAACCCTTCATCACCAGTCTAGTAAGGTGTGTATTGGTGCAGTGTGCTGTGATGGGATTTGCCCACTGGATCTACGTAGCACCAGAATTATTGGCAACACTGGCCTGTATGCAGTGGGAAAAAAAAAAAAAGAAATGGAAAATAAAACCAGCCAAAGAAAAAGCAATGCTGTCTCTCATTCTGTGGGGAGCAGAAGAGAAATAGCATAATTGGTCTTGTCTGATAGTAACATCTTAGCACAGGATCTCCTATCAAGACAGATTGACAAGAGGGAGGTGTTCAGCCTGGAGAAGAGAAGACTGAAAGGAGAATCTTTGAGCCCCTTCCAGTACCTAAAAGGTCTGCAGGAAAGCTGGAGAGGGACTTTCCACAACAGCATGCAAGTGATAGGATGAGGGTTAATGGTTTCAAACTAGAAAAGGGGAGATTTAGATTTAAATATCAGGAATAAATTCTTTCCTATGAGGGTGGTGAGGCACTGGAACAGGTTGCCCAGAGAAGCTGTGGCTGCCTCATCCCCAGAGGAGTTCAGGGCCAGGCTGGATGGGGCTTTGAGCAACTTTGTCTGGTGGGAGGTGTCCCTGCACATGGCAGGGGGGTTGGAACTGGATGCTCTTTGAGGTCCCTTCCAACTCTAACCTCAACTCTATGATTCCATGATCCACAATTTCCTTAGCTTAAGATACAAGATTTAGCCCAAAATTCAAGAATAATATAGAAGAAACCATGTTTTCACAGCAAAGTGAAACTTTCATGAAATGTTTCTTCTGGCCCCTGGTGACACAGAAAGATGATAAAAAGATATATACTGGCAACTATCAACAGCAGCAAACATAAATTATTCATAATTTACCTTCTTGCATTCTATTTATTAACTTAACATCTTGACAACATTGATTTCTCCTATGAAGGATAGAATATATAGATTTCTTATTTCCTCATCCTATGCTCATCCTGTGAGCTTTGCACAGTCATCCAATAATTTAGGAGATAGATAGTTCCAAAAACTTTCAGGGAAAGGAACACAAGATAAAAGAAAAATAACTACTTTTAAGCTTCTAACAAAATATGTCATTTTACATTCTGGAAAAACAAAGATAAAAAGAATGTCTCACACAGAAATTATGGAGATATTGGTAGGCTGGTAATAATATTTGTGAGTGAATATTGTGACTTTACAACACATTGAACTAAGAGGTGAGAGTTTAATATTGTCAAGTGCTGAGCATATCACTGTTCAGCTGTTTACAGGAAGAGTCCAAACGTATCAGCAGATCTCAGTGAATTCCTGAAGCTATTAACTTCTGCCTCTTCACCATTTGTGGAGCTATTTTATAAAGGAAAAGAATTTTGGTATCTTATATTCACAAGTGCCATATGTGCAGCCCATATCTTTGATCAATCTTCAACAAATTAGTAGTTTCAAACAGGAGGAAAAATGCTGTTCAGCTTTCCTTTTTGCACCATTTCAAATAGAAACACTGTTCTGAGAACAGTGGCTCCTGCAGCTCCTGTTTGTCTTCTGATTTTTTAACAGCTGGTCATTTGAGTTCACATTTGTGCTGAACTTCTGTGAATGCAGACGAAAAGGTACCTGGGGAGAAAAAAAGACTTTAAAAAATGGAGCCTCTCTCATTCATTTTAAATAGTTTGAACGAGTTGCCTGAAAAATATGAAAGCTTCTCCTGTATTCTTCAAGAAGCAAAATAAATTACATTGCAGGGTGGCAAGAGGGAAGAAAATATATTTCAGAAAAAGATCCAGAGCTATCTTGTTTTTCTCAACTAGAGGTCAGTAGCTCACTGTGCCTCCAAAGCTAAGGACATCCAAACCAAATTTGACTTTTTTGGTTTTTAATCACATTCCACATGTGATTTATAAATTGCACGGCCTGCTGTAGATAACTCAAGGCTAGCTGCAATGTCAAATGGCATTTTAGAGGTTGTTATTTAAAATAAGACAAGAACACTTGAAAGTAGCCTAAAGGAGCCTTGCAGTCTGCAGCGCTGTCAGTCATTAGCAGCCATCAGCAGTTCAATTAACTGCAGGTAGACAATGTCCAGTATGCAAATGACCACTGGATTTTGCACAAAATGATGAACCAGTTGTAAGTTAAATGCTTTGCATGTCTAGTTAGTTTCCATAGCAATGGAAGACAGGAGTCTACTTATAAAGGATAAGTTAGATCATGTCAGGTTAAAAATCTTTCTGCTAGATGTGCTAATGTGTTTTCTATATTGTGTGTAATTTTCATAACACCTGGCTTATGTTGATAGATTCAGTTCTTACATATAATGCACATACTTGGCAGAGTTAAAACACATTTTTAGTG
>VZRU01002967.1:315619-332439 GCA_013398155.1 Pedionomus torquatus | reverse complement strand
TAAAAGACACGCCCAGTCTCTTATAATGGGAAGCATCTTCCACAGGATGAATATGCTTATAAACAGCAGGTCCGTTTCTGGTGGGAAACCGGGATATCTTTCACCATCTTTTGCCTGGTGGTGTTCACTTCACATTGAAAAGATTTATTCCACCAAGAACAAACAACTTTAAAGCAAGTAAATGGTCTGTCAAATTTTCAAATTCCGAAATTCCTTCTCTTGCTTAAGCAAGTCTTCTTCAATAAGTACTAATAAAGAAATAAAATATTTTCAAAACAGAGGAATATGGCTGTCAAAAATTACTTTTCATTACTTTTCATGCAGCTGGCTTTTTTAGATTTTAAATGAGCAGCGCACCCTTTGTCCAAACATTGAGATGATCTGCGCTGAAACAAACTTCATACAGAAGCTTGGTGTAGCTATTCTTTTAAAAGGGTAGTATAAGTAGGAATAAGTGTTCCATTCAATAATATTTAAAATGTTCTGCTCATAATAAAATCACATGGTTCAGATATAGGAGGCAACATAGTGATTTCACCATTTAAGGCTTGAATATTGAAGTCTGAACTCTCAGCCAATATCATAAATAGCAGGAACCAATAATTCTATGGCTGATTCAGACTGTTCATGAAATTTAAGTTTCTGCAAGGTGAGATATCCAGAAAGGTTCTCTTTGAGAGAATTTTCTTCCTCCTCCTGCATCTATTGACACAGCACCACAAACAATCTTTCCCACTGCAGCCACCTGTTAATGGATGTCCCCTAAAACCTGGTTTCCAGCTCTACGTTTGGAGCAAGGCAAATATCATTTGCAATAAACTCCATAGGTATAAATTCAATTGTAGTAAATTCCCAAGGTATTCTTCTTCAGGTATTTCTTCTAAAGTATTGTATCATAAAATATAAAATAGTTTTCTATTTAAAATATGAATCAATTTACATAGCCATTATTTCCTGCTTATTCTGTAAAACACATTTTTGAAAACTACCATTGAAAAATCAACACTTTTGAAAAAAGCTCAATCAATGTTTGAATGCAAGGCATCCAAGTTGATTGTTGGACCCAATTATATAGAAGGCTTGTTTGTATTTCAGAATTACTTTTTTTGCAGAGAGTGTAAGTACACATATTCCAGGTTTTCCTTCTCTTTTGCATGAACTGATCATAAAACAAGGTATCACACTTAAAAGTTCAGTAGGATTTTTCTACTTTTTTATTTTAATAGCAGCTGTAAGAAACTAAGCTACACATACTTGTGTGGGGTGTGTATGTGTAAACTTGCTGAAGCTGCTGAGTAAATGTTTTAGCAAGTTATACCTTTCAAGTACATGGACTGACATAAATAGTTACATCCACTGTAAAATCTGTAATGTTATACAATAGGAGTATTAGAATACAGAAGCTTCAGTTGACTTTTACCAACACAGTCACGTTGTAATGTGGGAGCCACTGGGCTGGGTGAGGCAGAATCCCTGTCTAATGGAAGAACTATCCTGTAGCAGATGCTTAGAGAAATAAAAATAAAAAATAAAATAAATAATTTTTTTAAAAAACTAATATGGTTGGACCTTCCCAGCCTCTGGCTTTCTTCTATCTGTATTTTTAATACCACTTGCTTTTTTGCCCCTGACACTTTATCTAATCTTTAACAGTAGTTAAAGCCTGTGAAACAATGCCACAGTTTAATTACCTGTTGTATTGGGAACCACAACCTTTAGGTGGCTCAGGACAAACCTGCTATCCTTCTTTGTCCCCTTGTGGCTTTGAGAAGGGGACAGCACAATATTGCCCACTATTGATTTTCTTCATGCCACTTATGATTTCATGGATATCTATCACATCTTCTTTCAGGCTGAAGGGACTTAGTCTATTTAATAATTTGCAAAAGGACATTCTTCTGTGCTGGTGGCCATCTTGCCACTTCACTCTGTGTATTCGCTGTTAGAGATAAGGCAGGACCAGATCTGCACCCACCCAGAACTCAAAATGAAGATATCTGCTGGCTTTATGCACTGACACGTTAAAAACTTGCACTCTGCTCTTTATTCCTTGACCACTAATCAGCATGGGGTTTAATAATATTATTTAGTTCTTTTATTTTCTCATCTGAAAAATTACATAGAGCTATGTATTATAACTCCAGCATCAGTTTCTTGAATGCTTATAAATCATTACAGTCCTCAGAGGTGCTGCATACTGAAAAAAACTGAAAAGAAATGGAAGGAGTGAATATGTATGGTTTGAGGTTACTTGCTCTTTAAGAGCTTTTAATTACTTAGGTGGTTCATTTAATATTGACTGTTTGGGCATAAAGCAGCAGGTAATTAAAGAAAAATTGCATTTGGCTACAGAATTAGCTTTCCTCTACTGATGTCAGATGTGCAGTTTTTGTCCTTTGTCCTCCCTGCTCTCTCCAAGTTTCTTGGCTCCATTAGTGAACTTAAGCTGAAGTAAAATGAAGAGTGATAAAGTATATATTTTCCCCATAAGAAATTTGCCATGGAACCGCAGCAAAAACATCTGGTAAATATTCTCTTAGAATATATATTTCATGCAGGCCATCTTTGTGGATGTTAACAAAGCCTCCCTCACTTCCTGATAAATTTGTTTCCCTAAAATCTTTTTTCAGATCCATCACATTTAGTTAATTTCTTGAAACGGAATCTTGAATTTTGAGGGAAGGCAAATTTCAGATTTGCCTAAAGTAATCTCTGAAACAGATGATTTTGACTTCAAGTGCTAATGAAATCATGTGTGAGTTAGAAATAAGATTTAATTTTCATTTTCCTGCTCTGAGAAAATAACATCATCTTACATTGTTCATCTGTTTGGTTTTTGCTGCTTGTTTTGCATCACATACTTTTATCTATTTTTCCTAGCTAAATGTTATGAAAACAGACTGGGGCTGTAGATGAGTTCCTCTGTTAAACAACTTTTTTCTGCTCTAATCCTTCACTTAAATGTTATCTTTGAAATACATCTTACATAGGGAAAATAGAGAGTAAAAGAATTTTCCAGCAGTTCTGCAGCAAGAATTGTCTGCAGTTCTGCATTGCTTATCACCTGGCATGGTAAAAAAACTCATTCAACAGATATATTGCATGCATGCATAAGAAGCCTTGTATGCAGGCATAAGAAACCAAAAGAAAAAAAAAAAAAAAATTACTTTTAAGCTTTCCTAGCTGCATATTAAACACTGGGGGGTACCACTCTGTAATTTTACTCCTAAGCTTACTACTTTTTATTGTATGCCATATTGCCACAAATGAAACTCAAATTCAGGTGCGATCTTGTTAGCCCAAGCTCCAGCTGATTCATGTAATCAACACTGTAATTGGAGAACAAAATTTCTCCTGTGGTAAATACGATTTTTTTTCCTTCAGCTCACAGCACTGTTGTTTCTGTGATCAGTCTGTCTGCTATTTTATCCATCTGTCTTAACTCCAAGGTACTTTAATGCTCCCATCTCCATGTTAGTGAGATGCCAGGTGAGAACGGAAATTTATCACTTGTGAAAGAGCACCACTTGCAGAGGATGCACGTTTTGTTTGAGATGCCAAATTGATAGCACTTGAGAGAAGCTTTAGAAATATAAAAGAAAAGGTGTAGCATAGAACCAAAAGGTGAACATTTTCATATAGTGCTGTTTTGGAAATATATCACGAAAGAACCAACTTGAGGGCTAAAATAGTTGATCAGCCTCTTCTGAATTTGCCCTCTGACATTTTCCCCAGGAGCTTCCAGGAAACTTGTCATTCTACACTAATTCAATCATAAAAGCACTTCTTCAGGAGGTCCATATTCCTTCTCTGCATGATGCAAACAAAACTCATTCGTTTCAAGTCAAAAAGCCATCAAACGCAGTTTTTATAAATAAAAAGTCAATTGGCTGACATTTGAAGAGAATGAACATTTCCCATAAAAACTGAAAGTATCCCCATGGAAAATCTGATCATTTTGCCAAAAAGCAGTGCTGTGGCCATTGAATTTAAGAAGTGGCTGTCAGGGAAGAAATCCAGCCTTGTTTTAACAGAACTTTAAGCACTCACTTGTGTATTGGTTCACCCACACCAGTGGAAATAACATCATAACATGCACTGTACCATGCTAGGATTTTTCAATTTGATGACAAAGCGATACCCTTAATTTATATGCTGGCTTTTGTTCAACAGAAGAAGATAGAATCCTTGATAATCATTAACTTTTCAAGGGTTTATATTGTTGCATCCAAGCTGCATTCGTGATACAATAAAAATGCTTCTTAACTTTAATTTTTAATGTTATTTTGTTGGAAACAATAACAGGATCTCCTGGGATTAATTTGACATGATACAAACGCCAAGTAAAAAGACATTTAATTTTTTAAATGTTAATGATTTTTATGTAACTTTCAGAGTGGGGCTCTGGGTGTTGGCAGAACAGCAGATTAAGCCTTGAATCGATGGCTAAATCTGCACCAGGGCTGTGTACCAGCTCCAAAGGGTCTGGCATGCAATGAAATCCCCAAGTTTTAGCAAAGGCAGCATCTCTGCAGCATCAGCTGGGTGCCTGGATGACCAAAATTCAGGATGGAGATCAGGGACTGGCCTGGGGACATCAGGCATGTAGCGTGGCTCTTACTTAAGCCAGGTAGCCTTAAACCTTCTCATTACTCTCCCTTCAGGTTTTCCAGGGGAATTTTGACAACGACACTCACCGTAAGAATGTCATCGACCCGCCGATCTACGCCCGGCATGTCCGCATCCTCCCGTGGTCGTGGTACGGGAGGATCACCCTGCGGTCAGAGCTGCTGGGCTGTGCAGCGGAGGACTGAGGCCGGTTTCCATCACAGCTCTCAGTGTAGTTACAAGTCCCTCCGTAGAAGAAACTGTGCAAAGCCTGTAGGATGCTGAGTGGGTTTTTCATGAACAAGTGCTCATTTTATGGTAGGCCGCTAACTGTCTTTCACAAGGAGGTCTAAGCCTGCCCTTTAAATGATCCAATCCGATTTTGTCCTTGAAATCTGTTGATGTTGTCCCTTCTGCTGTGGAATTATCTTTCTAGTTTTCCTTTGAGTTGTTCACACTAGTTGAAACGTGTTAGGGAAAAACAGCAGCATCCTTTTTACAAGGGAAGAGAAATAGCATGACAAAGCTCATTTGCAGCTTTAGAAACATTGGGCTGACGAGTTCTCCATAAATCATACTGTCATCTTACTTGCAAAAAGTGATACTGCAGCTTTTAGCAATAAGTTTTCTTGGGGATGACTGCATTATAGTAATTGTGCCTATCAAACACTGTCAGTATTTATGACATATATTTTGGAAGATACTCTGTGGTACTGTAAAACGCAGTACCTGTGATATTACAAGCTACCTTTCATCACTTTTCATCTGAAGAGCAGAGTCCACTCAACTAAGGGATTTTCCTAACTAACCCCATTTTCCTTCTGTATTTTGCATAGTGTAGACATGACCTCCATATTCTCTGTTTAGTATCACCACTAATGTTATCTTCCTTGAAAGAGGTGACCTGTTTGGATATGGAACAAAATCTCCTATCGGTATATTATGAAGTTAAAAATTTTGCCAAAGTTTATGAATTCTGCTTGAGATGCGTTCTTTCAAGGAGGCTGAGATGAGATGCCAGGCTACTTGTGGTATCTCATCTTAAGTACCCACACAGGTAAAGGCAAACAGCGCATCAGAAATCCTGAATCCATTTTGTGACTTGCCCAGGGGTGAGTGCACAACCCTAGATGGAGATGAATTGCCTGCCCAATTACTGCTCCCAGAAACCTCCTCAATTTCTGTGAGGGGGTAAATGTAGGGTGCGGGAATCAGGTGCTAATAAACACACAAAAGAAATTACTCCCTTACTGCCAGGAGACCCTCACAGTAGGCTCTTACGGGGACACTCAGAGCCTTCCTCCCAGCCATGAAGGCAAGCGGTGTCATAGAAGTTCATCAAAGCTGGGCCCTTGTTGCCCTCAACTCCCAACTATGGCTTCAGACATATGCCCATGAGCTATGAGGAGACTGATTTTTGTTATGCCCCATCTACAGAAATAATTCATCCACACTATGCTGTTTTAACACCATGATAATCATCAGGGACCCCAGTTTAAAAATTTGGTTTTAGGAGGAAAAGTGGAGCAGTAGAGGGGACATCCTCTCCTGTGCCTCCATTTCTGATGACGATGTGGTTAATGATACCAACCTTAGCACTCTGAATTTCCTTGGAATAAGTTACTCTAGAACCATAGAATCATAGCCTGAGTTGGAAGGGATAAGGTCATCTAGTCGAACCATCAACCATTGTCCAGGCTGAACACCCCCAGCTCTCCCAGCCGCTCCTCACAAGACTTGTGCTCTATAGCTCATCCTTCCCCATCTCTGACAGTGCTTGTAGACCCACACTATCATGAAGGACCTGCAGTCAAACAAGGAGTTCTTCACCTTGTTTTCTGGGATGCTCAGCTTTAGCTGGCAAGGCTTTCTTAGTCAAAGGTAGTCCTATGAGAATCAGAGAGTCGGACTCAATGATCCTTATGGGATCCTTCCAACTCAAGATATTCTAAGTTGGAAGAATATGACCCTATGACTGTATGACCACATTAGAGTAGCACTTAAGTCTAAAAAAAACCTGGGACAAGAAGTGAGGGGACATTTTACCTGAAACCTGAAATAATAGCATCTGGGATTACTGCACCCTTTTAATTTCATAACATGCTGATGTGGACAGAGATAGATAGATACACAAAGCTGCATGTTTTAGCAAATGTCACTGAACTTACTTCTTTGTCACTGTTACATTCTTATCAAAATTCTGAAGTATGAACCTGGGCAGTGCTTCCCAAGCAAACAGCTAGTTGGCCCACAGCCTGCAAAGGGCAGAGTTTACTTTGGAAACAAAATGGTTTGGATTTCAAAAACCCACATTTAATCGCACATTCTCCACCACAGACAAAATATATTATCCATTGAACTGTGAAAGACTCTAGAATAGCAGCCAGGAATTTTACATACATGAATTGGGGATATATTGGTGGCGGTTTTCTGATATTGTCACTTAAACTGTCACATTTTAACAAACAGAACACCCTGCCTCTATAAAATGACTTAATCTTTAAACTGTATTTATACAAGTATTTATTTTATAAGGCTTAGACATTTAAAGACTTCTAAAGAAGAGTCTTGTAAAGGTAAAAGTATGTGTAAGAAATGTTGAGGTCCTGTGCAACACTGCTATGTTTGTTCTTTATTTTTTACTTTGTGCTGCATAACAAAAGCCACTAGACTGTTACTGTCTTGTCTGTAACTGTGTTAACAGCATTCCTTAATGATGTATATATGGAATGGTCTTCAAGCATAGTGAGCGATTTTAAAGAGAAAGTCAATTATGATGGTACTTCTAAAGAGATTAAAAAATCTGAATAACAGAGNCAAAAAAAAAAAAAAAAAAAAAAGAAGAGATAAAATTCATACTTTTAGGGCACACAAAATATTTAAAGAAGTCCAAAAACATTTTTCTGTTATGGGAGAGCAATTGGCCCTGAATTTAATTACAGATATGAAGAATAGCATGTAGCTATTTCACTACTCAACTATACCCAAAATATTGAAGGCCATTTCAGAAAATTAGGTTCCCTAGCTTTACCAATTTATTTTAATGTTCTTTTGAAATATTTGTTGTGTTCTTAAGTGATTTTTTTTCATGTTACTCATTTTTTTGCAACTGTCATTTTGGTTTTGAATTAATATTTCTTGGTTTAGTAATTGTAATTGCTATCCACTCATCTGCATATAAAAATAGCATTGTCATGATACTTAACATAGTAATTCTAGAGTTGAGTGTTTTCATCCTTATGTCCCGTGTCAGCTTTCAGCTGCCAGCAATCTTCATAAACTGCAAAGAAAGCTCCGTACATTATGATAACATTCTGTGATAAGTTATAAAAGAATGCAATGCCCTTACAATTTCAACAAACTTACTGGGGCTTTTTCTAATTAAATCATTCCTTAGCTACCAAGAACTTTTCTTTAAATGGAGTTGTGCAGCCATAGTACCAAATTCTGCTCCCAGTGTCAGTAGTGTAAGTCTGAAATAACTCTTGATTTCTCTACAATTCTTCAGATTTAACAAAAGAGATGAGAATCATATTATGGTCTAGAATTTAACCTTTTCCCTTTTGTTTTATTTTCTTGTCTTGGTGATCACCATTGACATAAGGGACAAGTTATAAATCACCACGACTGTACTCCCCCAGTGATAGCAACTGTCATTCCACAGCCAGAAATGAGTGCACAATGGGGTATGTCCCTTTAAGAGAGGATGGAGAAACTCTCAGAAATGATCCTTGACATGTATTATAACAATGGCATTAAACACAACTGAAAATGCTCTCCTAATTAAATTTCACTCTGAATCAGTTAAGTATTTGTAGGCAGACTTCACCTTTCTATAGCTCTGTAATGTGCTACTTTTATAGCCTGGGAAATAAAGCACCGGCAACAGGCTCCATTTTTATCTGTGTTCTGTTAAGGGCTTATCACGTTAACTGGCTCTGGTTTTGAGGTTGACTTTCTCTTTTGGAATGGCTGCATACAAATTAGTGTCAGTTTTGAAGACTAAGGATACTAAATGAGTGTATCTTTGCTATACAACCAATATGAACTATAATATTCAGTGCTGGCTTCTGATGTGTCAGTAAGTACAGAAGTATCTTGGACACAATGACCTTTGCAACCTTTCAAGCTGTGTAATATTCTAATGGTTTTGTATATACTTAAATCATGTAGAATGATGTAAAACCAGTATGACCTTGTCTAGTCTTCAAACTTAACAATAAAACTTTTGAAAAATGGGGTCATTTCTGAAGCACTTACATTGCAATACCTTGAAGGAAATACTACTTATCTCAGCTTCACTGGCAGCAAATGCAGAGCAGAGATATGATGTGGCATTTTCCTGGATTCATTCGCGGGTTCTTTGTGGTAGGTAAGTTTGTTTCTGGCAAAATCAACTGTGGTGCTGCTCTCCCTTCAATGTGTTCCCTTTGTTCTTTCAGATAAAAAAGCAAAGGTTTGAATGAGTCTAAAAATATTTTTCTGTCTTACTGCTCTCTGAATGAGCACCAGAAATGTAAACTGACAATTTCATTTCCTTTAAGTCAAATTTCTTGGGATATTTATCAGTCCTTATCCTCTCTTCTCCTCTCCTGCACAGGCAAATTAATGTCCAAAAAGATAAACAACGGCTGCAGCACAGACCTGCTATGAGGCTTCCAGCAGAGATGCAAAAGCAGTACTAGTGCTTGCTCACGCCCTTACATCTCTTCTTCACTTATTTGTTCCCAAAAATTTCTTAGCTTAGTTAAGTGCATCACCTCCATTTCTAAGGAATCCTAGAGGTTAAAGTAGTGCATGGAAAAGCCAATCACTCCTGACTTTAAGCAGTGAGATTTTTTTTAAATGCTACGGTTTTGTGTACTTATGAGAGATGAAGCTTCAGCGGTTAGTTCCTTACTGATCCAGGATGAGAGCATAAATACAAATGTCTTTTTGGCCTGTCCACTTGAGATTGTGTCCCTTCACCAAAATTTGTTGTTTAGAATTAAAAGCCATCCACAAGTGTGCACTGATTGACATGTACCTTGTCTGCCAGTCATGCGGTCTGAACACTAACAGTGTATTGTCTTTCAACAGAAAAGTCACAGAGCTGATGTTGCAATTTTTTCTGATTATATACCTCTGCCAGTCATAAAATTGAGAATATAATGGCACATACAAAAAGATGATTGCTTTAGGTGAATGATGGCTCAACATTATCACTTCAATCAGAAATTTCTGAGAATATACATCTTGAATCTTTCTGACTTTTAATTATAAATCGTAGTTTTTCAGGAAACGCAGGGCCTTCATTCCTGAATAGATGAAAAGTGATTTTTCTTCTTATTCTTCATAATGTAGATCCCCAGAAACTCTAATGAAGACAATGAGATAAAATAATGATTAATTCTCTTCACAATAGCAACTATTTATCAATGTCCATCCTCCCATACCTGTTGCTAATGAGCTCAAGGGATTAACATGCATATCGACACTCTGCATCATTATGAAATATGTAGTCTCTGATACTTCTGTGGTAAATACAATGACACTTGCTGTGTACCTTAGATTCAATTAACAGGGGGTTGGTCTGTGATCACTTGGCCTTATAAAATAAAATAGGACAAAATGGAAGAGATAATTCTACTGATACAATTTTTTTTTTAATTTGCATACATTTCCTTATCAGAAATACACTTCATGATGCAAAAGACAGCTTTAGATTAAGAATAAAAAACATATGAGGTAGACTTGTATAAGTCTCTGTTACGTAGCTTTATAACTGCATTTATCTCTATTTGTCTTTCAATGATATATATAATTATCAGCATTTAGGGAGCTGTAAATATATATATTTAAATGCCTCTGAACATAAGAACATGGCAACATGTCTTGGTCTTATAACTTAGCTTGCTAAGAGTGCAGTAAAATGTATTTTCTCAGTATTGTATGTATTTGGTCATCTTTCTCGGTGTATGTTATAAACAATACCAGCTGTGTTTTGATATAGTACATATCAATTTAGAAGTAGGCTCCACATGTATGGGAATGTATGGGAAGCACAAATAACCTAGTGAAACTCATGCAGGGCACAGCAGATGGAGAGAGTGGTCAGAGCACAGGCTGGTCATCACAATAACGTTTCTGATGCTGCTTTCTCGCTAATGCACTGGGGTTATCTGAGGTTGCACATTGGATGATAGGTCATTAGGCACATTTCTGATGGCCACATGACTAGATGAAGGATATCAGCCCTCTGAAAGATGATAAGAAAGGTCACTAAACATTTGCATCAAACTAGAAAATCAAAAACAGACTAAATAAGCACCTTTAATTATATTGTCTTTCTGGGATGCTGCAAGAGGTCAGTAGGAGATGTAGAGAATTGTGTTGTACTGCCTTGACCACAACAAGTACAATTAAATACACTGGCTGTTGGACATAAACTATATATGTGATCCATTGAAGAAGGATCAAAAAGCCCTGTAAAAAGTGATACAGCATGTTCTTAAGAAAGTGTCAGACAATATGATATAGAACCTATGGACCAATACACTATGGCCCATTATAGAAGGTCTGTCTGGGATGGACTTACCTTTCTTCATTTCTGGAAAGTTGCTTTAGGGGAAAGTAGCCATTGCTCGGACACTGACTGGACATCAGCCTGTCAAGGCTGATTGCCTTTCCTTCACTTGGAGACTTTAGGAGGTAGTTTCTCCCTCTTCACTCATTAAACTGGCTTTATCTCAACCCATGACCTTTATCACTTTTGGTCATCTTACTCTCTACCCTGTCCCACTGGTGGAAGAGAGTAAGCCAGCAGCTCTGGGATTTAGCTGATGTTTGAAGTCAACCCACCACAACTTTAAAGGCAAAACATAAATCATACATAAGATCTAGAATTATTCACACTGAATTGTATAAAAAAATATTTTGTCTGATACTTCTTTCATCACTTTTTACATCTGTCCTGTTTTTCTCTTGAACAGTGTTGCTTTTACTATATTTGGCTTGGAGAAATTCCTTTATTACATGTGACTCATTACTGTAACAGGTTCACAGCTTCATTAGAAGAGGCACTGATGGAGAATCTTTGAATAAGCAATTAAAGCATGCATTGCTTATGTGAATATGGTGTGTACATTTTTTTTATATTTATACATGTCTTTTCTACAGGGCAGTGTCATATATATCATATATGATATGGGAATATAGAGATCAAAGAGGAAACAGAAGGGTGATTATGCTTTCTATGTTGTTGCTCTCTAATACTTATGAACTGTTCAAATAAATCCAGTGCACATCAGAAGACTCATTAGTGAGCCTAAGAGCTAATTCCATGTCTAGTGAACCTTCTGATCTGGGTAAGATCAGTGATGGTTTGAGTATATTACCACTTAGCTCACTATTTTCTTCCATTTCTCACAGAGAAGAGAAATCAGGGTTTGTTGTATGGAATCTATACCTGTTAGAGGTCCTGTTTCTGTTTCCATGGTCTGTGCATGTGATTTGGGGAGTCATTTCCTGTTTAGACACTGAAGGATAGAAACAGAATGGTTTGGCTTAGAAGGGACATTCAAACATCACCTTGCTATAGGGAAGGGACATCTTTCAACACAATGAGGTTGCCCAAAGTCCCCTCCAACCTGACCTTTAACACTTCCAGTGATGGGCCATCCACAATTTTTCTGGGCAACCTGTTCCAGTGTTTCACCACTCTCATCATAAAAAATTTCTTCCTTATGTCAGATTTAAATCTACTTTTTTTCAGTTTATAACCATTGCTCCTTGTCCAGTCACTGCAGGCCCTGGTAAAATGTCTCTCTCCCTCTTTCTTGGAAACTCCCTGTATATATTGAAAGGCTGCAGTGAGGTCTCCCTGGAGTCATTTATTCTTTGGGCAGAACAGCCCTGACTCTCTCAGCCTTTCCTCATAGAGGAGGTGTTCCAGCCTTTGGTTCATTTTTGTGGCCTTCCTCTTGACTCGCTCCAACAGGTCCAATGTCTTCACTGTACTGAAAACTCCAGAGCTGAATGGAGTCTTCCAGGTGGGATCTCACCAGAAGGGAGTAGAGGGACAGAATCACTTCACTTGATATGCTGGCCACTCTTCTTTTGAAGCAGCCCAGTATACAGATGGCTTTCTGGGCCGCGAGCACAAGTTGATGGCATATGTCCAGTTTTTCACCCACAACTATTCCCAGTCCTTCTCTGTAGGGCCACTCTCAATCCATTCATCCCCCGTTCTGTACTTGTATTGGGAATTACCCTGACCCAGGACCTTGCACTTGGCCTTTTTGAATTTCATGTGGTTTGA
The DNA here is from genome assembly GCA_013398155.1 of Pedionomus torquatus. NCBI lineage: Eukaryota > Metazoa > Chordata > Aves > Charadriiformes > Pedionomidae > Pedionomus > Pedionomus torquatus. The sequence goes on along the minus strand of VZRU01002967.1, from coordinate 319,532 downwards.
ACGGGCCCACTCCTCCAGCCTGTCTAGGTCCCTCTGGATGGCATCTCTTCCATCAACCACATCAACAGCACCACTCAGCCTGGTGCCATATGCAAATTTGCTGAGGGTGCACTCAATCCCACTGTTTATGTTACTGATGAAGATATTACATACTATTGGTCCCAGCAGGGACTCGTGAGGGGCACCATTGGTTACTAGGGCATGGAGCCATGAACTATATAACTCTTTGGATGACGCCATCCAGCCAACAATCCATTCATCAAACCCATTTCTTCTTTAGTGGCAAGAATATTCTGGGGGACTATATCAAAGGCCTTACAAAAGTCTACCTGGGCTCTTCTTTGTCCATTGATGCAGTCACTCTGTCATAGAGGGTCACTAGATGAGTCAGGCATAATTTGGCCTTGGTGAAGCCTTGTTGGCTGCCCATCTTACATATGCTTTGACATGTCTTCCAGGAGGATCTGTTCTATGATCTTTCCAGGCACAGAGGTGAGGCTGACCAATCAGTAAACACACTTAGTACAACTTTTTCTGTCTAAATGGAAGTGAGAGGCAGGACTAGTGTCATTGTCTATAGTGAGTTCTCTGCATCCGCATCTGTAGATTTATCCCCAAGCTTTAAAAATCCCCACAATGAAATATGCCATTCTACTTAGGGTCAACTTGGCACTGAGTAGCCTTCATCCCAGGGATGTGCCCCATGAAAATTACCCCATCGTTCCTGAGCGTACATGTAGATTGGATGCATATATACCTGCACAGTACCTTTTCTTTTACAGCATTTCAAGATATCTGTATTTGCACACTGATCTAGGAAATAAATGAGGAGTACCAGCTATGTCCTTCCAAGGCTGAAAAATGCACTGATCTATGAACTGAAGATGAAAGCTGTTTCACAAATGCTGCCATTGAGACCCAGCTATATGGGGGACACAGTCCTCCGCTTTGATTATGGAGAAAATAAAAAGTACCAAAGAGAAAGGGAAACTGCGGACCGATGAGATTAGATTAGAATGAGGAAATATTTTAGGAAAGGATAAAGAGAGGAACAGGGACTTCAGGTTAGGAGGGCTGAAGAACTACATGGTTGAAAAACCCTGATTTCTTCTAGCATAGCACCCAAGCCTACATCCTTGGCATAACCCATCCCTGTAGCCACTCTATGCTTCCCAGTGCAATCACTTGCAGGGGTGCAAGGCATCCAAGTATCTCACAACATTTCATAACTAGCATTTTGAGGATGCAAATTTAGGTCATCAATTTAATCTAGCTGCTCATTTTATATATGCTGATATAATTTTCTTTCATTTGAGAAAAAAAAATGGGGATGGGGAGACAGTGTTTGTTTGTGGGTATTTATTTATATTCTTGATTTGTTTAATTATCTTGGAGTTTTCTTCACATGGGAACAGGCAGCATTACTTGAAAGGCAGAAGTGCTTCTTTGTTTTAAAGCTGTTTTTCCCTTTACTAAGTATGTTATTAAAAAGCCATCACTGACCAGTGACTGGAATAAGTAAGAAGGTTTTCTTGTTCAGAAAGGTATTCCATTTCCAGATAGGAGTACAAGAGGGCTTCCAGAAGAATCTCACCCAATATTTATACAACATACATATATAGCACATGTCACTCAGCACTTGCATTGGCTGCTCCCCTTTTCAGTTTCTTTCCAGTTTCTGAGCTGTAATAGAAAGTGTTGTTAACTGTGGAATGAGACCATCTATTCACAAATGGCTTTTCACTAAGAACACATTTAACTGTAACGGTTACATTCCCCAAATATTTCTGGGAGCCTAAAACCAGACTTCCAAACCAGAGCAGCCCAGCAGTTAGGTGTGATGTGGTGAAGGAAAATTTGTCCAGTCCCAGTGCAACTGCTGAGCTGACTGAATGGCATGCACAGTTTACACCTGTAAACACAGCGTGGGTAACAGGAATGGCTCAGTAAACATGTCCTAGTCAATCCCTTCATGGTATAAAAGACTGCGCTTCAACTAAAATGGTTTGGATATTTTTAAACATTTAGCAATCTTTTCCCTATCCTCTACCACAAGCATTCCTATGGCTTGCAAAAAAAATGCATTTGTGGTTAATTTCTTCTCCAATGAGTTATATTCTATTCAGATTAACTTCTGCAATGCATTTGGGCTGCCTGCATGAACTAATATGTTCCTGAAGTCAGATAATAGCCTGCTAGAAGTCCACGATGAGATGTATGGTACTGGCCTACCATCCTGATTCTACTAAAGAGAAGGCTTGCCTGAGATGCCAACAGGCCAGTAAGTCGCCATATGAATCAATATCTTGAACTCAAGCAACATCTTCATGGAAGCAAGCACCTATTTAAGCTGAATAGTGTTCCAGTACAATTGGTAATGTGCTTTCTGAAGGATGCTGTGCTCCTTTCAGGCACCCAGACAACAGCCCAGTACTACCAGGGCTCAAATGACCTCTTCTTACCTGATATTTCTCATGAGTGATTGTGAAATCATCTTGCACTGTTTATCATGTGAAAAATCTCTATCAGTACACAGTTCCTTAGTAAATTACTCTCAACTCTGTCAAAGCTGCTTTTTTTCCTTATTTTGAGCCCTCTGTTCATGCTGGATAGCATTTTGGTTGTTTTCCAATATCACAGTGAATCAACTGGATGTATTGACACTTCTGCAGCCCAGATCATCTCAGGAAATACAGCAAAGCAGAGTTTTGATTGAAGAACAGGAAATTAGCATTCAGTTACTGTCTCAAGACTGCCTGAACTGGTTCTTTCTGGACAGTGTAATATGACTGTAAACCAGGAACTGTATGCTTTGGACTGTGATGGGGAGGGGCACTTTGATGAACACCCTTTTATTTTATTCATTATTCTCCCCAAATAGCTCTACAGTAAAACTGTTGATAGGACCAGTTCCCAACCCCAGTGGATCTTACACAGATCCTTGTGCTTGCACTCCAGCATTGATAATCAGCAAGATTTCAACTGCACTTCCCCACCTGCACAGGTGTATTTGAGCTTTCATCAGTAGGGCTCCTGGCACAGTTTTTAGGAGCAATGTTAGTAAAGTCATGATGGAAGGTAACTCCAGTTCCCAATTAGCTTCTGCATTCCTGACCCTTCCCATGGTATTGGCTTGTCCTTATTTCCCCAGTCTGGAGCACACAAAAATTGACATACGGATGGAGGGAGGAGATTTGGCCTGGCCCCTGCAGGCAGCTTTTCAAACCATGAGGTTCTATGAACTATGAGCATCACTGCCAGGAACAGTACAGACAGAGTCAGCATCTCCTGTTCAAAAATGGTGCTTCAAGCCTATGTAGCATAGAACTTGTTTTTATAATTTTACAATTTACTGGGACTGAGTATTCTTTACAGAGGGACTTTAGGGGAAAGGGGTAAGTCTGGCCTGTATCAGGAATAACATGGCCAGCAGGAGTAGAGAAGTGATGGTGCCTCTTTACTCAACACTGAAGAGGCCTCACCTTGAGTACTGTGGTCAGTTCTGGGCCCCTTACAACAAGGACATTGAAGTGCTGGAGCATGTCCAGAGGAGAGCCACCAAGCTGGTGAAGGGTCTAGAGAGCAAGTCATCCAAGGAGAGGCTGAGGGAACTGGGCATGTTTAGTCTGGAGAAGAGGAGGCTGAGGAGATACCTCGTTGCCCTCTACAGCCACCTGAAAGGAGGTTGTAGAAAGGTGGTTGTTGGCCTCTTCTCCCAAGGGAATGATGACAGGATCAGAGAAAATGCTCTGAAGTGACAGCAGGGGAGCTTTAGATTAGATATTAGGAAGAATGATTTCCCTGAGAGGATGGTCAATCACTTGAACAGCCTGCCCAGGGAGGTGGTGGAGTCACCATCCCTGGAGGTATTTAAGAAACACATAAATGTGGCACTTCAGGGAGTGCTCTAATG
>VZRU01002967.1:297575-315395 GCA_013398155.1 Pedionomus torquatus | reverse complement strand
GGTGTATGATTGGACTTGATGATCTCAGAGGTCCTTTCCAGCCATGAAGATTCTGTGATTCATCTGAACTTACCTCTCCAGCACTTCTGTAACTTTTCACATCTTTCAGTCTCCAAGATGCCTTCAAAGCATGTGTGGCTCTGAATAGTTGGGTTATGCTCAATTAAACGTATTAAGTTAAGGTTGATTTTATAACCAACCTGGCTGAAATTTATATTACACAGTTCTGGCTAAAATGATTCCAAATGTCAGTGTTGTCTCAATACACATCTTTGCTGTTTCACAGGGCTTGTTATTCATCTGCTTTCATCTTGAGACAATTTCATTGCATGCGGTGGAATCAGTTACTTTGAGAGGAGGAAAGCTCCTACCCATGCATACTAATCCTCAGGCTTTATTAAACTAAAGCTAAGGGCAGAAGGGGCAGGGACAGTGCAGGAGGGAGGAAGAGAAAAGCAGCACCTGACAACATAAGGCAGAATTTGACATATATTTGCACAATCAGGAGGAAGAAAGCTGTATGGAGCGACCTTTTTTTCTTGTGCCCTCCTCAGGTGAAATAAGGGCAGTACAGCACCACACGGGTGATCGACTGGATTCATGGGTAGGTAGGTGCCCAGATGTGAATGCCACTGCCATACAGACTGTAATATGCAGAAGCAGCTGCATGACAGGGATCTTTGCCTATGTGTTCACCATAACCTTTTTCTACTCCTGCTACATTAAAGTCTCTTAACTGATTATGCAGAATCTCAGCCTGCTATATGATCCTGTTACCTTCAGGCATAATTGCAAATGAGACAAGAAATCTCAGCTGTACTGCTCCTTATAATGGCATTCTTTCTGTCCGATGTTAATTATTCCTTGCAGCTGACAATGAAACACAAAGACCAAAGAGTTAATTTTCAGCACGATGAAAAGTCAGTGCATGCTAATATGTTTCATGTTACTTCGCTTATTTACCTAGCAAAATGCTATTTTGTGTTGCTCTGTGAATACTTAAAAGTCAGGCACTGTATAAAAGGTGAGAACAAAAGACACAAAGAAAAGCATCAGATTTGTTTGCAAACCAAAGAGGACTTGCCACAAGCTGTGCTCAAAGAAAGAAGTTGCTGAGCAAAAACTTTGTAGATTTTCTTTCTGTGGCCCTACAGCTTTGACCGTGCCTTTCCCCTGTGGCACAGCCTTGTCGTTGCCACCACAGCATGTTTTGGTGTACCTGACACCCAGCAGGGAGGATGGAGACACCTGCATGAACCACATCCACATCCTGTCCCTCCCCTGTCCTGGAAGACTCTACGTTTTCGGCAGAGGGCTGCCAGTGGAGCACCCGAGTGACACTGGGGACACCCAAAGGAAAACCATCACGACTTACTGCAAAATAATTCCCCTGGTATCAGTGAAGCTGTGAGCAGGATCCAGCCCATCAGATGAGGAAGAAAGACACATGAGTTATTCCTCCAGTGCCCTGTGGTACTTGCCTTCCTCTCACATGCATACAGGAGTGAAAACTACATTTCATCATCTATAACTTTTCTGATTCTGTAATATAGCTAAACAAGTATTTTGCACATTTATGGGTGTCCGTTATGCTTGAACTTCACCTTTAAACTCAAACACAATATATTCAGCCTTTCTCTACTTGTACATTATTTAGCACAGGATATTTGCCAGACTTAGAAGTCCCCCAAAGACATAAAGTTTTTTTCCATCATCCTCTGCAGTGACTTCAGCTCTGTGTTCGTCTGTTGATATAGTGGTTTCTTCTGCTTAAATTGCATTAACTTGCACAGGACTTGTGTGCTGTCTCATATTCAATATGTACTGAAGTGCTTTAATATATTGTGGTCCCTAAAAAGCATTTGTTGATTTTAATCCCAGTAAGTGGTATTTAAGGAAGTGAAATTACTAGGTATCACCATAACCATATTTTTTTCCCTAAGAATATTGCTAGAACCGATGCATCATTCAAACATATTAATCAAAAATTAAGTGTGGATCTAATGCAGATCTTCCATTTACTTTCAGTGCTGCAGTTTTAAATTCATAGTCTAACATTTGCTAGTCAAATATTATGTAGACAGCTGACACTATTTATTCAGAGGGTGACTCTTACAGTTTTGTGGAATGCCATATGATATTTGAGGATAAGGCTTACTCAGTCCCTCTTATTGAAGCCATTCCTCATCGTTCTGAAGCCATAGAGAGAGAAAATGAATGTGATAAATGCAGCAAACAATTACCATCAGGGGAGAGGTTATGCCTTGTTTTCGCAGCCTGAAGGAAGGCAATGAATGCTGAACACCTTAGCCTTTTTGTAGTTCAAGTTTCTAATCGAGGCAGTATTTTGTTCTTTATAAGATATATGAAATGTGGCTCATAAAATTATACTCATTATTTGAAAAATATAAAAACCCCCAGCCTATACACAGTCACAAGCACTCAAAAACTAGAGACTTCTCATGCTTTATTTCTATTGGTGTAAGTTATGCATCATTAACAGTAGGAAACTTAGGGGGAAAAAGCGCTTTTAAAACTCAGATTGTTATTTTCCCCTTCTAATCGTAATTCTTAATTGCATACATTTTCAGAGGTGTCTGAGTCTGGATACTTCACCTAAAAATACTGAAGCCCCCCTTTGGAGGAAGTATTTGAAATAATGGGATGTTGATACAGATGTGGTGAATTTTCCTCTGTAAGGTGCCTCCAGGGATTCCTCATTCTGTGGAAGGTATGTCATTGCCCTCTAAAATGAGCAATCCTGGCTAAATTTACCCCCCTGGCTTCCTATCATAGGAAGGAAGGTGAGAATCCCATCTGACCACTAAGATCATGACAGGGTTGATATTCAGCAGCTTGGATCCATATTCTTGTCTATCTGGTAACCCTGATTTGAACCAGTATGTCAACTGGAAACATGTCACCTGCTCACAGTTTTCTTCAGTGTAATAATTTGTCTTGTGCTACAGTCAGCCATTGTACTTCTGCCAGAGCTTGGAGTAACTATAGTGGTTTAAAACAGTATTATAGGAAGGTATCATAGAGACCACCTGTCTTGGTTTTGCAGAGAGTGGAGGTTTCCCCTCTTAAGTCATTAGGGTTGTTCTCTTTAATGTCATCTGAGACATAACAAACAGAAATAACCAGGGCTTACAGTTAAAGACATGTAATTCCCTTGTAAAAATGAACATAAAGTTTAAAAAATAGTTAATATACATTGTTTAAAAATAGTTAATGCATATCTATTGCATGTATACGTCCTTGGGTTATCAATTTTGACTCAAGGGAAATCTCACAAGATTCATGGATTTGAGCTAGGTTTCAACATGAGCACTTTCCACTTGTTTCAAATATGTTTTAATATAACCAAGTGCTATCCCATTTCACTAAACTCAAGCTCTGCCTAAATAAAAATGGAGAGTATATTTTACAGCTTTATTTTTGACTATTTACCTTCTTTTCACAAATCATTGTTCTGGAGGCACAAGCAACAAACCTCCTCAGAAGAGAAGCTTAATGCAGAAACTGTCAGCATGCATTAATCTTCATTATTGCAAACCTTACACACTTTTTTTTTATGGAATATTGAAACATTCCCACATGGGCAGCTGAAAACATTTCCCTTTAAAGTGTAGAAAATGTCTAGCATCATTTGTTTAACATCTTCATGCACATTTGCACTTTCACAAATACACACATAAATTCAGGGGGAGGCAGGGTCAGAAACTCATCAGTTATAAAATGAACAATTTGCAAAGGCTGTGGGACTCACAAACAAATAGGGATTTATTAAGCAAACAGAACTGTAGGCTGGTCATTAGGAAAATGTTCTCAGTGCCACGACTGATTAGACCATGTGGGCATGGCAAGCCCCAGGTATGGAGATTGGTGTGTATAACCAGAAGAAAAGTCTTTATCGGCCACAATACCCCTCTGTTGGTTTGGTTTTGGGGAGAACACAAACACCACTCCATGGAGAGGACCAAAACTCAGCCTACAAGGGGCAGGCAGCTCAGTTATGCAGCAGCATTGGGCTTCTTTTCATAAGAAAAGCCCCACGTTACCTGCCCCACATCAGCAGAACTATTCGGTGATTAATTGACATAGCAGTAACTATGGACGGAAGGCGGTGAAGCTGTTTCACTTCAGAGGATTTCATTTGAGGTATATCTAACTACATCCCAGGTGATTGCTGCTTCAGCCCTCTGAGCGCACAAACCAGAGAGTACATCTCGTTTCCCCAGGGCTCACAGCACCGTCAGGCTCCCTGGAGCACAAGGCAGGCTGCCATTATGCTTAGTTTGGACTGGTAGCAATTAGAGCGACCCGGGATTTTTCAGAACTACTACATCTCAAGGAACTCAGCTTTACCTCCGTTGACCTTCTCCGCAGCTGCCAGGTGGAACAAGCACTATGGGACTAAAAGCATAAATTAACTTAGTGACTCCTTCAAAACAGTATTGATTCAGGAAGTGCAATAATGGACAACTGCCTCCTCAAAACCTGCACTCTGTTCAAGTCATTGAACAAATGTATTGGGGACCATTAGTTCAGCGGCTTTTATAATGTGATTTAACTAATATAATGGAGACTTAAGCCAAGCCATATCAAATACATGCAATCTAGTATGAAAAGGAGTGTTCTTAAAAAGGATGGATAGTTGCAGTTCATGTTATTGCCACTTTTTTTTTCCCCTTTTTTATTTTCTAAGGAGGCAGAAGTACATTCTTTATTCTAAAAATAAAGTTTGGTACAAAAGCAAACTTCATTGAGGGAAGGAGGTGAATAGTTTGCAAAGTCAGATGGGCAATCCAAACCAATTTATTGACTGGCACTGTGGATTCTAAATTTGAGAAGAATTTGAATGGATAGACACATGTGTCACCTTTGATGCACAACTCTTGAAACTGTTTTTTAAATAGTAGTAAGCATGCAAAGGTTCAAATACTCGCTCTGATCAATTTACCTGTTTTAAACAATGTATTTCCACTTGCAGACTTTCTCTGATTATCAGTTTTTGAAACACATAGCTTCAGCTAATCTTTAAATATACAGTATTGTCCAAATGTAATTACTTACAAATGGTGAGATTATAAATCTTGTTTAAACAGGCTATATAAAAACAGAGCAGCTCAAGGTTAGTCCCTGCAAAACAAGTGTGTTTGTTCTTTACAAGACCTTCCTTCAAAAATATCCATATAAACATCTAGATTTGTCACCTCTGCCTTTTTGCACGCCTTGGGTTAGCGTAGAGCCTTCAAAACAGCAGGCTCTGGGAGGCAAATTGTCGGGCTGCTGACAGCACTGCCACGTTGAACTTGGTGACAAACCACCCCCAACGTACAATGGCCTTCACCAGAACAGGGAAAAAAGCAGCAACCTTCATGCACAATGCAGGGTCCTGACACATATCTACTGCTCATGCGTGACTGCAACTTTCCAGCTACATGGGGACTTCTTAAAATACCAGCTGTAGGAACTTCTGTCAGCTCAGGAGACACAGGATATTATAATCGAGTTAGGGTGAAAGGCGTAGGAGACTGGGGCTGGCATGTAGCTGTCAATATCCCACAGTGGCACTGCAGAGACATCAGCACTGGGTTAGTGAAAATGGAGCATCCACCGGTGTTTTAAAAGTATCAGTCTTGGGTCAGTTTTACACCAGGCTTCAATTGCATGACTTTGATTTTATGCTGATATGAGCCAGGAAACCTTTTGATACTTGACTTTTCCTGACAAGAACTTCTAGATGGAAAATACCTGGGAGGGTAGCAAAGGCACAAAGGTAGAGGCAGAGTTTTGTTTGTTTGCATTTGTTCTAGTGAAATTGCATTTCTGATCTGGAACTTTGATTAGTTCTGCTTGATCTTTCCCCAGTAATTCTAAGGAAACTGGTAAATATTGTTTATCCTGAAATCTCGTTGGTTTTAGGGTTCACTCCTCTTTATATTCTCCAGTTCCTAAAGACAATGAGCTCAGAGGACACATTATGCACTATTTACTCTTTGACAAAGAAAAAATGTAGCATGACTTGAAAGAGATTGCTAGAACAGATGCAATTGAAGAGATTGCTCCAATTGTCATTATGACCTCTTTTTATATTGATATATTATGCTTTTAAAAACTATTTGGGAGATAAGTATGCAATTTTGAACTATAGGTAACCAGAGGCAGAGAAAAATAAAAATAAAGGTGATAAGGGGAAAGATGGAATTCCAGTATAGTGGGTTTTTGAACAACAGCCATGATACGGATTCATTTGGATCCACATGTTTATCACTTAAATTATACTAGAGATAATCAGGGAGTCTATGACATGGTGATAAAAGATGTGGCTCTCCAATTCATTCATTTCCATAGTTTAGATGTCTTTCACATCTTTACATTCTTTTTCACATTTTTTTATTTTCTGTGATCAAAAGGAGCATCTTTCTTTCAATATTCTTTCCCACATGCTGGACAAGATAAAACAGTGCCAGTGTTTATTTAGCCTAAGCAAGAAAAAAAGGAAGGGTCCTGCATGCACATATCAGTTGCAATCACAAAACATATTGACTTGGATTTTAATAATTTTTTATGGAGAATTTTTTTTTTTCACATACTTCTAATACTAAAAAAAAAAAAAAAAAAGAAAAGAAAAGAAGGCCACTTCACTCTTGAAACACAGCTCCTAATTTCATGCAAAGCACCACCCTACTATCAGCACATCATTTTCTTGTATTTGTATTTAAAGACTCTATTTATAGTGGGTACCCTTAAAATCTCAGCTACTGACATTCTGAGGCCATAGCTTCCTGGTGGGGTGAGGAAATGGCACTATCGTTCTCCCATGGGCAGCAGAATTGCCCAAGCTGGTTCTGTAGGGCTTGGGTTTGGTAGCCCCCACCTCTGACAGCCCATACACCTGCCCCTTGATTCAGGTTTGCTGGTGGGAGTCATCTCATCAGCCTAGGCTGCCTTCAGCTTGAGCTCAAGCCAGGGTCACAGGGGCAGCTGTGTTGGCCTGTTATCCCAAGATGACTTCATTAAGGGTCAATAAACTCACTTACACAAACTTCAGCCCCAACTACCCCAGCTGAGCTTCTGCCTACGACAGATGAGTGACAGGGAAATATTAGCTAAGAGTAGGAGGCGGCTGGGAAGGATTAGCAGGACAGCTTCTATTTTCTGCTGGAGCTCATCATAACACACAGCATCACTTTTTTTTCAGTTACAGAGGAGGATCTTGTGGGTGTTTGCTTACAGGTGTACTGCCTAAGTGGAACCTTGTGATGCACCAGGTCACTGAACTTCTGCAAACCTACTTGCAATGCTCGAGTGCATCAATAACAATGCTGTAAAATTTGTATATTTTACCGTAAAATTCTTTGTTATCTTAGTCCTGATGAAGGGTGAATCAAAAATATAGACATTTTGACAGCTTCCATGCATGTCAGCAAAAGTTAGCAGTACAAGAACAGCACAGGGGACCAGGAGGTGTATCTCATCCAGTGCAGTCATAGAACCTGTGTCCGAGTTTGACCTCCCAACACACTCTGGTGTGATGGACAGCCCAAGAAATAGGGCAGCCCTACAAACAGCGTTAGGCCCCTGCTGTTGCCAACAGTGAACCATCTCCCTCGCCGTTTGCCCAGCTGCTTAAAAACTATTTTCCACTGCACACTTTATTATTAGCTTCCGTGGCGGGTCAGCAGAGAATCTGGTATGCATCTCCTGCCTTATCCTGTTGCAGCATGAAAATGAAAAAGGCTGCTGGCCATGATTATTTTCTACAACTTGAATATGTGGGTGAGAGAAATTTAAGAAACAGTGCTGACAGCTCCTCAAATGATGAGGAATAATCGTACTTCACTAAAATTATTCTTGGGTGTGCAGATCCCTTTCTAATTGCTGGCAATGAGAGCAGAAGAAAAACTTAGATTAACAAAACTGGTTACATAAGAAATTTGAGATGAAAAGAGAAGTGAACATTGAATCAAAAGGGTAATGATCCCAGAAGCAGCACAATGACTGCTGCTCTGCAGTGTGGGTAGAGTAGGTTTTGATGTCAATCACGCAACACTAGAAATGACTCACCATCTTTTTTTTTTGTAATTCCTTCTTTAATTAGCAGGACTTAAACTAAGTATCACACACACATGTAAATCACCTGTCTATCCATCTGTCTGAATATCCACCTAGTTCAAATCTCTTCTTCCTCTGTTATTATTCACAGCTGTCCCTAAGGGTACCATTGAAGCAGAACATTGCTGAGTAAATCGATATATTTTAAGGATGAGCTTTCATGCAAGTGACACTAATTATCATGAAATAACAAAATTCTACCTTCAAACCACCTGACCATGTATGTTGTACTGTTTTATGTTCAGTCATCCTTTGAGTCTTTCTGCTGGTTCCAGGAGGTGAGTTGTTTTTTTTCATCACTGTTCACACTAGCTAAAATTAAACTGTCTCAGTCTGAGTGGAATTAGAAAACCTGCAGTAATGGATAGTCAGTCCTCTCAGACAGAAGCAGTCATAGAGACATTTTAAAACTTTAAAAAATTGTCACTTTCCAACTGTGGTAAATTATTCTTGTTTTACTTATGAAGGAAACCAGCAAAGTGTACCTGTTCTGTTTTCACAGGTAATCCCTAGAGATTAAAATTTTGTTAGAAGCAGATGCTTATTTTTAGCATTCTTGTCAGTGCCAAAGACAAGACTTCAGTATTATAAAGGAGGGAGTAGTCTTTACTGATAGCATTGTGCTAATTGCTGTCAGAATCATGTTCTTAACAGTCAGAAGTAGCTTCAGAAGAAAATAAAAATGGGTCTATTGATAGAAGCTAGGTCTATTGATAAACTGCTGATAAACCAAATGATTTATCTTCTCTGGACAGTACCCTCCATCTACTGGAACAGCTTTGTGACACTTTTTAACATAGCAACATTTGCTGTATGAAGATAGCAAAAAAAAAGGTGTAGAAGCTTGTAAGGGAACACAGCACATGGTTTCATGAAATCTGGAGCACTCTTAGAGTCATTTGGCAGTAGATGTCCTGTATTGACAAAAGCAGGATTAGAGAAAAAGTGTGCAAGAGCAGCTGTGGCTTTGAACCTTTTGCCCAAGCAAAGCCAAACCATGGCACTACATCAAAATACTACATTAGAAAATGGCCCTTCTTGTGTGTGTGAGTCTCATAGTTTTGATGAAGGCTGAAAAGTAAGCAATTGCCCTGCCTCTAAGGAGCATTTTGGCCATTTATTGTCCCTTCACTGCTAATCACACAAAGACATGGTTCAGCAGCCACTAGCTTTGCAAACCTCACCCCATTTCCTATCCACCATGAGCAAGAGAACTATACGCCCATCCTTGGGCAAAGACACAAGACAAGAAATAGCGGAAGACAAGAGTTGCAGACTACCTGTACAAAAGGCAACAGTACAGACCTTGTTATTGTCTCGTTTTACAGACCCATAACATGATATAGTAGCATGATAGAAGTTCAGGGGTCACCAGCCACTTTGATGGTGTTAACAGAGGACTGCCATGCTGGAACAATGCTCTCCTGGTCTATATAATCTTCTTATAGTTGTAAAGCAAAACAAATCCAAAAGAGACCTTAACGAATGTCTGTAACACCCAGGGAAATACCACACTATCCATGGCACCTCTCACTGCCAACAATGCCCCTCCCTGTACTGCCCCTACATGTCTTTCCATAAACATCTCTATCTCCTTTCCCTAATGCTGAGAAACAGTGCACAGTTTTCTGCCCTAATAGCATTTAGAGTTTCAGGCATAAGGAAGATAACTACCACTGAAACGGAGCATGTGAGAGAAAAAGCAGAGAAAAAAGCACAGACACCATTGCTTCCCAAACACAATGCATGCATGTAGGTGGATACACAAGTGTTTATTTAGGATTTCATATGGCCTCTGCATTCAGTATTGTGGGGATCTGAGCCATGCAGATGGCTTCACAGTGACAGCATTCCCCATTGTCATCTCACCAGCCTGCAGAGGAAACATGTACCCTGCCTGTTTGTCAACTTCTGACATGCTTGTCACCTATTCACCCTCCCTTAGCTTTCTTTGTTGACCAAGGATTTGTTTTCTTCCATAATGATATTCACCAACAGGATGGTAAGAATGAAATGAGCTTTACTTTTCCTTAGAAAAGCTAGAATCCCCAACATATTAGTATGTAAAATATATACTTGGTGATGTGTGCATACTTCCCTGACTCGCAGATCTAGCCATAAACTGTTATTTTATGGGGTTTATGCCTGAGGGACTGACATCAAGTGTTAATTCAGGAATCATTAATAATTTTAATAAATATGTTTTCATATTTTTATTTCAGTCAATTAATTCCGTTATTATATGACAGTGAAATTATTGTTAATACTCTGATAGCCCAACAGCAACCTTCCAACATCTGAGGACATTACTGTTTATCATGGCACTTTTTAACGATCTTCTGGTAATTTCCTCTTCATGTTTTTCCCAACTGACCTGAATTAATTTTTTCAGGTCAAATTTTATGAGCCATTACATGAAATGCTTCACTAAAATCTTTACATACAATCATATTATACACTTCTTTGCATTATTGAATTCTGCATTTGCTAATGCACAGATTTTCTTGCTCTCACTTGTCCATTGTCCATCTGTGACTAATCTTTCACTACCAGCTAGAGATTAAAAATACCCACATTGTCCCTGTAAATTTAAGTCAAGTGCAAGTAGGTCATTTCCTTTTCTTCAAGAGTGAACACATGAAGAAATTTCCCTTCAATGTCATACAGCTATTGTAAGGCACAGCCACTTCATTGTACACTCCACCCCAGTCCCTACTGCAGCTGCTGACACGGTTACACCATATGCATTTTATTCTAGCAATAATGTGCAACAACAGCAGGGAAAGCTGGGCAGTACGATGACCCATAGAAACCTACACATACACACCAACTGGTTCGCAGCTCAGTCTGAAGTCCACTTCACTGCTGTGTGGGAGCATCCAGCCAAACTGGTTTCATAGCCCAATAGTTGAGATGCAGGGGACTGACTGTCGACTCAGCTTCATCTCCACATTGCCTTGTCCATGCAGAGATAACCTGGGGGGAGCTGTGAAAATGGCTCAGCTTGGGGTTGTCTCAAGATTGCATCACAATAAGAACAAAAACCGCCTTAAAAAAAAATGCCCTGAGTCCCATCCCACCACTAGTAAGTGCTAGACATCACAAAATTAGTAACAGAAATTTAGGAGCCATCACAGCACCAAAGGTAAATATTCCTGATAGGGTAATCCACTCAGGCATAATCCTGCCCCCCAACCGAATCAGGAAATATAAACCATATGTTTTGGGGAGAAAAAGGGTGGAATCCTCCAATGATACAGCTGGCCTGTAGGAGATTCATCCACTCCTTTGTCTAGGCCACTGTACAGGGTAACTTCCTAGGGACTGAGCAACTTTACCTGAGAGAGAGGGTAAGAGATTAAGAAACCTAAGTATGGCATATGGCATGTTATTAAGGTTGTGATTGGTGTGCTCTTTTAAGATACTAATATCTAGTGTGCTTGTGTTTTGTGTTGTTACTTTTCAGGATCCCTTGTAGGTCGTAATAGTGTATTTCGTGAAATATTTTAAAATTGTAATAGTGTATTCACCACTGTACCCACAGAACCTGCAATAGTGGCATATTGCACCTGTGAGTGAAGTCCAAATAAATTGTTAATTTGAACCTCTCAGCAAAGTCCTTTTATCTTTTCACCACAACTCTGTGCTCCCCACAATGGCTTGCTCCCATGTGCTTCAACAGGCACAGACCACCTGCAGTTGGTGCCTTGAAGAGGAGTGCATTAAGTTTCCTTATTTCCCACATATCTTAAAAGCTGCAGCACGTTACAGTTAGTTACGATGCCCCTGAGCAGGATGTCGCATATGCCCTCCTAACTCTCCCATAAGTCACAAGTTACATTTAATGTCAGTGCCCACTGTCTGCACTTCAACAAATATAACACGGTGCTGAGGAGATTTATATTACCCGAATAACCAGTTACAAGAAGTGACCTTAGGTGGTTTCTGTTTCCTACTGCACACGGTGCTATACTGAAGAATGTTCACGCTTTTCATCCTCACAGGTAACTGAAATTTATTTCTTGAAATACACCTGTGGGTGTAGAACTGCAAGATGCTCAAAACTAAGTTCTGCTTGACGGGGAAAATGCTGGAGGAGAAGACTCAGGATACCATAAGCACATAGAGGGAAGGGCTTCTTCTCTGCTGCAGGTTTCCGCAGGGTCTGCCAGAAATAACTATTGCTAGATTTCATAATCAAATAATCTAGAGATAACCATAAAACTATTACTGCCTTCCTGAACACTGAGTAAGGTGATATATAACCTTTCAAATGGAATAGTGACTGGCATCTTCATGACTTAATGTTTTATACCTGGGCTGGCCAAGGCTCCAGGCATTGCTCAGTAGGGAATAAATATGCTGCAAGAGAGAAAGGAACTAAAGGTCAAAACAGATATGCCTTATATTTCATGCCTTATGTTTTATGCCTATAATTCTTTGGGGTTTTTTTCTCATTACTCAAGGGATTGTTTTTATCTGCATCTCTGAACAGAAACAAAGGAGAACTTCTTACAGTTATTTCACTGACTTGTTTCTCTAAGCATTTCCAAAGAGTGTTTTACTGAATGTACTGAACACCAACACAGTAGAAAGTGACCAATGTTTTCTAGATTGTCATATACAGTTTTGAGTTCCTCAGCTCCCTGGAGGTAATTCATCACTAACAGTGTCTTACTGTGATGTGTCTGAAATTCATGTGAACTTATCACCAAGGTGATATTGCTGTACTGAAAACATTCTGAAAGATACCGCATAAATAAATTTTTAAAATTCCAAAGGGAATAAGTGTATGTGACACACAGCTCAGGTGGCTAGAAGTTTAAAAGCTATTACTTTCCATCATTAGTAGTCCCCGGGGCTAGAGCATTCAGCTGTGACGACTGCTTCATACTTGCAGCGACACAAGGTCATCATAAAGAAATTATTTCCTATGGTGCTTAGCTGGAATATCCTTCTTAAAATGACTTCCATGGCTACAGGTAACTGTGTCCTTACCACCAGAAAACAAATGCAAGCAAAACAAAATAATCAAGCACCAAACTAATGTATTTTTTTTTTGCAGAACACGCAATTTTAAAAGTTTAAACTTCTCAAGAAGCACAGGCTTTTAAATTTGCATTCTTCAAAAGCCACTTACAAATATTCAGTATAATGTATTTATCAGCACATGTGAAATACTTCAGCAGATACAAAGAAATTGCCTATTATGTACCAATTTACTACTTCATTTCACGTTAGTCCATGATTTATACCACACAGCTTCAATGGGATGACAGAATAGGAGGAGTAAATTGATGAGATTTAGGCTTTACAATGTTTTATAAAGTCGACCAAAATAATAGTACTTAAAAGATAACTTTAAAAAAGTCTTCCAATCCCTATGTGAAAAAAAATTAAATTGAAAGATAAAAAGAAAGTATAATTATAATCTTTCGTATAACTTGATTTTCCTCCAATACCTCTGCATACGGCGCTTATTCTCATGACAGCAAATAGTAAAAGGACTGGAAAGTTGATATTATTATTTGCCATAGCTCAGGTAACTACACTGTGTTGGCAGTTCAGAGTTTTACAGTACTTCAGCTTTTGGGTTTTTCTGCAACTACACTAATTGTGAAAAACAATGTTTTTCTTATCCTGGTGAATTCTGAAAATGCACAGCTGTAAATCATAATCGAAATACTGTTAATAATACTAGCCTGAATTCTCCCAAGTGCACAGATCATTACTGTGTTCAGTCAGCATGCAAGACTCTAGCAATAATAATAAATGCTAATGAAGTACAACTTTACACACCTTCATGGGAATACTGGCAGGGGATGGAGCACCTGCGAAGACTATGACCAAAACCATGAAATCTTGAAAAATCATAAACCACTCAAGTTGTTGCACTGATTCTTCATTTCTTTGAGAGTAATTATGGCTTAGGCACCTCATGGGCGGGACAGGAGACGATTTGCATTGAGGACACGCTGAGTGCTACCCACTGGCAGCGGTGCACAAAGTCCATGCAGAAGGAGATGGCAAGAGGAGCACAAGGAGGAGAGAGAGATATACAGAGGGGAAAACTATAGGGCCACAATTTTTTCTGCTTCCTGTTCTTCTCTTTGCTATCACTCTTGGTCTGGACCAACTCCACGAGACTTGCAATTTTTGACATGCCAGAGATTTGCAAGAAGTATAACACAACCATAAACATGTATAGGTAAATGTGATTAAGAAATAGTTTGAGCCCACATTTTTCCTAAGTATTATGTCCTTTGTAAACTTGTTTACCAAAGAAATTTGCCAGGGACACAATCCACTGCACCACCTGCTTATTCCATATTTTATTGTTTTCTTATATGGCATTTTACCTCCTACACAGTCAACAATTACACTACATCATGTTAATTCCTGCTAAATTGCTAACAACAACTGTGGCAAAAAACAAGCATATAAAGAAGCCAGTGTTGAAATCTGAGAGACTTAAAATATATGCATGTGTAAGCATGTATGGAAAAAAGAAATGTACTGTGGGATATTTCTAGTAAAATATTTCACTAAGGAACAGCCATTTATCCTACAGTTCTTGGTTTCTGATAAAACACTAGAAAAAAAGACTGTCTTTGCTAGCAAGGAATTCTAAGTATTAATGTATCTTTTACACTGCTCCCTTTCTCCTGCCCCAAACTCCTACATTATCAGTTTCTCCTTAGATAGAAATGTAAAGATTTCAGGCTGAAGGAATATAATATACAATTTTAAATGCCTGGGTCCAAACCAGTGGGTACAGACTTCAGTCTATTTTCCCCTGAGCATAATACTTTCTTTTAATAAGAAATATAAAATACAATTATTGATATGCATTTGGAATAGCCAATGTTGTATTCACAACATTTACCCACTGAAAGCAAATTTCAAGACAAATGCTTTGGTCTTTTGGTGGTCAGCTGCACGGGAATGAATTTCAATCAACTCATGCAGAGGATAAGAATAATCTCCATTTTCAGATGCTCAATAAAACACTTAAAATCCTTTAGAAAGTGTCTCTTACAAACACATTTAACTTGTTTTCCTCAAAGGAAGAATATGGAGGGAAAGCTCCCTTTTGCTTTTATGGGGTCATTGAATAAAAATATATATAACTTACACAAATTACAATACATAAAGTTTGTAATAGTAATTTAGAGTGATTAACAAAGATAATTATTATTAGGACTTTATAAGGCAGAGTAAGGAGCATCCACCGAAAAATTGCTTGAAGGCATAAATATTTTCCATTTTTCAGCAAAAAATTAGTTAAAATTGCCCATTAATTTTTTTTTATAAGGGAAAACAAGAAAGAAATAAATTTGCTATCTAACAGCCTACTTCTATTCTTCTGCTGGAATAGAAAATGATAATTTGTCATTCCTGGGCATTTTTCTCAAGTTTAGGAAAATGCTGGCAGTGCTGATTGGAAACCAGTGTTGTTTTCAAGCCCATTGCTGCAATTACCTCAGTGGACCAGGATGTTAGAAGAATCTTCACAGCATGTATATCTTTCACAGAGATACATCTTAGGGAAGTTGCAAGTTCAATTCTGGGGTAAAGCTTGAATTAAATATAAGTATGCCCCTCTAGGCATAGAGGTAGCAGCTACTACTTCCTGAGGCAATAATTAATATTAAATTAATGCATAATGAAAATTCATTTGTATTAATGAATGATAAATTAGGCAGGCATTAATATTACATTAATTTCTGATTTTAAAAATGAAACTTAAGAATATGACCTGTCCTTTATTTCTTTATGAAGGTCTGTGGAACTCTAGACCCAAAAAAAGACACAAACTATTCCCATTTCAAGGACAGGCATAATCATGCCTCCAAAAGGCTTCAGGAAGATTGTAACTGACTGTTGCATGCCACAAAGAATGGGAAGACTAACACAGGGTAGGATCAGGGGTAGAAACTGAAAGAATAGTAGGGTAAATAATGCTAACCAACACTTAAATGCTTCCAGGGATGTGGCCTCCCTCCACCACTTCCCCCATCCTCTTCCAGGGTCTCACCACCCTCATGGTTAAATTTTTTTTGCCTGATATCTAATCTGAATGTCCCTTCTTTCACACTGAAGCCATTACCCTTCTTCCTAACACTATATGCCCTTGCAAAAAGTCCCTCTCCATCTTTCCAGTAGGTCCTCTTCAGATACTGGAAGGCCACTACAAAGTCTCCCAGGAGCTTTCTCTTCTCCAACCCAAATGCAACCAGCATCTTCAGCAATGTTTATGAAAGGGAAAAAAAACAAAACAAAACAAACAAACAAAAACAAAAACAAAAACAAAAAAAAAAAAAAAAAAAAAAAAAAAAAACAACAACAAACTCCACAGCAGTAATATCAAACCAAGCAACAGCAATACAACAATTGTGAGCAGCAAATGATGTATCAATGAATTTGGATCACCTGCTGGTTTTGCACAATGTGTATTATGTCTCATTCAAAGGCAGGAAACCATCTCCTACAACAGAGTGACCCTGCAGTAGACCTGCAGATTACATTAATAGTAGGATGTAGCTACAGCCATTTTTCTCAGAGCCCAGAGGGGCAAACAGTAACCAGCCTGAAAAATAAGCAAGGAGAAAAATTCTACAATGAGGAAGAAATTTTTTAGCTCTGTGTGTGATTTTATGTTGAGAGTAGCCTCCCTGCAAAAAATGGTGACTGGCAAAAATGGTTGAAAAGTTTGGAAAAGATTCAGAAAAATAAAACATGTAACACAAAGTCTGGAAAGCACTATTCAGAAGAACTTACTGCTAAATGAAGTTTAAGTGAAGGCTGACTTGATCACGTTTTATATCTATAAAAGGGAAAATTATACTTTTGAAAATAAGAAGGGATATCCTGGTGTTGAAAGAGGCCTACAGACACATGTAAAATGAGAAAGGGCTACTGAGGAACTTAGAGTATTTAATTTCCAGAAAATATATAAGTATTTGTCCTGTAACCATTCTGTTACAAAGATACACATTTAGAATATTTCTGTGGACTTCTGAAATGCTAACGGGGCATAATTAAGTAATGTCCATAATTAAAAGGGTCTAACCTGCCCTTAAGTCTGAAAAGAAATGCATGAGTCATGAAGGCGAGCCACTCGGCAAAGCACTAGCACAGTACAAACTGGAATAAGGATTTGAAATGTGAGGTTTTCTGCATGGTTTTTGAAAAACAAACCTGAATTGTAAGCCCTTGGAAAGCTGTAGCTGGAAGCTAAAGTTTTTCATAGTCCTAAATGGCTGAGAAGTCCCTCTGACCTACATGAGATTTAAACTTTGAAATATACAATATCATTTTAGAACTGGGACCTGGAACTCCTACTCACTCCTAAATTAATCCAAAGTACTCAAACTCTACCTAAACTCTAAGTCTACTTTACAGTTACAACACGCCAGTTTATTCGACTCACACAAAATGTGCCCTGTATGAATTCTCTATTAAAGTTGAGGCTAAGAAAGGTTTTAGTGCAGCCAACCAAAAGAAACATACACAGCTTGTAAATAACACTTTTTATGAACTATAGCGTGACATGACCAGGTTGTCTCCCTATTACATGTAGCGGTGTTTGAAGTACACAATGTACATTATTTATTTTCAGCTGCAATGTCTCATAGTTCACCTCATTCACTTGATGTTCAAATGCAATTTTAGGTTCCTTTGTTACAGGTGACT
>VZRU01002967.1:279888-297525 GCA_013398155.1 Pedionomus torquatus | reverse complement strand
AGGTGGAGGGAGTGGAGAGAGAGAGTGAAAAGAAAAAGCAACAAAGCAGTGAAACTTTTCAAATTTTCCTGCAGAGGATTGGACTCTCTCTCCCACCCTCTTATCAGTCTGCAGCAGACAGAGGGATGGGAACTGATGATGAGCAACAGATGAGGAAGGCCCCCACAAAGCTCCTGCAAAATGACAGCTCTAACCATATATTCACATTTTCTAAACCATTCAGTGTCGGCCTCAGGTTCCACTGAAGTCAATAATAAAACTTCCACTGATTTTAATGGGAGCAACCTGAGTCCAGTACTTAGTGCTTTCAAAAGCTTTCTTCTTGAGTATATTTCTTTCCCCCCCCCCTTTTTTTTTTTCTTTTTAAATTACCACCCAGGTATTTAACTGTGACCTATAAAGGAATTCCTCCCACTTCTGCTCAAAAGTCAATACAGAAGAGGCACATAAAAATTTGCACTATGTTCTTCTAAAAAAAAAACCATTATGTAGTGTTTACCTCAGCATGACAGCTGAGTTTCTAAGTTCAGCCAAAAAAAAGAAAAGGTAGGACAGTAGGATCATTTTCTCTTGCCACTAAAAATTGTGTGGAAAAAATAACTCTACAAAGATACCTTTTAAGATACTAGAAAACAACCTTCCTGTATAACTTCTTCCACAATACCAGTTGTTCATCTGAGATGTTTTGCTATATTTTATACAAATAAAATAAGGTGTGATATTTTTCTATACTTAAACTTCATACTCACAACAGCCACGGAAGTAATCAGAAAAAAAAAGAAAAAAATGCAGGTAATTCTTTGAATGGCAAAACCGCAACAATATGTTCCTTTATTACTGGGAACTATATTTCTTATAAAAACGAAAGCAACCCATACATAAAGCAGCTAAAATCATCTTAATTGAGTTACCAGTCGTAAGAATATCTCCAAATCACTGCAGCTGAGACATTATGTGAGTGCCACTCTCCACTCCAGTATCAGCTGGTCAGCTTACTTTCTCGATCCATAATTTACAAGTCCCAGGAAAACCAAGCTAGATGTGTTGAGCCTTCTGTACAGACTATTTAAAAGCAGTTTGGACTCACAGGAATATTTGAGAAGATAAAAAGTAGGAACAAATAAATTGACATTTCAGTTTGTAGTTCTAAGACAGACAAAGAAGCAATTTTCACTACTCAGTTACTTCACTAAGTTTTTTTTTTTCTACTGGGAACTAAGGCAATATCTTCTTCAAACAAATATTTAAATAATCTGGGAGGAGGGGAGGTGGGGTGGTGGTTTCTTTGAGTGACTGAGAATAAATACAAAACCAAACATTTGCTGTTGAGTGGCAACCATGCATAAAAGCACAACAAGAATTTCTAGGACTTGTGAATCTTCCTTGAAGTTTTTTGAAGATAAGCCATAAAACATAAAATCAATGAAATATTATTAAGTACATGACTTGCACTGAAGTCATTGACTAACTAAAAGCTTCATTACATTACAGTGTACATATGGGACCTCAGCTAAGACCAGGTGCACTTCAACATTTTTATTATCATAGGAGTATTTGGTTACAGGAAAAGATAATCGCAGAGTGCACCTGAGGTTGGCCTTGATCTAATTATGCTAATTGGAGAGAGCTGAAAGTGCTTCTGAAATGCAGTAAAACTGCTGCATCAGTGAAAGTGATTTTAGAACTCAGTTCTGATTGCCAAGGGGGGGGCAACTCTGAGATCTGACTAATACAAATATTTTCAGAAGTTTCTCTACTTAAGAAATCAGGTTTTTTAGTTGCCACTATAATAATTGCTTTTCAATTTTGTAAAAAATCTAGATATCCTCCTGGGCACCAAACAGCAATAGACTACAAGAAACTTTAAGCTGTTTCCTAATTTAAAATGCCTGAAATATGCTGAGTTTAGGTCAAAACCAAATTGATTTCCTAATGGTTACAGCCCATGTTTTAGAGAAACTGCTAAATTTAGTTCCATATTTTATTTAGGAGACTGTTCTCTGCTATATTTTGAGGAATTCTTCCACCATCTTTAGGAAGATGGCTAGTCACACTGTGGGAATTCAAGGACATTCAGACCTCTATTTTTCATTCCTTCAGTCTCCCAGAGTACGTCCCAGTTCTGACCTACTTGATGTCAAATTATTTATTTTGTAACAGTACACATTTCTCTGTCTCTGTCCCCTCTCTACTGCATGGTTTACGCCAGCCTTTCAGCAGCACTATCCCAACTATTCATCCAATGCAGATAACCTCTTCTTACCAAGTAAATAAGTCCTTGTGATTTTGCCCTTCATCGTTAAGAAGAAAATTTTATTACNAACAAAAAAAAAAAAAAAAAAAAGGAATTTGGTGGATGTAGATTTTCTTTCAGAGGCTGTTGAGTTGGAAACAGACATCTCAAGACACGTGTGCAGCACCACTCACCTGCTGGGCTCCAGAAGCCAAAAGTCATTCAGCTGACATTTTAAGAGACAACATTATTATCGTATTTAATTGCTGCATTGTAGCAGCAAAGCTTTCCTCAAGCTTTCTTATATGCCAAAATCAGCCCCCCTCTTCAACTGTCAAAATTTCCCATCTAAAATCTGTTGTAATTCAATTATTTATTTGTTGTAGATATAAACTTCTTCACTGTCTCACTCTCGTAACTGGAAGAACTACATAAAATGTAGTGCTGTTCAGTCAATAAATAAATTTATAAAATTAATTAATAACAAGAAATATGTACAAAATCAAAATCACACAGTGAGTGATGTAGTAATTGTGTAGTAGTAGTGAAGATAAGCAGTCCATTTTGCTATTGAAATTGATTCTGTGGAATTCAGATACCCAAATATCTCTTATGATCCAAGCCTCAGTATATTCTCTGTTGTCTTCAGCATGAACTTGGGAGCATTTTTAAGCTGAGGCATTCCCAATTCATCTCTAGATTCAAACCGTGTAATAGTGCTATGTAGTAGCATCTACTGATACGTGTATACCAATTTCAAGTTTGCCACAGTACAGTTAACATACATTTTCTAGTGTTGTTTCACCCCTTTCTCTTCTCTTTATGGACTCTTCCCTCCTCCTCTCTTTTTGCCCAAAAATGAAGGGGGAGCCGGGGAGGCAAGAGGTGGAACTGTTTCATTTAATCATTGGCATGTCAGGGGAAAGAAGCAATGTCTTCTTGCTATGAAAAATATAGAGTTAGTCTTTGATTACTGACTGAAATCTCATAACTTTTGTGCCGTGAGGCATGAAACTCATCCTGTCAAAAGAATAGCACCTTCGGTGTACAGTCACTAAATATTTATTTCAGTGGCAATGTTCTGTAAAGCTTCGACTGCTTAGATTGAGCGCTACTCCCAGACCTTTTCCTTTTTATTGATTACATTAACACTTTTAGCACTCTGCCTTCATAAATAGTCACCAGAGAGCATTCATTCAACACTCAGTGAAACACTTTTGCATTGAGTAGCATTATATTTGCACATGCATAAATCAGATGAACTTGGGGTCACACAGTGTTCAGCTCACACGCTTGATGCAGCCGGTCCCTTGAATGAACTCTCAAGGCAATAGACAATTTTTCTGCCTTTCCTACAGCTATTCTAAAAGCTTTCTAAGACCTGCTGAATCTTTTGTTCCAGGCACATCAAAAAAGTAAAAGCAGGGATGTACATCGGATCTCTGGGGGGAAAAATGTGCTAAACACAGGTGCTTGCCAGGAAATATGTCCACTTTAGAAGATGAGATAATTTTGACAGAGGTAGATAAAATACTTTCAACATGATGAAATTTTATGCAGCCAAGTCATTTGACTGGGACAAGAGTAAGGATCACACAGTTAAAAAGAAATGTAAATGACAGACCTCCTGAATCTGCCTTAGCTTGTGAAGTACTCGCGGTCAGGTTGGGCATGCCTTGTGAGGAAAAACTCTCCATGAAACATAGCTATGTGTTCAGCATGCCTCTCACATGTCTGTGACCTGTGTTCTGACCACTGCCATGTAGGCACTCAAAGCAGTTTTGATCAAATGCCACCCAAAATGTACTTGTCCATCAAAAACGGACTTCTGACACAAGTTGGGCCTTATTTGCTTTTGTAACAAAAGCATTGGCAAGAGGTTGCCCTGAGAAAATGTGGAAGTAAAATAAATCCTGGGACTTTTTTAAAGTTAGGATGAAGAAGGATTACTGCCCTGCAGGCAGCTCAGAATTTAATGTCGGCAGTGCCACATGAAGAAGCCTGTGGTTACATGAAGAAGTAGGGACACAGGTTTCAGCCAAAGGCTTTTATTTAACTAATGCAGCAGCAATTACTAAATGAGATCTGGTTTAATGTCTTACATGAAAGATTGCTCAACATTTTAAGTTGTCATGCCTGTTATATTGGTGCGATTGCCTCAGATAACCTTAGGGTCCACAGGATGGCACTGTGCCACAGTAGATGCAGTCATCTCAAAGATGCTAAAGTTGGAAAATACGATAGACTCACTGCAGCATTAGAACCTCTGCTTATGATGAGAATCATTCCAACCTGTAGATACCAAAGAAGATAATTGCTTCTTGAGTGATAAAGCTTTCCCTTCCTTTTAGTTCTAGTACATATGGTTGAATGGAATACCTTGTGGGCACCTGATATGATAGAAAATGTCATTGAAGGCAATAGTCCACTTTTTATCCATTGTCCTTGGCTAGCATCATTTAGATCAAAGCAATGAGAATTTAACATTGTGAGAGGAATATATATACAAAATACAGACTGTCACATAAGATGGGTGATAGTTTAAAACTCTGGAAAACAGTAAATGAGATGACTTCCACAGTAGTCAGGATAGGAATTTATGCTCAAAAGGCTGGCCTACAAACTGGACAGATAAGAGGCACTTCAGAAAAAAATACTTATTACTATAATGGCCAACTCAAGCTATTTATTTATTTGTCTATAAATACAATTTCTCATGTCTGTTTTTTGTTTCAAAGCAGAGCAACCCAAAAATTCTTGGAGCCTGTTCAGACAAATCAGGGCTAATGATAGGTTCAGAACCCTCCTTGAGAAAGTCCTCATGAATTAAATATGTCCATATAATGTCTGTACTTTTCTGGTCACAAATGTGCTACTGCTTTCAGAAAGACTAAATATTTGTGGAAACTCTTAGGACGCTGCTATTCAATATGTATTTTCATGCCTGCCCCATATCAAGATTGCTTTTCTTGAAACTTAATGTTTCTCAGACGAAACAGGTTCTTCACTGTTTTGCAGACAATTCATAAGGGTTTATTTGTAACATTAAATGTAATTCAAGTCACTTCTATTCAAAAATAAGGTTAACTTCAGTTGGACCTGTACACAGAAGAACCACCAGAATGATAGCAAGAGTGTGTAACTTTCCTTGTGGAGATAGCAAGTGCACCTGAAGCCAGAAAGCAAAAAATAAAGGGAATATGATTAATTACTGAATACTTCTAGAAAGTAGGTATCAACTAATCATGAGTATTCTAACCAGCAGAAAAATAGTGCTTAGGTATAATTTCTAAACAGGGCATTTGGGAGCAAGAAATCTACACTACAGAAAATGGAATTTGATAAATTAATGTCTGGAAGTGACAACAATAAAGACGTTCTGCACCTTTCAACATACTCACAATATTAATTGTAAGCTATTTTCCATTAAATATTCATGTTTTTAAGCTTTTGTTAACTGCCTTTGGGATCATGGAATAATTTTCCCTTTACAGTGACATATTCTAAGGATTTTTCACTAGCAGACCATACCTAGATTTAGGATGTATCTTTTGGATGCACTGCTGCATTTTCTCAGTTTGAAAAACTTCTCTCATATTTGACTCCTGTGCCTCATGTATAGAGTCATAGAATCATAGAATGGTTAGAGTTGGAAGGGACCTTGAAGATCATCNCAGCCCCAGCTCCCTCAGCCTGTCCTCTTAGGAAAGGTGCTCCATCCCTCTGTTCATTTTTGAGGCCCTCTGCTCATTTTTGAGGCCCTCTGCTGGACCTGTTCCAACAGTTCTATGTCCTTTCTCTGTTGAGGACTTCACTTTTGGGATCCAGAAGAAATTCTCAGCATTAGAATAAACCATTTTGAACACTTGTGTCTTGTTCCGCAATTTACTTTCTCTTTCTCAGTGCTACTTAGAAATTTTTAAGGCTTTCTGACTTTTCTATAGTGGTATATAGTGTTTCAGAATGTTTACAACAGAAAGGGCACAAAGGATATTCTTTAGAAACATTGCAATTTTATTTCTTACTTTAGCACCAATAAATCATTGCCTGCAATAATAAGAAACAGTGACTTAATGCTTTTACACATTGCCTTCCTCTTGCGATAAGGCCACAGCTTAGTACACCATCTCTGGATTTCCAATGTACCTGCCTTAGTGGCCATCTTTTACTGTCAGGTCATCCCTTTCCACTGGACACAATCTAGCTGCTGCATGTCTCCACATGACATGTCCATTTAAGTTTATTGCCATTGATTAAAATGTCTTAATTGGTTTTGTTTATAAGTAGACAGCAATTCGCAAGTCCTCTGTGTTTCCTCAGGTGCAATCCATGGGGGCCAAACAAACCAATTCACTTACATGTATGCTTTTCATTCCTTCATTTGCTAACATTCAGATATAATTCTTCACCACCTGCAGGGGAGCATTTCCCTTCACAAGACCTAAGACTCATCAAATTCACCTTCAAAAACCACTTCTGCATTCCACTTCAGCAGCGGAGTTTTCCAAAAATTCCGGAGACACAAGTTCCCTGAGATGGAGATGCAAGATTCCAGACCATATCTAGGTGGTGAGTTCTCAGGTCATTCTCACACATCTCATAGTTTTGGTAAGGGCCTTTCTCCATGGAGAAGAAGCAGCGATCTCTCTCCTGCTAACTTTACAAAGAATCCAAAGTTGGTGATGACTAATGAGTTTCTAATTAATTAATTTAGTGACTATTTATGAACAAGGAGGTTAAATAAGAAAGTTACAAGCAAAACTGATGCAAAACAACAAACAGCTGAATTAAACAGTCTTTAATTTATTTTTTACCTATTTGGAAGCTGTTCAGCTTCTTCCACTTCCCTTTGTTACCCTTTCGTCACTACCTTGAAGAGCTCTCCTCCTCTTTCTCCCTTTCTGTTGTTTTTTTTTTAGCCAAAAATTGTAAGTCCTTACAGTTGACAGGACTCCAGACCATGAAATGCAGCCACATGTATCCCTTTTTTTGCTGATGAGCTTGCAGGCTGGGTTTCTTTAATTTTTACATGGCTGTTCAGTCTTCGTGTCCCACCTTGTTTGTGCTCAGCTTGTCTTTCCCTTGAGCTTGTTGTCCCAAATTTTAATACTATTATATTTCAATGTCTTTGTCACAGGGAATTCCAAGAAACTGAGCTTCTGTTTACTCTTTAAATTCTTTCCTGAAAACAATTTGCATCTGCTGTGCCTTGCCTTTGTCACAGTATGAATCACACCCTTGTTTTCCATTGTCTCATAACTATTCTTTCGCTACATCCCATCCACAGTAATCAGGGTTGAATTGAATCTACCCCTCTTTGTGTTGCTGATTAACTGGGAGGGGTAGGAGAAAGAGCGCAGTACGATCTGTTGATTTGGGTGAAATGGAGGCTGTATATACGATATGACATTACTTAGGCTGTTCCCAGAAATGACTACTTCCTTTTAGCACACGCTTCTCTCAGACAGATGGCAGTTACAGGCAAAGACAGAAAATGCATGTCCCTAAGAGCCAGCCGCCCTCTGCAGCTGAAATGGGAGGGGAAGGCTGGAGCTGGAGCTGACCCTCGCTTTGTGCATAGACCCCAAGAACCTTGCATAAAATGTCTCAAAGCACAGAGTCTTCGCCTTCACCAGTTATGTCTGTTTTCAGCTGGTGGCATTGCAATGGTCTTTCTAATGGTCACAGCCTTCCTACTGAGCCCCGTTTTGAAAGATTTGGGTTCTTTCATAAGAGTTTTTCATGGCTCTGAGAATCCTAGCTAGCAAGAAAGTCAATGAATGTTGTTCTTCACAATGTCTCAGTGCATTTCCTTTTAGCGGAGCAATCCCCAAGAATGCAAATGGTCCTACTGCCCTCTACACTCTCAGGCACAACAGCCTTGGCTGTTACAACCCTGTAAGACTAGAGATGTGTAAAAGAAAGCCTCCCTGAAAAGTAAATCGACCATTTTAATTATATTTCCATTCACTTTCTAATTACTCTTAGAATGAGTGGCAACCCTAAATTCATAGAAATCTGAAGTCCATCGCAGGGAGCACGATTCACTTGCCCTTTCTGTGAAAGAAAACCCAAAATGTGCTTATGTGGGCACAAAATCTAGTCAAGATTACATCACTGATTACAGAAATAGCTCATATAAGTTACACTCAAAATCCTGTAACGGGCAAAAAATTAATTCAAATGTATGTAAAATCAAGAACTTATTGGCAGGATATGTAGAATCTAAACAGCTTCATCAAAGAGCTGTTATTAGTCTACATCCAATCATTATAGAAGAAAAAAAAAAAGAGAAAAAAAAAAAAAAAAGGAAGAAAATAAATACGGTCACCAGAAGCAATCTCAATAATGATAGTATAGTTAGCTTTATACACACCTTTCTAGAAACTTCCCCCTTTCCAGGTGTTTCGCTCAAGATTTCGCCATGCTCTGGCGTCTGGACTGTGTTGTCTTCAGTCGGGTGAGGAGCACATCAGGTTGCCAGCATCTCAAGTCCTTTGCTTGAAGCAGCATGATGATGGTTAGAGTTTCTTCTTCCTTACTCTAGGATCTACTTGGGCATTACTTTATGTTTGCTAACATGTTTTACACTTTGGTCCTTCTTCATTGGCCCATTAAGTCCACAAATTTACAATACAGAGGGGGCTTTTTTACATTAGATACTTATCCCTTGCTCACTTTTCTACCCCTAAAAAGCCAACCTTACCCATCTCCAAGTCTGCATTCCTTTAACTGATCAGTAATGAGTTGTTTGTAGCTATAGGGTCTCCAGTGCTGGCCTGTGCCTTGCTTCTTATCACCCCATGACTGCTCCTCTTCTAAACATCCTTCACCCACATTTCTCAAGGGCTCTGTTATCATACCAGGCCTGTATTCCTCTGTGATACCTCACCACCTGAGTCATAAATTCTACACTGAATAATGACTCGTTACAGCTATATAGGTAAAAACTATGGCTGGACTACACAAAGGTAATCAAAAGTAAAATAAATTAGGTATAGTGATTTGGTTTTCAGAAAAAAATTATGCTGAGGCTAAATCATGAAAAAAAAAGTTCCAGGCAGTCAAAGAAAGGTTCAGACCTTGTCCCAACAACACCTGACATGGGAAATAAAGTGGTGGGCTCCATCACAGCAGCCAGTCTGTGGAGAAACCACCTCAATTTTTTGAAGACTGCTGGCCTTGCACTGCTTTCAAGGGCTGCATTAATTCATTTGCAAAATGCATATACCATTTTTAAGCTGGTGAACGTATCGGTAATGGCAGCTAATCCTAGGGAGTCTGAGGCGGGGGGGCAGGGGGAAAGGAGGAGAAACTTACATTAGAAGGTCTAATTATTTATTTTGGAAACGTGGTCTTAGCACTGCAAAGACCCACAACTACATTGCAAGTGAAAGCATAGAACAAGTGGTAGGACACAATTTCCACCAGAAACGAACAAATTAGACAATAAATATGCTGCAAGTGGTAGGCCTTGGGGATTTGAGGTTCCCTAGCAAAGTAAAATGCTTTCACTAAAGCTGGTGCTAGGTCTTGCCTTTTTATTAAAAGCTCACTTTGTACCAGGTACTTTTGAACTTAAGGCAAAAAAAAACTCCCACTTATTCTAACTCTGAAAGATTAAACACATAGTAATGAACGATTCACAGCTGCCCTGGGCAAGATTAAACAAATGATCCAAAAGGAAATTTGGGCAGGATGTGGGCTCTAAAACTCAAAAACTGAATACCCGGCTCACCTCTAATTATCTTCAAGAAACCTAATGTTGGTAATGTTGGACATCCTTAAGATGAAATCAACACCCTCAACTATATTACAGATGTTGAGCATCTTCTTCAGTCCCAACTGTGACTCAAAGAAAGGTGTCTTCTCAGGACGTAAGACAGGAGAAAACCCAGAAAGTAGAATTTCCCAGTGCAACTAAGATGAATTATGCTATCAGATTTGTCTGAAAGAAGTCAAAATAATGATTAAACAAAATACAGATTTTTGAGCTTCCCAAAATCTCATGGTAATTTTTTAATATATTTTTTTTTAATTTTACCACTTGTGAATTTTCATTTTGAAACTAATATTTTTTATTAAAATTTGAACTATTCATGAGGAGTATAAAAGACTACATAACACAAAAAGAAAACAATGCACCTTTTTCTATTGAACAAAATATTTCAGGCTGACTTAATTTTGGGTTTTATGTTACGTAGTTTACCAAAAGGCTGGAAAATGCTTGTTTTGCCAATATGAAAGTTTTCTAAAGGTTTCAATTAATTTGCAAAATTTGAAAAACTTGTTATCTACTTTGTAAGTTTTTCTGAAATAACAAACTGTCTATGTTGTACTGTTTTTTCCTTTTCCCCAGTGTTTCACCTGCATTTTTGTTATCCCTGAACTGTTTTGATTATAAATAATTCTGATGTGCTAGCACAGTTAGTTACTTAAACTCTTACAACCTCAGATGATTCAATGTATATTTGTCCACCTGTGTGGACCATCTACATGGTATTAATGCATCATCTACTGACGAAGAGAGTGATAACACTATCTGGGCAACCTAGTTTGAAGGTATATTTCAAAAACATGTCTGTGTATCAGCAGCTAATATTACATCAGACAGATTTACATTAGCAGAAGGCTCGTAAATTCCAACAGCAATCAAATTAACTATCAAGACTGTGGGTTATTGGCAACCCCCTGGGGGGATGTTTACACTCAGTAGAAGCCTTGGTGAGTAAAGTAGTTCATTAAAGACAGGCCCCATCCTAAGTCAGAGGCTCCAACTCAGGAGAGATGATGCCAGATGGATGTGGCTCGTTAGAGGAACCTGGTTCTAGCTCTAACGAGTTATGAATCCATCCTGTCAGCTCTTGGGCGAACAAGCAGAGCAGTGGCAGGAAACCAAGCCAAGTACAGCTGGCTAATAAGGTATGTAATTGCTTTGTTTCTTTGCATTTGCTTTCCAAATCTAGCAACTACATTGTTGACTTTGCCCTCTAGTATTATTGTGCCCTGCAGCAAGGCAGCAGCAAAGTTCAAATATCAGGTTATGGCGTTCACCCAGTCCCACTCCTCATCACTGTTCAGAGAGACACCAGCTGCTTCTAACACTCTGGTTAAGGAGAGATACCACTCCTCTACTCAGTCCTGAAGGAGAGGACTAACTTCCCAGCTCGTGTGAAGGTGAGCTCTGCCAAGCACTACCTGACGGTCTCGCTGTGAGTAGCACCAATATCTGAGGAACAGCCAGGTTTCAGACCCAGCCTGACCCCAGGTACTGCTGGTGAGCTCCATCCAGTTTCCTGCTCAGCAGTCTGACTGGTTTGCATTTTTTCCTGCCATGGTCCCATGCACAGCTTTGGGAACTCAGTCACTCGGTATTTCACCCTAGGCAGAAACTGCCTAAATATGACATGTGGCAACACACTCAACACCACAGAACCTAAATCCTGTTTTGGAACATTTTTTATTAATTTAATATGCAATATCTGCCCTTCTCAGAAAGAGATATAAAAAGGGAGGTTGCTGCTAGGAATTAAATTTCATTGTACTCTTTGGGAAGCAAAAGGACACCAAACTTTATTGCCTTGCCAGATGCTAGAGGTGTAGCAGAACATGCATTCAAATCCAATATCACAGAATCACAGAATCACCTAGGTTGGAAGGGACCTATTAAGATCATCTAGTCCAACCAATGGGAGGGGAAAGACGAAAAAGAAAAAAAAAAAAAAAAAAAAAAAAAAAACAAACAAACCAAAAAAAGCACGGAAAAACACCCCCACAAAAAAACCCAACAACCATAAACAACACACCATACCACACAACACTAAACTATATCCTTGAGCACCTAGTCAACTTCTCTCTTGAATACCTCCAGGGATGGTGCCTCAACCACCTCCCTGGGCAGCCCAAAATCCAATATGTTCCAAACCTTTTCTCAATTAACAATGAAAATTTGTAGTTCCAGGACAGCAGATTCATACTGCTGTTTAAATGGTTAATACGACATGAGAACGCACACTTTATTCAAAAAATCTGATTTAGCTGACAACTGTGGAGTAAAGCAAGTAGAGTTATTGCCATATAAAATTTTATATCCAACTGGAACAACTGTTTAGTGCAGAAGCTGCTTCAGACACAGGGATTATCATTTAGTTAAAAATAATTATGGGAAGAACTGAGAGTAAAACTAATTCCTAGGGATAGAGTGCATATTACTGTAGGCACTCACTGATAACAATGACTCTGATAATCTTATGAATAAAATGTGTTCAAGAAGACCCTGGCAAAATAAACTGCAATAGATTTAAAGAAAATGTAGATGTAAAAGAATGTAAAAGTGAAAAAGATTTTTCATAAATAGATGCTCCATTAGAACACAAAATGAATGTACTGGCACCAGAAGCTCACACAAAATCACATGGCAAATGTATCCTGATTTTTATAAGTGCTGTGATTCTCCATATTTTTTTTCCTGCTTTCTTTATATCTGGGTGGTTGTGGGTTTTTTTGTTTTGTTTTTTTTTTTTTTTTTTTTCCTGAAAGGAAAAAGAGAAACTCTTACCCAACTTCAGCTAAGCTATTTGAGAGTAACATTAAAGCTCTGACTTGGACTGACAAATGACCTCCCCGTAGGGATCTCTTTCTCTGCACANCAAGTTTCTGCATGAACCATCTATCAAAAAATCAATGGGAGGCTTTTGAATATCATTTTTCTTGAAAACGTATAGAAATACCTAAGCTTCATAAATGTATTGATGTGTGTCCCTCTGTGTGTGTGGGAGTGAAATGAAACTGTCTGTATGACGAAAAACAATAAGGAGTTCTGAAGTTCTCTCAGATGAGGTCCCATAGCGACAAGGAAATACTTACCCCACCCCCTGAAAAAAACATTCCCAAAATGTCCCCCACAAAAATATCCATCCAGTAGGGACATTCTGTGGAGAATTCCCAAAGCAATGGAAGAAATAAATGAGCAAAGTGACTTCCAGAAATGTGAAAGTAAGATAACTGTGGTGATAAAAAATGAATAATACTCTGAGAGAGTGTCTAAAACTGGAATTGCATTGTGTGAAAAGAGGCATCCTCATCACGTCCTCTTTTTGCTGTATTCTCTGACTTGAGCAGCTGCTACAGATCACTGTCAAGAAATGGATATGGGATAGACAGATCATTGTTCTACTGTATTTTGCTTATTCAAATAGTTTGTACATAAAACAGTAAAGAATAATTTAGATAATTTAAATATACGTTAACAAACTCCAATTGTGCAGGCAGAAATAAGAAGAGAAAAAAAAAGGTACCATTTGTAGTTCATCTCTGTAGTTAAATTTGCTCCATGAGATTCCCAGATATTTGAAAAGGCACATCAAATCAAAGATTTCCATTATTTTCTTAAAGCCAACATTATTTTTCCACACAGGGCTGTCATTTCAAAGATCACAGGAACCTATGTTGAGTTCTATAGCTTGCCCCTGCAACCATGAGCACAACTGGTCTTGTCTGCTGTGCCATGACTCAGGCATTGGCCCCAGCCTGCAGAAGAACTTCAGCCATTGGACCACTATAACAATATCTGTTAATTATCCGCATCTTGATCAGAATTTCCACCACAAAAGAAACTACAGGAGATCAGAGTCAGAAATAAATGCTAGGTCTACTTGGACCTACTCCATTATCAACTACTCAGTTCGGGTTTTCCTCTAATGAAGATGCATCTGAGTTCAATCACTTTTTGTTCAGGCTCACCAAAAAATTGCTTTGGTGAAAAAATGCAGAAGGACACATTGTGCCTAAACAGAATAAATATACTTACTTGGGCAGTGGTACCTCATTTGAAATGTGCATAAAACAGTAAGGTAATTTAAAGCGAACTTGCATAGAAAATTAGGTGTGCAGAGAAAGAAAGAGGGTGTCGTGACATTCCCTTCTAATGATACCAGGTGTGGAGAGAAAGGCTGCCTCATTTCCATGCATCTTGCAGCATGTGCAGCCCACGGGACAAAGCTTCACAGGAGACCTCACCTTAGGCAATGTGCATTTTACCTCAATTTGAGGTTTCTGTTAACGTTTCAAAGAGAGCAGTGGAGAGCTATGTATCCGGGTATTCTCACCTCGCATACTGAATTCTTTTCCATCAGCAGCTGATAAATGATCACAGACATTTCATTTGGTTTGCCAACTGAGAACTGTGAAACGTGGTGTGTCAATAGAGACAGAACATTTCTGAAATTCAATAGATTTAGATCTTTAAACACAGGAGAACTTAAAAAGTGCTCTGATGTCAGTAACATTTTTTTAAAGTTCTGGCTATAATATGGGAATGTGGAAGAGATGGACAGATGGATGGAGAAAAAGACTATGGTGATCGCTAAATAAAATTACAAGAGATAAAGATAGGTTCAGAGGGCATAAAATAATATTGTTTGGAAGGAAAGGTGGCGAAACCAAAAAGGATTAATGTGGTGTAACTGTAATAGAGAACAGCAGAACAAAGTCATTTGTTTCAGCGTGGCACTGATAAAAAGACAAGAAAACACACAGGAAAATTAAAAAGAAAAGAAAGTTAACGAGGGCTTCAGGAAGCTTTTTTCATGCAAGGAATCTTAATGCTCCAGCTTGCATTCAAGAGCAAATTGTAAGACAAAAGCTGTGTGATAATTCAAGAAAGAGATATGTAAAATGTCATGCTGTTATACTGATTACTGGCTAGATTTATGATATAAACTTCACAAATTACAGTATATGGAGTGGAGAGGCGGAATAAATATTCTTTCTAAAACTTAATCACTTTCTAACATGCAAAAGCTACAAGGTGATTCTTCAGAGACCAAAAAAGTAACCTTATCTTTTTTTTTTTTGGATGGAAGCTTAAGCTTAGAAAGAGGAAATTAGAGTATTCAAATCCATCTGAGACCACAAAAATATAGTATTAGCAGAGTAAATGATTCTCATGTTCAAGCTGCCAAAAGCAATTTAGTCTGTGTACATAGAAACAAAATCACAAGATTAAATCAATATGTTTTTCCTATGTTTGTAGAGAAAAGATAATTGATTAGAGTAACAGGTCACATCTATACTAATGTACCATTCAGTAGCTGACATCATCTCTCTGTCTTTGGAATGAAGATCAGCTCATAATGCTCACTTACATACCTTTTAATTACTTTGCTTTGTAGCCAGAAAACAGAAGGCTAACTCATTAACCTTCTTTGCCTTTCAAAAAGGTTTTTTTCTTAATGCTTATGCCTGTTTGGACCTCCAGTTATTCCCATAGACTGCAGAGGTATCTGTTAGCAAACCTGGTCACCCGCAAGTTCTCCTTCATTGCTGAATATATTCAGCAATTTGTTCTTCACAATTTAAACCCATATTCTGGTCTTACCAGTAAATAGACATTTCATAGACTGAGCAAAGTCTATGCAAAGCAGGTTTTTCAAATGTTAAAACTATCCTATAGATTACTTTGTTGGTGATGGCAGACAATTTAAGAAAGTATCTTATAAACAATGATATAAAACAGTGATTTAAAACCGAGACATTCCACTTGTAACAAGCATTTCTCTTTCTTATGAGTAATGACTCCTATTTAATGCATTGTTAGTGCCTTCCTAAAGCAGAAGCATCAATGTGCCAGGAAGAAAAGAAAAGAGAAATAGATTTCCTGGATCACTGTGGAATTTTTCAAAGTCAGGACTATGAAATTGGATAAAGACAAAGAAACTTAAAGGGGAGCAGAATTATCAGAAAGCAGTAATTCTGTTGCCACTGGGGTGTTTTGTTTCTTTTCCTATAAGAAGACCTAGAAGGAGAAGGCAACCCTACAATACAAAGTCAAGACACCCTAGTGCCCATCTGCAGCCTAAAGTTGCATTAGGGTTGCACCACGGGTGTGAAAGAAATGTGGAGAATTAGAATTTGTTTCATCTTCCCCCAGCCTCAAAAAGAAAAATGTGTAGTCATTTAAAGGGGACCATAGAGGAATGTGACTGCATCCAATTTCTGTAAGAAGCTGTGATAAGCACAAGTGAACAATTCTGCACTTCAAAGAAAGTTTTAAGTGATAATAGGTTAAAACCTGTCTTTGTCTAATCACTAATTTAAATGCTGCTAATCATCTGGGCTATGCACCCAGCTCAATGCCTATAATTTGAAGGTCCTAAATCTTATAAAGCACAAAGGACCATTTCATACCCAGATCAGTGATTTTTGCATGCTTTCAAATTATACAAATAGACTCCAAGAAAAGCCCCACAAGTTTACACCTTAAACAGGGGCTGTGCACTGAATATGTAAATTACATGTTTATAAAATTACACTATCATATCTTAAGGAAAAGAGCCTGAAGACAGGAATGAAGCAATTAAGGTGTGTAGTCAAAATGTTAAAGTTCTTATGCAGGAGGGCAGAAGGAAATGGCCTGATTCCACGGACATAAGGCCATGGCAGCAACTCTGCATTAGTCTCTCCGCCTGCTTCTTTGACACCCATCTGCACCTTTGGCGTCATCCCCTCTGCTGCACCTGCACATCTGCTTGTACATCTGAGCAAGTCTGGATTATGGGGACTTCCTGATCTGCAAAATCATTTATCCCAAAATAAATTTTGCTGACTGCTCACCGTATGGGCGTACCAGCAGTTGGACAGAAGCAGAAATGAAAGACATGGAGCAAAGAAGAAATTGTTTACGTTGATTCTGCTGCATAGCACAGCCTAAGAAATTAGAAAGCTTAACTCTTACTAGGAGAGAATAAATACTTTTGTCACTTCATTCTGGTGTAGAGAAACAGCCAGAGATGGAGTGCACCGGCACCAGTAGCCACCTTTAATAAAAGCAGCAGAAAGATTTGGGTTGGGAACTGAGTGTATACGACAGCCCTGGGGCAGTTTGCAGGAAGTAATCAGTCACCCTCACAAGACAAGCGAGGTTATGGAGCCGGTGAGACAGCAGGTAAGCCTAGTAATGGTCTCTGTTGTTTTATTATCTGCAGCATTCTTCTACTTTTGTCAAAACCTTTATACAGAAAATACAGAATGGCAAAAGCTGGCATTTCCTACAACTGAGCCTTCTGTGGAAGCTGCAAGAGTCTGAGGGGTAATCCACCAGTGATGACAAAGACCTGAATATAGAGAGATAACAAAAGCTGCCAGGATGAGATTAAAAGACAAATTCCTAAATATCTCCAGATCTTATTGCTCCCTCAGTGATTGTTTTATCATCACACAGATTTACAGCAATGTAACCCCAAAGACTGTCGGCAGGATGCAGGGATGAATCAATCTCAAAGCCCGAGCCCATCAAAAGGATATGACTACTACCCTGCAGTTTGGGCTCAGTATTCTATTGTTGAAGCTGTTATGATGAAGTTTGCCATTTTCCAGCATCACAGCACCATATGCAATCAAATATT
>VZRU01002967.1:264481-279871 GCA_013398155.1 Pedionomus torquatus | reverse complement strand
CAATCAAATATTCATTATTAAAATACATTGCTATTCCCAGCAGGAGGGAGCCTGTGGCAATCCCTATGACAATGCTAGCCAAGTCCCAAAAATGTGATGCTAGAAATGATCACCATGCAAAAATCAGTAGAGACGACAACATACTCTGTGTCCTCGCTCAAAGCACATCAAATGCCCAGCAAATGGCTCTGTGTGTTTTCTGCACCCCTCTCTTAGTTATTTCCTTCTACTAAGGAAAGACTGCAAGACTGTTCCCAAGGTACTCCACAGTCACCTCCTTAACAGCCGCCTGATGCTTTTAGGTAAAAAGTGATTTAATATTGTATGAGAGTGGACCAGGAAGTCAGGCTGACAGCACACACAGACTGGGTAAGAGCTTTCTTGCGGTGGCAACAATGGTGAACTTACACGAAATGCCAGTAGTAGTGAAAATCAATCTTGGAATAAGAAAAGCTACATGTCATAGAATCATAGAATCATCCAGGTCAGAAGGGACCTCCAAAGGTCANTCCAGGTGGGGTCTCACCAGAGTAAAGCGGCAGAATCCCCTCTCTGGATCTGCTGGCAACACATCTTTTGATGCAGCCCAGGATGGGATTGGCCTTCTGGGCTGCAAGTGTGCACTGCCTGCTCATGTCCAGCCTCTTGTCCATCAGTACTCCCAAGTCCCTTTCTTCAGTGGTGCTTCATGTCCTATAATCTTTTGGGAGCAAAAATAAGGTTCAGATCATAAAACCAACAGAAACATCAGGATAATCCAATGGGGTGTCATGCAGTAAGAGAGAGGTCATTTGTGAGCTGACAAAGATGTCACTTATTAACTTCCTGGGCTTTGGGAACCAGGAAAGAAATTCCATTCTACCAGCTAGTAAAATCACAACTAATGCCCAAACTAGTGGTAAAGTGAATGGAGACAAAAACTGACCAGGACACACTTCAGGAGTGATGAAGGACTGAATGCTAGCAGGGGCTGATCCAAACTGGCTTTGTCATTTCATCAGTAGCTGAATTTTAAGACTCGTACTGTCAGAAATTGGCTTAACTGTAGCAATCTAGTACGTTAAGACTGGAGAGCCTGCTGATGTAACTTGTTTCATTTCTTTGATGAATTTTGATTTAACCAATTACCTGGGAATTATACTAAAGGACATTTCTGCAGTAGCCTGTAGTGAGTTTCCACTCACTGCAATAACTGCTCTAACTTTATCCCTAGCCACAAAATGAATTCTCATTCTGTAAAGCCTCTTTGAAACAAATAGTTAGGATTTTTGTCTCCTACAGCGAGGGATAAAAAATGGACCTGAGTAATGACATTTATAAAGCATTTATTTATCAAGGATGTACAAATTATCATTCCCTTAATTATTTCTGGAGCCACAGGCTGCACTCAAAATCCTGAATTAAGGATTTTTCTGGGGAACATCACAATGGCTTCTCTACTTGTGACATTTTTTGGGGGGGGCTTTTCTTTATCCTTCTGGGAGTCTCATTGCTCCTCTCACAGGTGCACACACACATCTCCACCCAGGTTCAGCTCTGCTTCCGCTTTATCATCCACAAAGGAATAACCTAGTCATCTAGTCGACCTTCTGCTTAAAACTTCTCTCTTGAGCAGGGATGTGGCAGTCTGATTATAGTGGGGAATTTTTCTCTCTCTGCCACCGCCTCCCCCCCTTCTTTTTTTTTTTTTTTTTTTTCCTTTTTACCTATTTCAAAAGCTACTGTGTGTTACAGTTATTAGACACATATAACTTGACTGGAGAGAGG
The DNA here is from genome assembly GCA_013398155.1 of Pedionomus torquatus. NCBI lineage: Eukaryota > Metazoa > Chordata > Aves > Charadriiformes > Pedionomidae > Pedionomus > Pedionomus torquatus. The sequence goes on along the minus strand of VZRU01002967.1, from coordinate 278,104 downwards.
AGCTTTAGCAGCTTGAACATCCATCTTCCTTTTCCCACTAAACTGAGTAACTTTCTCTCCGTGACTAAGCAGTAGTCAAACATTTCTGTACTTTTGTGTAGAAATTCAACAACAATGATAGCTTTGACATTAAATACTGACTGTGTTGAAAGTACTTAAGAAGACGGAGTCAGAATTCAAAATCTTATCAACAAAGAAATTTTCCAAAACCCAGCCTGCTTGGCAGCAGACACTGAATTCACAAATACCAAATGAGGGTTAAGAAACTACCATAAGTCAAGTGGCAGAGAAGGTCCCAGGGTTACAGGCAGATCACAAATTTTAAATTATGTTATATAGTAATAATGCACTGTTTTACAAAAGACATAAAAAAGCAGTCACTCTGCTCTGCAATGATTAGTAAACTCTCAGCTGGGAGATTGTCTGTTGTATCATGCATCACAGGAGAAGTAGACACATCTCAGTGGGAACCACTATACTGTGGCAGCCAAATACCTGTTTGGGGAGGCTTAAATAAGTTTATCCAATCTCAGTGCTTGGGAATAGACTGTATGTCTTCTTGACCTCCTTTTCAGCCCTTTTTAGACTTGAAATTACAGACTGTAAATTTAGAGAAACTAAAGGTAGAGCAAAATGTTCTTATAAACCAGTATTTTAGCAGTGTGGCTCCACTGCTTCAGGATAAGCCCTGGCAGATGGTAAGTCTTATGGTGTTGAATTTTAACCTCTAAACCTGTATGTGGCTTCAGAGGCAGTAAGTTAAGAGACTGACTCCTTCTCTCTCATGCTCAACAGCTGTAATTCGTATCAGTGGAGACAGTTCAGACTAAACGAAAGGGATCTATGGACTGTCTCCTACTATAGTCCAGATAGCTTTAACGTCTTAACACTTTAGGTAAGGTGCCAGTTCCATCTATTTTCCCATTCACTGGAGTGGGGTAGGAGTGGGGTAGGTGCAAGGCTGGAGTGAATTGACTTTTCTTGCCTTCAGCAGGAACTGTGTGACTTTTCTGACTGCTATGAAGAGGCCTTTTATAACTATGAGGGCTGAAGCACATATTTATTCGGTGTTGGGAGAATTTCATTCACTAAGTATGTATAACTGAGTTCCTGAGGAGCACAGCTTATCATATAAAATCTGAATAAATACACATTAAAGGTAGGCTGGTGTTCTACATTAACCAAATTCTTTAAGGAGACCCCTGACAATTAAATAGACTTGGTAGGCCTTGGAGTACAGTATGGGAAAAAAATTATTGCTGTTTAAGAGCTATAGACAGTCTTTGATAATGAATGTCATACCAGTTTTTCAAAAAAAGAGAAAGCTCGAGATGTGGAGGGAAAAGTGATCTCACCTTAAAACAAATTAAACAAAATCAAACTCAAAAAGACAATTCAGAAATATGATTGTTACCAATGCATCCTTAGCTGAAGTAAGGGAATGGCTATTTAAGTATCAACAAGAATGAGTGTTATTCTAGGCCATTATTCTCATCTTGATGCAGAAGACTCAATCATTCAGTCATGACAAATAACTATTAACTACAGCAAAATCACACCACACGTTATTTGGAAAAGTATATGACCTCTATATGAAGTTTAAATTAATTTATCCTGATCAGCATTAACCAACTATCAAATTAATTCATAATGTTTGGAATAGTATTACGAAGCTCCTGGAAACCAAGTTCACTGAGCAATGTCACATATTCATTACTTGCTGAAGCATAATGAAACCTAAAGAACTAGGAAATGATCTACAGTTATAACAGCGATACAAGCTGATGCTCTCCTCACTGAAGAAACTACCACAAACAGACAAATTTCTTCCAGGAATATTTTTCCACTGCTAATGAGAGTTTTTATTTTATTTCCATCTGTTTGCTTGCCAAACTGGGACCCAGCCGGTGGAATTGCAGGGACAAGGTCTCTGACACAGTGCCTCGAGTGAATGCGATGTCCCTTCCTCTGCCCTAGCTGCCATCCCCACAACAGAGCCTGCAGAACACCGACTGCTCCTGCATCTCAGGCGTTCCTCTTACCATAAACCCAGCTCCATGGAAGCCGGGTCCATTTAGCCAACTCTGCAACAAGTCAGAATTTTTGGAAATCTGTGGGGCAGGACAGTTGAGCACAGTAACAGTAACTTCCACAACCTCCAGAGAAAGATTTTTGCCTGAAAAATAAATGCTAGAGGCTGTCTGTTTTCTGCCTTACATTCTTTTCAGCCTGTGGGGTGGAGCATGGGAGGAGCTTTTCATTTACCTTCTCAGAGCAGGTAACGCACATGAGCTGAGCTGGCAGCAGAGGTCAGTGAAGGAGGATGCTATGGGCTGCCACCAGCCATCACGAGAGTACTACCCAGAGCAGGGAAAGTCCAGGGAGGGCACAAAGAGCCCTCTTGTATGAGAAGTGATCTGCAACTTCTTTACCACGTAACTTGGTCTCCTGAACTATAATTTGATTTGACATCTGCTAGCTTAATTGTTTCATCTAAGAAAAAGATCAGGTGATGAGACACTAGAAAACGTTCCAGAAATAATGTGTCTAAAGATGTCCCCAAGCTACCTTCTTACATTTTTCAAAATTTTATTATTCAAAAAACTGCTTAAACAGCTTGCTGATTTGTTCCAGGAAGCCAAGTATGAGCACTGTTTCACTGGATTTAAGAGGCTGGTGTCATGCTTATTTTCTGGTTTTGAGGTGTAATTCTCTTTTATTATTATTTTTCACTCAGTGCAGCACAGTATTTTAGCCCTAATCAAGCACATCATCCCATTGAGCTAATTTTCCTGAGACTGACTTTCCTGAGGCTGCTTTTTAGTTTACTCAGCGGTTGGGCAGGTCGTTAAAAGCACGCAGGACTCTGCCTCATCATGAATCATAGATAGGAAGTTCTACTCCTTAGCACAACCTAGCCAGCCAGCTCTAGGTTTCCCTGTAGACTAGAAACTCAGGAACACTGTCAAGATACGGCATTTTTGTCACATTCACTCTTAAAATGTCAGTTCACACTCAGGTTTGAACACAGGCAAAGGATGGAAATTCGCTGGCCTTTTCTGTGTTCTGTCTGCATTTGATGTGAAATCAGACATTAATTCATACAGCCACAAGACATTTCAAGGTGAAATATTTTTCAGCGACTTGAAAAGCAGGAAAGGTCTAAAAAGTGTCACAATTTTCCCAACTTGCCAATAGAGCGCACAGTACATCTGATATAAGACTTACGCCTTGTGCATTTGTCACGATACAAACGGCACTTCGTCCTCAGGGGACCTGCTTTGGTACGTTCTAGCCCCTCTTGCCTGGAGATGAATTAGTGCATTTAAAAGGAGAGCACAGAGGCCGCTTTCTGGGGCTTAGGCCTTACTTTGTTCTTGGTTGCAGCTCAGCTCACAGAAAGCATCATTCACATGCACAGACACTCACAGGCCCAGGTTTATGATTAATCCCACCGCAGTGTGCTCATACATGTATAACAAAAATGGTCCCTTTGTGGAACCTGATGGACTAAAACAAGGGAACAGTATATTCAGTCAAGTTTTTTGACCACTAGGTAAAAAGTTCAAATTCAGCCCAAACTGAAGGATGACTCAAGTTTCGTATTTGGACTTTCTGAAAATTTTCTCTAAAAACAGTAAGAGTGAGAGTACACATGTACAGGAAAAAGTGATCACAGGAGGTGGGGAGGCAAATAAGGAGCATGTTCAAGAATTCTTAATGCAGTTGCACTTCTGTGAGTGAGAGCACATGAAATGTTACTTGAATCCAGCATGTAATTGTTCTTTGCCTCCCTGATGTCTTGTGGGAACACTCCCTTTAGCACCTTTATTTTGTTTTCTCTAAGCTTAAAATTGTATTGGCACCAGTAATTGCCTAATCTGGTCCAGATACAATATGGTATGGTGCAGATTTATTATACTGTGACAACAAATTAGGAATAAAAGCTCCAGAGAAGCAGTAAATCAAGGCTGCAATAATTCTCCTCCAAGTGCCATGCGGAGAGTCTGGTGGAGCATCCAGGGAGCAGCTTCCCGGCCACTGCTAATCCTGATCTACAGGAGGCTGCTTCCCAACCCTGGCCAGGAACTGAGCACAGTGAATTTAAACTGCTGGTAAATCGCCTGGCCCCACCCCACATCTCTCTCCTTTCCCTGCCTCTTGATGGAAGTTGTTCTGCCCTTGATGCAAGGGGAGATCTGCCCCTGCCCCCTTCATCCCCTCTCTCTCATCCACGTGACCTGTGCATTGCAGCTCAGCCCTGGGACTGTGCTCTAAGGTGGGGTGAGATTTGTTCCACCAGTTACTTCTCATACTGCAAGGCTGGATAACCAGCCACTCAGAGATACCTGAGTCTCAAAGACATCGCAGTGGAGCCGATGTTATTGATGGAGGAACAACTCAGCTTTGCTGCATGAAGCTCATTTTTGATGAGTTCATTATTCAAACACTGTTAGAGTTTGGAAACTTTCCTATTTACTCTTCACAGCAGAAAACAGTTGCTTCAGTGTGACTTCCATTCTTTGCACCCCTCCTACCAATACCTGTGGGTTTATACATTGTGTTTTTAAATATGATGCTGAAGGGAAATTGATAATACAAGTATTTCATTGAATATACACATGCCTGTTCATCTGCAGCAATTGTTTATCATCTTGTGAACTGCCTTTGCGAAGATAATTATTACTGTAATTAATATGCTGCTAAACTAAGATCAGAGATGTCAGTTCTTGAAAGACAGAAGAACAAAACAATGACAGTAACAATTTACACTTTGCTTACCTTTATTAATATACAAAACTACACTGAGAAAAAGTACGCTGGCAAAAAAAAAAAAAAAAAAAAAAAAAAAAAGTAAAAAAAAAAAAAAAAAAAAAAAGAGAAGCTGTAAAAAGCAAAGCAAGCATGCAATAGTGTATCCACTAAGAATCACGAACAATTGGTATTCAACATTGCTAAGGAACAATTAAATGCTTAAACAGATCTTCAAGTGTCAGTAGAAAGACTCTACCTTCAGTGATGCTGCAGTACATTCTGAAAGAGATTTTTGAGCTAGTAAATAAGGTGCTTTATTCACAGAAAAAGTTATTCCTGAGCATGAGTAACAAGGACTTGTACTGAGCTTTAATTTGTATGTTCACTAAAAATAGCAGGTTGGATTTTATTTTGTTGCCCACAGAGCTCCTATAAATTCAGTGAAATGCCACAGAAAGACATCAGTTTATTATTATCTGAGCACAAAGTAATTCTGTAAGTTCAGTGTGTATTTTCTGAGACACGTAGACATTGACTTGTAACAGGTTGGCAGAAGACTCAGATTTGCTTCTTAACAATCCTATTTAGTACCTGAGTACGACACCACCAGTTTTGGTAGCGGACTGTAAGGATCACGACAACATCTTGCTGTTTGTCTGCACAGAAAATTCCTGTTGACTTCAGAGGAAGGTTTGTACCTGGAAAGACTGCAGATCTCGATTCTCTTTGACTAGCGTCTCATAAGTATGAGTAGCCAAACCAATCTCTGTTATAACATGTAACCTTGCTCTTGTCATTGTTCAGTGTGTGGATATCCCACTGATTTTCTCAGGATGTCTGTGTCTGGAAAGCTAGTATTTCTGCACCTAAAAGAGCGATAACTGTCTTTATTTCTTACAGTTTTTGTTATGGGATGCTCTGAAAGGTAATCTGCATGTACTTGATTTGTGTGCTAATTCTGCACTGTTGGTGGTGGACCACATCACAGAATCACAGAATCAAAGTATGGTTCAGGTTGGAAGGGACCTTACAGATCATCCAGTTCCAACCTCCCTGCCATGGCCAGAAACCCCTCCCACTAGACCAGGTTGCTCAAAGCCTGGCCTTGCATACTTCCAGGGATGGAAACCCAGGGATGGATCCCATGGATTTCCACAAGACTCCTTCCATGGTTCATCTGAGATGAAATGACAACAAAAAGCTAGGATGTTGCTATGTCTCTCTGACCCTACAGCACTGAACTAATGCTTTTATGCTATTCACAGCTGGCAGGAAAAAAAATGGTGGCCTTGTGGCCATCATGGACATTTCTGTTTCACACCTACAACCAAAGCTGACATCTGGTTTCTCTAGGATTAGACCAAAATGGGAAAGAGACAAAAAAGAGCTACATTTGGATATTTTCACCATACCTGTAAAACGCAGGTTAACCTTCTATCTGTACAGTTATATGTACATAAGTTTTCTCAAAAGTTCCCAGGATTTTTCACTGACATTAGCACTTTCTGGAGGATCATTTTCCATAGCTATTGGGATCCATAAAAACATTAATAAGGAGCACGTGAGATTGTCTATAAAAGCTACATGTTGTTCAGTTACCTCTGAAGGATCTCCAGTAGGTACTAACATAAAACTTCAGAAGCCTGAAGAACTTTCTAAGAGAGGTCACAGCCTCAAAGCAATGCTAAGGCTCTATCTCCCAAGGAGCAGCAGGTAAAGATCAGAGGAGATCAAAGGTTGTAACTAAGTGACCAACCATCTTAAGCTATCTACCTAGGCTTCTGAACTGTTTGTGGTTCCTCCTTCACTCTTTAACTCTGCAAAGAGACTTTCATTTTTTTTTTATCAAAGGTCTAGGTACTTAGGCTTTTTCTAAATTAAAGATCAAATCTGAAAGCTTTCTTGATTTATGATTTTCTGTAATTCCTTCTTTTTTGCTTTCAACTAGTAGTGGTTAAAAATATCATCCCACTATTATATACGTTGATGTGGCTAACATTTTTTTTTCCCTACCTATCCAAATGCATTACGGAAACATAAAAGAAAAAAATCACCATCCCTCTGTCTCTGTTTCTGCAGCGACTTGAAAGAAAATGATGAATGGCAAAATGTTAGAGCAAAGGCTCCCCAAACGAAGGAAGTGGCATGATTAGGTTCTGTATTTTAAATTAGAAATAACTGCTCTGAATACATAAGCAATCAGACATCCATTTATATCCTGGTTAGGATCTGAAGCTTCATTAATTGCAGTGGAATCACATACAAAATGAAGACTTCCTCCAAAAAGCCAGGCTTACTCAAAGAAAAACTTAATGTTTTATGATAGTATTTTCCACATTAGACTTCTGCTCATAGCTAAATCATCATGGATAAACATACATATATTTAAAGAGAGAAAGGATACACTCTTTTAGTTTAAAATCTGAGCCATAGAAAAACCACTAGACTGAATACCAATTATTCATATGAATCATTAGTCAAACAGAGGTGAGAACCAAAAAAATATGAGTTACTAATTCTATTTATAATGTTTAAGTTTGCATCACATTTCTAAAGGCCTTTTTGTCATATTCAGTTGCTCCATGTTGTTGTACACAGAGATGAAAACTATATCAAAGGATAGCCTGTGCTGCTACTACTCACCTAGTAAACATGCAGGCTCCCTTTTCCTTTCAGTCATATCCTTTTTTTACTCAATAAATCTGGGGTGATTCCTGTGTTTTTACCATTCAGATCATCACATGATTTCCACTGGAAGATGCACCAGAATGAAGACAAACATGGGATGAATATTCAGCAAATCTTGATGAAATACTGCATATCTCCCATTTCATGTTGAGAAAAAGTCAGTAAGTCTACTGGGACTTCCTGGATGACTTTACCCATGTGACTGAAGGACTCAAGGAAGGAGTACTCATGTATGTAAGTGTATACTCATGACAGTATTTTATATGAGCCACTCATTTGTGTAAACAACAAACAACAATAACATAGAATCATAGATCCGTTCAGGTTGAAAGTGACCCTAAAGAACATTTTTGAGTTCCAACCCCCCTGCCATGGGCAGGGACACCTCCCTCCAGACCAGGTTGCTCAAAGCCCCATCCAGCCTGGCCTTGAACACCTCCAGGGATGGGGCAGCTCACAGCTTCTCTGGGCAACCTGTTCCAGTGCCTCACCACCCCCACAGGGAAGAATTTCTTCCTAACATCTAGTCTAAATCAACCCTCTTCCAGTTTGAAAACCTCACCCCCTGTCCTATCACTATGCCCTTGTCAAAAGTCACTCCCCAGCTTTCTGTAGCCCCTCCCCTGCCCAGTACTGGAAGGAGCTCTAAGGTCACCCCAGAGTCTTCCCTTCCTCAGGCTGAGAGCACCCACAGTTTATCATGAGAGGACCCACCATTTATATGTTTACACCTGTAATCATTTTACAGGACTATTTCATATTCAAGAGAAATGCACACTTCTTATGTCACTTTATACAGTGAGATCACTGCAGTAGTTAAGCTGTAGACAAAGTGGGTTAAAAATAACAGCCACACTCTTAACCACGTTAGCAATGAATGTCTTTTTTAACTTGGATCTTAAAAGCATACAGTATTTCTTCCTTAGAATCCTGCCTGGTGTTTACTGAGTATTATTTGTTCTCCACTTACCCACTTTTGCCATAGTCAGTTCTTTTCCGATTACCAATCCCACATAGTTTATCCAGGAACTTGGGAGAATCTAAACAAATATGCACTATGGGGAAAGACAGAAATATTAGAAATGTTGAGCTCACAATAACAACAGAACACTCATTAAGTGACAAGTCAAACTTCTACTACATCTTCATTCATTTCCCTGCCAGTGTTGATGTCTGTATAAATAAAAAACTGCACATCACTAATGTCCTCAACCGCAGCAAGTGTTTTCCTATTCAACAAAACTCCTTTGAGTTCATACTTTATATACACCCCAAATAAAAGCAATCTTAAAATAAACCCTCTATGGCTCTCACCTTGTCCATTTTACTGTTTTGCTACCCTCTACTGGCTTTCTCTTTCTCTTTCACACTAAACAGAAGCTGACGATTTTCAGTTTAAAAGTCTTTCATAAGGCAACTTCAGGAACAGTGTTTGGGGCTAGGAAAAGGGGAAGGCGTGAAGCTAATCAGGTGGCACTGACTTCTTTCATTTTCATTGGCATGAACAACGATTTTCATCCAGATCCCCTGTTTTGATGTGGGATTTTTAAAAATCAAGAACTCCCAGGAATACAGCCATTCTGCATGCACAGCTTTCCTATGCAGTGCATATTCATTGAGTCAAATTCATTAAGATAGTAGCTATGCCCATATTTCTGACCTCTTCAGTGAATGTATGAAAAACCTCTGTGCATTGACCTCCACATTTCTCTGAATCATTTTTCCCCATTCATAATTTTTATGGATGTCAAAAAAAAAAAAAAAAAAGAAACCCAAACCCAAGCAACAGCATATGTATAGCAAATTAAGTAATCTTGTCAGCAAACAAGACCTTTCAATGCAAAACTGCTGAGGAAAAATACAGGTTGCAGCTGCAAATACATCACACTTGAAATCACAGGTAAAATTATTTCTCCACAGTGTGTGGCTGTTCCCAGAAAATTGTGTTTAGCCCTGAGACTCTCATTATTGAGAAGAGTTGTAAATTGGAGAGAGGTCAGTGCAAAGCCACTGATATGATTAAAGTGGGCTGGAGGCATTGACTTACAGAGAAAGATGAAAAGATCTAAATAAACATGGCCTGGCTGTGGAATGCTTAAAAGGCATCAAGATAACCATTAACAAATAGCTGAAGGATATGAAAACTAAGCAGAGAAAAAGAGGTATCTCAGGTAGCATAAAGAAGAATAGTCAAAAGTAATGAGATGAAAATTAAGAAAGGAAAATCTAAGCCAAGTGTCTGGATAAACTCCTAGAAGTAGAATGCATCACGCCATGGAGCGCTCCCCCAGGTACAGTGGAAGTCCTGCCAGCTGAGACAAATAAAGCTGGGCAGTAAAACTGAAGTGTTTGTATGATTTTAACGCTGCCTTTACAGAGAGGTAGACCAAAATATACAAACTTTATAATCTCTAATATCTCTGAATTACTGCTGAGATAACACAGCTATTAATGGAATTCCCTTGTGAATGTCACTGCCCATGCCTTGTAGAAAAATCAGGAAGTCTATGAATGGCGGGATTTGAGAGGATAAAAACCCTGCAAATAAAGCTCTTATGCCTCTCGCCCAGCAATGCTTGCATGTTGCTGAGTGCCCATGAACTGCTGTCCTTCAGACCTACCATATCTACAGAGTCACTGAGAACCAAACCCAAAGCTCTCCGACTCTGCTACAGTTACCCGCAGAAGTGCCTGCCAGAAGTTTTGTGTTCATTGTGGGTGGCCGTACTAGAGAGCAGACACGCAGTTCTGACTCACTGAAACATTTTGAAACCTCAAACATTGTTGTATAATCTGATGACTTCTTAGGGTGTAGTGGGTCTGGCTGAGGTAGAGTTGGTTTTCCCCACAGCAATCCTGTGGGGAAAATCAACTCTACCTTAGCCCTCAGACTGCTGTGTACTTGTAGTGAGAAAGGTGTTGTTGGTAACACATTAGTGTTTTGCTCTGCTCCCACAGCATCAAGGCTGCCGCTCCAACATTCCTCCCTCACCAGTAGGCTGGGAGGTGGGCAAGGTATCGGGAGAGGGCAGGGCGAGGACAGCAGACCCAAACTGATCAAAGGGATTTTTCATACTATATGCTGTCTGTTTAGCAACAAAAGCTAAGAGAAAGGAGGAGAGGGTGAGGTGGCATTCATTCTTAAGACATTTCTCTTCCAGAGCAAACACTACATGCACTGAAGCCCTACTTCCCAGGTAGTGACTGGACATCACCTGCTGATGGGAAGTAGAGAATTAATCTTATGTTTTCCTTTGCTTCCACAGGTGGCCTTTGCTTTTGCATTATTAAACTACTTCTATCTTGGCTCACAAGTTGGCTTTTTCCCCCCATCTTATTTTATCCCTTCCCCTGCTCTACTGAGAAGGGGAGTGGGAAAGTAGCATGGTGGGCTCCTGGTGTGCAGCAAAGGTCAACCTACCACATAGGGCTACCAGGCCTGAAGTAACTGCAGACAAATTCATGATGACCTTAGAACTTCCAAGGCAAAATTTTCTGGAGCAAAAGAGGATGTGCCTAGAAAAATCACATGTAAGGTAACTCATCAAGAAATTCAGAGCCAGGGCAATTTTCACTCCTTCTCCTTCCCTTTAGTCCCAGTAGGAAGAGAAACACAAGCATTTTTTCTGTCTTCTGTTCTGTTCAAAATTTTACACAGGCTAAGCAGGAAAAAATCTCATTGCCTTTGAGGTTTTGTGGTTTCAGCTGCAGTCACTGACACCTCTAGCTACAACCCTTTTTATCCCTTTGGGAGACTTCACAAGTTCAAAGGCTAGAACTCAAATCCGATGTGATTGATAGACTGATGGCACAGGGTCCTCAGTATCCACTGGAAGGGTGGGCAGTCCATACAGAATCAGAACAAAGAGTATTGCACAAACCGATGTTTGCCCATTCCAAATAGCTCAAGTCCCATCTGCTGCATCTACAGCAAAGAGAATAAAACACCCGGGAACTGGCAGGCACACATGACAACTGATGAAGCGCGCAATGAAGTGCAACCATCTTAGAATGTGGAACAGGAACACGACTTTACCCTGCTCACACTTGAATAACCCACGCTCCCTCCTGCATGTATCTGATTTACCTCAATTGTGATGTGTTATTATCATCTCTCTTGTGATTTGGGGCTGCGTTTCCACTTACCCACTCTTTATTATTTGCCTGCTTGATCCTGCTGCTGCCATAAGCACTTGCTGTGTGCTGTACAGGCTGCCACAGGCCTGAGACAATTGCTGTGATTACAGGCACAACAATGCCGTGTGCCTGCTCTTGACTTCTGAAAAGTGACTATAAAGCTACTTGTGCTTCAATTAGCTAAACAGTCGTTCTTCCTTGCATAAGACAACCACCATCCCGGAGAACATTTTCATCACTTCTGGTCAAATTGCAAATACAGGACAGAGCCTACCACACAGGATGACAATAGCATTTAGCAGTGAGACTCTGTTACTCAGAAATGTGACTGAGTTGCACAATTTTCCTTTTGCACTGTCTGCCCAAGATTTAGTTCTTAAAAAATCAGGGTCTTACTTTTATTTTTAAATAGTTTCACATTAAAAGCATAAGAAAGGAATGAGAAAGACTTTCAAGGAGAGATAAGTTCTCTGATAACTAAAACTTCTTACTGAACTTAATAATAACCTTCCTCAGTTTGCATTTGTGTAGAGATTATTTCTGTAATTGTATTAAATACACATAACATCAGTTTTGGCAAATCAGCTATAAAAAACTTTCTAGGCTGAAGCTCTGAAAATTGCAGATATAGAATAGCTTTTGTGCCAAGGCTTATCTTTTTCTATTCCATTTGCCTTAACTCCTATTAATTACCTTTTTGGCATCACATGCAGATAAACAAAGTGCGTCTCTCCTCCAAACACAGAGCTGCTGGAACATTACAGGCAGATCTAGTGAGAAAGATACATAGAATCATAGAATTTTAGAGTGTTTTGGGTTGAAGGGACCTTTAATGATCACCTCATTCCAACCTCCTTGCCATGGCCAGGGACACCTTTCAACTAGGCAAGGTTGCTCAAAGCCCCATCTAACCTGACTTTGAACATTTCCAATGAGGCATCCACAGTGACTCACCATCCTCACAGTAAAGAGTTGCTTCCTAACACCTAATCTAAATCTGCCCTATTTCAGTTTAAAACCGTTATCTCTCATTCTATCACTACACTCCCTGATAAAGAGTCCCTCCCCACCCCTCCTATAAGGACTCCTTAAGTATTGAAAGGCTGCCATAAGGTCTTCCTACAGAATTTTGCCTTATGTCCACTTTTTCATCCTACACTCATTTCATGTTCATCCCAAATCCTTCTCCACAAGGCTGCTCTCAATGCATTCATTCCCCAGTCTGTACTGGTATTGGGGTCTGTCCTGACTCAGGATGCAGGACCTTGCACTTGGGCCCACTCCTCCAGCGTATCCAGGCGCCTCTGGATGGCTTCCTTTCCCTCCAGTGTGTTGACACCCACACAGCTTGGTGTTATCAGCAAACTTACTGAGGATGCACTCAATCCCACTGCCGATGTCATTGGTAAACATATTATATAGCACTGGTCCCGGTATGCACCCTTGAGGGACACCAAGGTTTCAATTACTGGTTTCCACTTGGACATTGAGTTATTGATGGTAACTCTTCAGACATGGCCATCTAGCCAATTCCTTACCCCATCCAGTAGCCCACTGATCAAACCCATTTCTCCAGTTTAGAGGTAAGAATGTTGTGGGTGACTGTACCAAAGGCATCACAGATATACTCAAACAGTAACAAGAAATACTAGTCCTGTGCTTGCCATTTCATAGGGCTGGAATACCTCTGCTATGAGGACAGGCTGAGAGAGTTGGGGTTCTTCAACCTGGAGACAGCTCCAGGGAAACCTTATAGCCCTTTCCAGTACCTAAAGCGGGCCTACAGTAGAGATGCGGAAGGACTTTTTGTTAAGGAGTGCAGTGATAGGACAAGGGGTAATGGCTTCAAACTGGAAGAGGGTTGATTTAGACTAGGTATTAAGATTAAATTCTTTCCTGTGAGGGTGGTGAGGCACTGGAACAGATTTCCCAGAGAAGCTGTGGCTGCCCCATCCCTGGAAGTGTTCAAGGCCAGGCTGGATGGGACTTTGAGCAACCTGGTCTGGTGGGATGTGTCCCTGCCCATGGCAGGGGGGTTGGAAC
>VZRU01002967.1:248729-259491 GCA_013398155.1 Pedionomus torquatus | reverse complement strand
CAGGCTGGATGGGGCTTTGGGCAACCTGGTGTGGTGGGAGGTGTCCCTGCCCCTGGCAGCAGGGTTGGAACTCGATGCTCTTTGAGATCCCTTCCAACTCTAACCATCCTATGACTCTATGAATTCCTTGGTTTGCTTCACTTGCAGATTTTGCTTTACCTAACAAACTGTCTCTATCTCTCAGAATCATTAAACTGCCTCTACCTCAGCTCACAAGGTTTCTCACTTTTGCCTGGGGTTGGAGGTTGGGATTGCGCTGAGCTGCTGGCTGGGCATAAACCATGACAGATGCGAAACCTANTAAGGTGTGACTTATTTCCATGCTGACAGTTCCCTATCACCTTCTCCTCCATATCCCCACAGACAGGATCCACAGTTTTCCCAGGGACTGAAGCAAGACTGACCAGTGCTGTTTCCCAAATCATCCTTACTGTCTTTTTGGAAGACAGATGCAACATTTGCTTTTCTTTATCCAATGGGGACCTCCTTGGATCTCCATGACTGGGAGAGGATATAGATGTCTCACTCTCCAAGGACACTGACCACATCCCAGCACCCTTCGGTGCAACCTGTTCTGTCCCATTGGCCCATGGTGAGGTTGTTTCCAGTCACCTCAGCTCGATGCTCATACACTGCTGGTTATTTCTCTCCGTGACCCATCTCTCCAAGCACAGAGGCTTAGCTGGGGACAACTGAGGCAAAAACAGCATTTAGCACCTCAGCCTTCTTGTACCCGCTGTCACACCAAATCAATTAATATCTTAATCACNAATCACAGCACCCATAACTTCACTACAGAACACATGGGACTACACCACAATCCATGATTTCTCCCTCAGAAACAGAGATTAATAATAATTAAAATATTTCTTAATTAAGGAAACACTGATTTTGGAATGGAAGCATATTAGTCTCTTCAATTAGAAGCACACATATATTCACAGTACAAACATACCCACTAAAACAAGGATCGGAGTAAACCCTGAACAATTTTTATCTTCAGCTTTCTGTATTTTACAACATCTGGGAAGATATTCCTTTACTGTTGTCCTTGTGCATTTCTCACATGCTCGCTGAGTTGTGATGGATCCATCATGGAGTGAACCTGCCTGTGCCTGGCAGCAACCACCACACCCAGGTGCACCAAAAGCACTGTTTCAGTTGCCACCGAAACCACTTTATTAATTTCTCCCTTCAGAACATCATCCCTAGGCTGATGTCTAGTCTGGCTGAGTGAGCTGAGATTATTCCTGAGCTGACTTTGGTGATCTTCCCATGTGCTGACAGCTGGGCTGCTGCACATGAACTTGAGCAATCAGTCAGTCCTGACCCAAATTAAAGCCATACTTTATGCAGCACACCTGGACTGAGCATCTCCGACGTGCTGCAGCTGAAACCTTCCACAGGTCTGCAGAGGTTTGGCCTTTCTGTTCAAATCTTGACTGAATAATGAACAGGTGAAACCAGACAGTCTTGAACAGAACTTACCAATTGATTTCTTTGGTATTACAAAACCCAGTATTCATCAACGGTTACTAGCAAATTGTTACTTACATTTCCTGAACTTTTCTTTTCCTGTAAAAGTTCAGGCATACTGACTATTTGCTATCTTTCATCTTTTTTCCTAACTCATGAATCCAGAGGAAGCTTTAGCTTTCCCCTTAATGTGAATATCAATTTTTTTTAGGTAATGATAGTATGAGAGTTAATTTACTGCATATATGACTTTTTTTCATTGATTCAATTTTTAAATACAGGGTTTTTTCCCCTTTCAAATAGTACATAAGTAGTTTTCCCACTCTTATTTAGTTTATTCCACTGTAAAACTTAACAGCTCCTGAACTGCAATGTCCCTTTTATAAACTGAAAATCAGCTCTCTTACACAAAGGAGCTTAGTGATTTCATTTTGTTTTACTTGACTGACTTTTTGAATATCGTTTTTTTCAATGTTGCAAACATTTTCAGACTTATGGGATAGCACTATTTTTAATGTCATGCTGGCATGACAAAGTAATTGNGGTGTCCCTGCCCCTGGCAGCAGGGTTGGAACTCGATGCTCTTTGAGATCCCTTCCAACTCTAACCATCCTATGACTCTATGAATTCCTTGGTTTGCTTCACTTGCAGATTTTGCTTTACCTAACAAACTGTCTCTATCTCTCAGAATCATTAAACTGCCTCTACCTCAGCTCACAAGGTTTCTCACTTTTGCCTGGGGTTGGAGGTTGGGATTGCGCTGAGCTGCTGGCTGGGCATAAACCATGACAGATGCGAAACCTAACAGGTACCTGACAAACCCCAGCAATGTCCTGCTTGTTACCAGGTCAGTACAATGCATCGACCACAGCCTTCTAATTCCCATCATCCAACCATTTTTTCATCTGTCTCACTGTTCCTCCACCCAAAACACCATGTCCCAACTTGGATGTGATAACAGGGACAGTACCAAGAACCTTGCTCTAGCCAGGTACCCAGCACCTATCACTCTCTCCCCATCCACACACCAGCCATTTCTTCCCAGAAGGCCACCACGTGGGTAAGGTGTGACTTNTTATTTCTCTCCGTGACCCATCTCTCCAAGCACAGAGGCTTAGCTGGGGACAACTGAGGCAAAAACAGCATTTAGCACCTCAGCCTTCTTGTACCCGCTGTCACACCAAATCAATTAATATCTTAATCACAGCACCCATAACTTCACTACAGAACACATGGGACTACACCACAATCCATGATTTCTCCCTCAGAAACAGAGATTAATAATAATTAAAATATTTCTTAATTAAGGAAACACTGATTTTGGAATGGAAGCATATTAGTCTCTTCAATTAGAAGCAGACATATATTCACAGTACAAACATACCCACTAAAACAAGGATCGGAGTAAACCCTGAACAATTTTTATCTTCAGCTTTCTGTATTTTACAACATCTGGGAAGATATTCCTTTACTGTTGTCCTTGTGCATTTCTCACATGCTCGCTGAGTTGTGATGGATCCATCATGGAGTGAACCTGCCTGTGCCTGGCAGCAACCACCACACCCAGGTGCACCAAAAGCACTGTTTCAGTTGCCACCGAAACCACTTTATTAATTTCTCCCTTCAGAACATCATCCCTAGGCTGATGTCTAGTCTGGCTGAGTGAGCTGAGATTATTCCTGAGCTGACTTTGGTGATCTTCCCATGTGCTGACAGCTGGGCTGCTGCACATGAACTTGAGCAATCAGTCAGTCCTGACCCAAATTAAAGCCATACTTTATGCAGCACACCTGGACTGAGCATCTCCGACGTGCTGCAGCTGAAACCTTCCACAGGTCTGCAGAGGTTTGGCCTTTCTGTTCAAATCTTGACTGAATAATGAACAGGTGAAACCAGACAGTCTTGAACAGAACTTACCAATTGATTTCTTTGGTATTACAAAACCCAGTATTCATCAACGGTTACTAGCAAATTGTTACTTACATTTCCTGAACTTTTCTTTTCCTGTAAAAGTTCAGGCATACTGACTATTTGCTATCTTTCATCTTTTTTCCTAACTCATGAATCCAGAGGAAGCTTTAGCTTTCCCCTTAATGTGAATATCAATTTTTTTTAGGTAATGATAGTATGAGAGTTAATTTACTGCATATATGACTTTTTTTCATTGATTCAATTTTTAAATACAGGGTTTTTTCCCCTTTCAAATAGTACATAAGTAGTTTTCCCACTCTTATTTAGTTTATTCCACTGTAAAACTTAACAGCTCCTGAACTGCAATGTCCCTTTTATAAACTGAAAATCAGCTCTCTTACACAAAGGAGCTTAGTGATTTCATTTTGTTTTACTTGACTGACTTTTTGAATATCGTTTTTTTCAATGTTGCAAACATTTTCAGACTTATGGGATAGCACTATTTTTAATGTCATGCTGGCATGACAAAGTAATTGAATTTGTTGCAACTGACAGCATGATAGCCCATTTGCCACGATGTGACAGCACTACCTTATCTGCCCAAGAGAGTTTCTGATCTTCAGATTACAGTAGTTGCATCTTACTTTTGATATGACTGCCTTCCACACCCAACCTACCATGTACCATCCAATAAACATTTATAAATACTAATTCCATCCTTCCTTTGTTAAGACCAGGCTTCTTTAAAATACACAAAAGTATAACAAACTTGTCTCAATGAAATCACTTAACATTGATTCCTTTAGTCATTTCAGAATATCAAAGAAACATTTTGCCTCTAGCACTTGCACTTGTTCTACAGAACCAACATGTTCTGGTCCCCTCCTAACCTCATCCTTGACGCCAGGTCTTCACCAGGATCTCTTTTGTTTCTAACAGCACTGGTAAGAAAAAATACATTTCCTCTACCCTATAAGGTCTTCTACAGAGTATGAAGTACATTGTGATGACACAAAACAAATCTGGAATGTCTCTCTGTGAGCTTCTAATCCTTTTCTTCACTTAAGAAACTGAGACTGTGGAAGAACCTCAGCTGCATATTAGTCAGAAGTCTTTCAGAAGGAAGGTATATTGTCTTCACAAGAACAGGTCACTGAAAATCACCAGATTAGGAGAAACAGCAGAAAACAACCTTCTCTCTCGCTCCACCACACCAAGATAAGTGCAACAAAAGGAATTTGTGTACGATGAAGTGTTTCAGAAATGTAAGCAATGCCAGATATCTGGCTTTTGGTTCCTTCTGCAGTGAAGACAGAGCTAGTCCAAAGCTACAACCAGCTGAGGTGTTGTGCAGTTTCCACCTCTCATCCTTGCACCCTCTCATCCCCTGCAGTCTCCACCTCCAACCTATTGGGATAGCAGAGATGCACAAATTTAAAGGAAAGAACAAAGTTTTCCCTGGCCAGATGAAAAACACTCACAATTACAGACAGTCATCACCACCATAAGGGGACAGCCCTGAATGATACAGAAGGGAACATTTTACACCTTTTCCTCTATATTGTGAAAGAATCTGCTTACAAATTTCGCTTTTATCCTCAGTGTGTGAGTACACAATTCTGCCACACTTGTTCTCTGCAACATTACTCTTCTGCCTCTCGCTAGCACAGGCCCCAGAGTGAAGTATTTAGTGCCTTTCAGTGACCATCTCCTGATAATATGCATGAATGTTTTCCAAAGAATTAACTGTGTGTAGAAATACACCTTTTAGTGTGATGTGGAAGGTTTGAACAGCAGAACAGTCTTTGCTCAAATCACCCCCTTAAGTACCTTGCCAATATTCCAGGTAATATGCTAACAACAAAATATACATTAAGATACAGACTTAAACATATATACTAAGAAATAGCCCCAAAACAAGCACTCAGTAATAGGTACCATGGAAATCATCATGCACCATATACCTAAATACAGTATCATTCAGCCTTGTTATGGCTGAGGATTGATAATCCCCACAAACATTCTGAAAGGCAGTGTAAATATTTCTCATTATCCCCAGGTTTGATATCCTTTTTTATTAGCGCTAAGAGCCTTATTAAGCTGAACCTCCTCTACTTTTTCTGAGACATTCACCACTGTAAAAACAGCAGGAGGGGAACTGTATTCTCTGGAATATTCTCTAAACAGTGTGTGTAGAGTTACAGGAAACAAGAAACAGCAGAGAGAGGTTTTAGCACAAGGGGAACTGACTCCTTCCCTTTCATGTGGACAACAATGTCATTAGTCAAATGTCTGGTCATTCTGATTTCCCTGCTCCAAGGAAAGCACGGCATTTACCAAAAAAAAAGTTATTCTTTCATTTCAGGCGAACACTGGCTGCTTCTGTTTTCATTAATGTATCTTCCTGTGTGTATTATAGAAACTCTTTCTTTCCTTAATTAAAAAGGGGAAAAATAAAAATAAAATAAAATAAAATAAAAGGCAAAGAGAAGACTGACTCGTGAGCAGATGCCCTTTTGGAGTGCTCCAGGCTATGTACACTCAGCAGACCCATTCACTCAGATCTCCTTACACCACCACAAACCCAGGGAGGAATCAGAGTCCTAGGCAGGCAGCAGCACAGCAGCATTACCATCTTTAGCCTTTCTGTAGGCTCTTCACAAAAACCCAGAGGACTACCTTGACTGCCACAAGTGCCACCTCGCCACTGCCTGCCAACGGGGAGGAAGAATCCCAGGCACTGATATAGTGCAGGGGCAGACCTGCTGGGAAACACTTCTAAGGAGAAGGATCTGGGACTCCTGATAGACAGTAAACTATCAATGAGCCTGCAATGTGCCCTTGTCATCATGAAGGCAAATACAATTATGGAGTCCCAGGCTGCATAGGGAAGAGTGTGGCCAGTAGGTGGAGGGAGGTCATTCTCCCCCTCTACTCTGCACTGGGGAGGACACAACTGGAATACTGCATCCAGCTCTGGGCTCCCCAGTTCAAGAGAGGGAACTACTGAAGAGAGTCCAGTATAGAGGAAGAAAGACGATGGAGAGATTGGAGCATCTCCCTGATGAGGAAAGGCTGAGGGCACTGTGACTTTTTAGCCTGGAGAAGAGAAGGCTGAGGGGAGACCTCATTAATGCTTATAAGGATCTGAAGGGTGGGTTGAAGGTGGATGGAGTTGGACTCTTCAGTGATTCCCAGTGACAGGATGAGGGACAATGGGCACAAGCTGGAACACAGGAAGTTCCATTCAAATGTGAGGAAAAAGTTCTTTATGATGAGGGTCAGAGCCCTGGACCAGGCTGCCCAGGGCGGGTGTGAGTCCCCTCCTCTGGAGACCTTCAAGACCTGGACGATGTCTTGAGTAATGTACTCTGGGCAATCCTGTTTTAGCAGGGGAGTTGGACTGTATAATCTCTAGAGGTCCCTTCCAACTCTGACAAAAAAATCTGTGATTTTGTAATGCTGTGGCAGATGAGTTCCAAAGGTCAGAATGACGGGGAAGGGGTGTAAAAGCACTGTATCACTGGTGTTTGTCATCTTTCCACCTCACTGAGCACCCTTCAGTTCTACTACGAGAACTGCTCTATTGCTCCATCTTCTGTTTTCCTACACTACAGCCACATTCAATACTGCACACTCGATAATGCAAATTTTTCCCATTGTTTCAAACTTTCTTCGTAAGAAAAATCCTCTTACATCTCAAATAATGTGCTTTGTACTTGAATCTTTATTTAAGACAGGATGACCTTAATATATAGATTTTCTCTCACTTTTATTTATGATAGTGCTATGAGAGTTAATACTTGCTCAAGCTTTAAGCACTATTTTTATGTAACAAAGAGAAGGGTATAAATAAAAATAAAACTATCTGTCATCTCCCACCTTAAAACCAACCAAAAGATGGTCAATACCAATCTTGTATCCCTGTAATTTCTGAAATACTGGAAATCCTGAAGCATTAAAATTCCTGAAGCATTAAGCACAGAAATAAAGATAATGCATCTATACACTTAACAGTAATGCTGCAACTTCAGTATCACTCTACATATTTTCCCTAATATAACCTGCTATCTTCTTTGCCTCTTTGACCACCATGGCACATTGAGCAGATGTTCTTATTGAGCTTTCCCCTGTGAGGTACAGGTCTTTCTCCAGAGCGATTACAGGTAATTTACAACCCATCAAGGTATATGAAAAATTCAGATGGTTCCTCCCAGTGATAAGAAAGCTTCCAGAAGCAATGCCTTTGGAATTCATCTGAGATCAGTACCGGGATTATCTAATATTTCAGTACCATGCTGTCAGCAGAGGTTTAATATTTTCGTATATGCCATTTGCCCTCACTAGAGAAGCAAGCTTACACTTTGCTGGCCTAAGTACATTTTGTTTTTTAATTTCTCAAGGCCAGTTATTCTCCCATAGGATCTATTCAATCTATTACTAAACTGATGTCACTTCGGTACCTATCCACTGTGAGAAACTAGGACTGAGCCACCTAAAGTGCTGACAGGCCTGTAACTGAGTTATAAACCATCTTGAAGAAAGAAACCAAAGTAATCAATTGCAGATTTATTGAAATCCAGCTATCATGAAAAATATTGGAAACTATAGCATGAGCCATATGGTGCCAGATAGACTTCTTCTAGGTTCAGTAAGGGAAAAAGGTGTATTTAGGAAATACACAGTCATCTTCATGAAAACAGCAGTTGTCTCAAAGTGTTTCATTATCAAAAGAGACATGATAACTGTTATTTGTTTTCTATTAAAAAACAACTGTTTCTTGAATCAGTATATGGAAGAAGTAACCCCAGCAATTGTTTGGGGAAAATTGATGAGCATGTGCAACACCAAATCCAAAGCCTGGAAGATGGGAGACAACAGGCAAGAAGTGATGAGCACTCCTGGGACAGCTCAGTAGAGCAGGGAAGGATTTCTTGGCTGGTAGATTTAGTGCATACTGTATGGCAGAGAAAGAGGTGGAGACCGGTGCTCAGTGAAAGCCGAGTGAGCATATAGTGTCCTGTTATAACACATGGCCTCAATTTGGAGAGCTTTCACTCCACACATCCACTCCACAGTGGCTTGTGCTTGTCTAAACCACAGGTTAAAACAACTCCTGTGAGAGATGAACTACTATGCCATAACTGGAGATCTGTCCTTCTTGCTATATCCATTCCATCCCACATAAATAATTAAATGTTCACTAGGACAAACACCAGCACTCAGAAGTTTCACCCAAACACCAGGTGCATCAGACAAGCTTTCCCTTTCTCAGCCTGGCCGTGTGCATCAATGCAACTGGTTAATACGCTGTGATTGTTCTGATGCTGTAATGCTTTTATTTTTCATAAAACACTTAAAACAGTTACTGATGACAAGAGACTCCATCAGCAGTGGTGAGAGGACTTGCCTGAGAAGTGTGAAAACTTAATTATTTATTCAAAGCAGTGGAGCTTCAATGAGAGACCTGAGAAGACTCTCCTGTCTCTTCCCTCTTTCTCTAAAGCATCCTTCCTTAGATAAATGCTTATTCACATCCTTCGGGAAATAAGAACTCCATTTAAGCAGTTGCTCTAACCCAGCAGCACCTGGGTAAGAAGCAGTGTCTCCACATCTCAACCCACATTTAATTTCCTTTCTTATTTTTGTAAGTACTGTTTGCATTTAATAAAATTATTTTGGGAGTGTGAAGCTGTTTTCTCTAGGAAAAATGGAACAAATGATTGTCTTCATTCATCATTACTTATTTTTCACCCAGATATCCACCTCAGAGGTCTAATTTAACTCTGTTCATTCCTCTTCCTCCCCCATTAACCTAGTAAACCTAGTAAAACTGTCTTCAGATTTATTACTTAAAATCAAAACCTGATAATGTATCTGGTATACAATTTACAACCAAACAATTTTTTAACTGATAAAGAGTAGGCAAAGAAGATACTTTTTAAACTTCATGTTATCTACAGATGAACAGATGTTATCTGCAACTGAACACCACAGGGCAACTGGGCAGTGTTCAGCTGACAAAATAAGGGGAAAGAAGTGGACCCAGTGTGCAAGCCATTCCAAATACTTGCAATGCAGAATTCCAGGAACTCAAGAAAAGGTTATGGATAACGTTCCATGAAAAGCCTCAATCTATGCAAACTATAAATACTTTAACTGCAATATACAAGAAGTGTTCCTTCTGTTCCATTTGGACACAAAATTTTAGTAAAGGGGCAGAGAATATGTGTGTATGCAGTAATTCCAGTAATACTCAGCCTAAAAAAAAAAAGCCAACTTCATGTATTTCTGGAAAACCGCAACATTGTATCAAAACAGAAGTTTATTACCTTGAAGGGAAATCCGCACAGCCAGACACAGCCTGGGAAAGTGACCAGGAAAGATTAAGACTGGTGATCCAGAGAGACCTTACATATACTTTAAGTGAGCTTATATCCCAAGAGGAAGAGGAGTGAAAACTTAAGGGAATAAAACAGAAAAAAGAAAATGGCAGGAACATCATTCTGACAGATAGTGAGATGCATCAGGTCGCTCACTAATAGGTCTCATCATGCATTTCAAGATGAACTTAAGATAGCTCCCAAAATTGGAAGAGACTTAAAAGTTTGCTATTTTACACAAAGCAGGAGCTTAACTGCAGCTTGGAATTTCTCACAGGACACAGAGGCATTTCAGGCACTGGTATTAAATACTTGTTACAGGGAAGTTATGCATCTTGCTCAACCTTACGTCCTCCCAAATATTGTCCCCCCTCAGTAGACACCCATGCCACTTATGGATGTGCCAACGCTGCTCTGTCTGCACTGTCTCAGAATGCACTCACTCAGATGCTGGAAGAAGTCTAACACAGAATTCCCCTCAAAGTATAATTACCTCCACAATGTAGAGATTACTTAGCTTTTTGCTAGTTAACAATTTTCAACTAGTTCAACAATGACTACTTTGAAGGAGCAGCTCCACAAATTTCCCACAGAACTGCCATTTGGCTGCATCTTCATACCCATCAACACTCACAAGTTCATTAAGCAGCACTTAATTACAAAATTAAGTACCATACAAAATTAAGCAGTACTTAGTTTTACTTGTTGCAAAGGCAGACCTCCAGCTCTCAGCGAGAAATACTCATCTTCTTCATGCTTCCTCTTGAATTTTTCACAATGCAACACTTCATAAGAATTATCTCCACCAACATCCATCAAAAGAAAGTCATGGAACTGAAATGCAACAGGAAATTTTGCTGAAAGACAAGAATAGGTCACCATTGACTAAAAAAAGTCATCTTCAGTTAAAGTTTACCTGTTGAGAAAATATCACTCCTATTAGGAAGTCTGTGTTGGCTTTCATCTGTACCATCCAACCTCTTTTGAATACT
>VZRU01002967.1:226529-237557 GCA_013398155.1 Pedionomus torquatus | reverse complement strand
CTGCATCCTCTTTTGATGGTGCAGGCTGGGGGTTTGGCACCCACAACGATAAAAGCTTAGCAGGGCTCAGGCTGAAAAACGACGCTGGAGCATTGCAGTGGATGTGAAACAGTTACGTTCTTCTGCTCAGCGTCGGACAAAGGGGAGGGGGGAGAAAGAAAAAAAAATAAAATAAAAGGATAAAAAGAATCTGTAAAACCAAGTTGCCTGGGTTACCTGCGTTTTCTAATCTAGCAGAATTCAGAGGTTGAGGATTCAGGCATACATTACCTGCCAGTGTTGGGAGATCAAGAACCTTATTTGTTTCACGTGGAGAAAGCAACTACATCTGCTTTCAATTTAAATAATAATATTTGGGCCCCAATTTGCCAACCTGTAGTACTATCATAAAAACTTGGCTTTTTCTTTTCCTTTCTCCCCTCTTCTGTTGTTGTTTGTTTTGGGGGATGTTTTTGTTTGCTTTAAAAAACAGATGCATTTAGAGACACAATGGTAGCAATGCTAGCACCTTTTGTCAGTAGCTGCAAGAGGTGAGGTTTGATGTGTATGCTTTTCATGCCATGAGACTTAGGGGGTTAAAGCCACATACTGTGTGGATTTTGTAGACTACATCGGGGTTGCATCTCCTGATGCAAAATGCACCATAATCCAGAGATTTTTTTGATGGTGGAGGAGCACTTTGTCACGAGGTGGTGTTTAAAAATTGCATAAAGACTTGGGGCCAAGAGTTGCCTGACTCGAGGGTTTTGCGACGCCAGTGGTGTGAGCAAGGCATGTTCAGTATTTGGGGTGTAATAAGAGAAGTTGGGCTTGTTTCCTGGATTAATAATTCAGTTGGAAGTAGGGGGTAAAACAAAACCACAACGGGATCCTGTTAGGTCTAGCTGCTTCCACCCCACTACACACCCCCTTGCCTCTCATGCATCATTTTCTCCCCAGGTTCCCACCCTCAGAGCTAACGGTAGGGTGGGGGGTAAATAAGGAGGGGAGGGGTGAGGGTGGGAGTGAGGAGAGGTAAGTGGTCAGAAGTATCACGTTTCTCATGGTGTTACACACCCTAAACCCCTAAATTCAATGTTCCCTTCACAAGGAACACTAAGAATTTTTTTTTNGCTCGGCACTTGTGTGTGTGGTGCAAGAGGCTTTTTTAGGTGCGGATCTGGGAGGGAGGGCAGGACCTGCTGGGCGAGGACAGGGACCTGGAGGGACACGGCAGCCTGCTGGGACAGGGTGGGTGTGGGTGAGTGGGTGTGAGAGAAAAACCGCGTGTGTGGGTTTATTTTTTCCTCTCATTCCTGGGGTCTGAATGGAAAGCACGTTGAGCTGTAATTAAGACATCTTGGAGGCGTACTTAACTCATGACGTGTTGCTTTTCTTTTCCTCTCGGTGAGAAAGTGGCTCTCTCTTCCTTGAATCAGGTCCTCTGCCACCCAGAGCCACAAAGAGACGTTCGGGACATAGGCACACACACGAACACACTGACTTAAGGTGAGCGCCAAAAACTTCCTCCGCACTTCGCTGTCCTCTGTTTCAAACTGCTGGAGAGTTCTGAGAGCATCTCAACTCAGGAGCTCTGCACAAGGTAAAAAAATTAATAAACCAACAACAAACCAACAGCAAAAAAACTTAACTTTCGGGAAAGGCTCTTTACTCCTTTATTTCTCTTAAGTCGGATGTGGATCCAGTAAACAATGTCTGTGGCATCAGCTCCAGAGCTGCACTGAAGCAATTTTTCAAGGGATCTAATTTGGCAGCTAGGGTGGGGGGCGAAAGCGAAAGACGGATTGAAACTGGCTAACTTTAATGTCTTTGACTTTAAGTGCTCTCTGTTACTAAAGGAGAGATCATATTGCAACTGCAGAGTCCGACTGAAAGACAAAAAGTTGTATACTTCTGCTCTGTGACTCCCTCCTATGGGATTATGTGTTTCACAGAGTTTTGTCTTTCTTGAGGGATTTCTCCATGCAGTCAAATGTTCTTAGAAGTTTTTAGGACGAAGGAAAAAGAGGATGGTAGAGTGAGCAAGAATTTCAAGGGCTGGAAGTAGATTTGCATAAAGTACTGACCATCCAGTTAGAAGGAAAAAGATTTTGATAAGATGTGATGAATTGCATTCTGATGTCATTTTGGGCTATTTATTGTCAGAGAAAGCCTGAATAACATTTGGCACAGGTTTCTGTATCGTCTTCACTCACCAAGAAAGTTCGGATGCCACAGCATTTTGGATGTTTTGCTGCACATTAGCTGACCCGTGGCTATGATAACTGTATCAACTTACTGGCTGATTATTTGTGTTTTGAAGTCATACATATAAAGGTGTCATTCAAAATGTTTTTCACAGCAAAATTACTTGTGTGGTAGGTTTGGATGTACAGGGTTGGAAAGCATTTGTATGTTTGAATTGAGGAGGTTTATTGCTATTTGTGTATCATTAGAAAGGGATTTCATTACTGCTGGGATCTTTCAGGGCAGAAAAATGTTGCCGTATGTGTTTCTGTTATGTCATGTAACTGATATAAAGCCTTCAGGAGGCTCTGGGAACCTGGCAGTGTGTACAAGGGAATTGTGTAGATTGTGAACAGTTCGTATGGGTTCTGTGAACAGAATGAGTTTGTATTAATGACTATCAAGACTGTTTTAGTGCCTAAATCTGGAAAGAAGCAATCTGGAAAGATTCATATTGTTTTGTTAAGAAAACATTGTTAAGAATATATATGATGTGGTAGTTGAAGAGGTGGATGCAGTGAAGCTGTGTAACTATGGATACATGCCCTCTCCATAAACACTATTTCTAGAGACAGTGTTTTCAGCATGTGGAGAAATGTTTCATAAAAAGGGAAATTATTATCAGATTCTATGGAGAGGGAGCCTGGAGTCTCATGCCAAAATGTGTCATGCAGAATGCCAAGTCCTCGTGCTACAAAGAGGCAGCTCATGCTTCTTTGGTTTTTCATATCTAATGGAAGCAGGTCTTCAACTTCTGTAAAGCACAGCAAAGTGGGGTTGCTCTGAATGTATTACCTGAGACTCTAACCTGTATGTACTTACCTGTGTTACTTTTAGTGACAATGGGAAAGGGAAGAAGGAAGAATGCAGAAAGGAGCAGGGGAAAAAAAAATTAATTTGTGATACTTTTCAATGTAGCAGTTAAAGCAAAATGGAAAAAAAGTAATTTTGTAGAGCAGCATTTTCAAGTTAAATAATAAAAAAAAAATAATAAAAAAAGTTAATGTAGTAATGAAGACACTGTTGGTCTGCACTGAAATTGTGCCAAAAAGGCCTGTCTTCCTAACAGGATTCCTGAATGTATAAGCAGATTCCAGTAAGAAAGAGAAAAAAACCCTGTGTCATTATGAAGAAAACTATTATCTACAGCAGTGTCCTCCTCTTCAGAGGCATGACTGACTGTAATTCACAGCAAAGCATCCTTTCATTGTAAACCTAGTGGGTTGTTTCCTCTCATTTTCAGTAGGTATGGTTAAAACAATTGTCAGCTACTAAAAAATCTCTAAGGTAGTACAAAGGCGTGGGGCTGGTGCAAGGGGTAGAGAGGTTTCAGAAAAAGGTGGGGGGTTCTGTGGCATGCTGCAGTGCACTTTGTTTTTAGTTTGTAAAAGGATGAGAAGAGCATTTTCTACTGCTGGTCCCTAGCCTCTCTGATTTTATGCTGATATGTGACTAAAAGAAAGACTTTTGTCCACTATTGGTCACAGTCTGGAGCCGAAAGAATTGGTATCAATACTTGCTTGATCAAGTCACTTAGCCTCTTTGCCCCTCAGTAGAAATCTGGAAATAATATTGACTAACCTTTAAAAAATGTTTTGAGATCTTCAAGTGAAGAGTGATTTTACAATTGCTTATGTTTAAATATATTCAAAGTTTTCCAATTCACTGCAAGGATTAAAGTGTGAGAACTGAAATTAATATTTTCTGGTTTTCATTTGCCTTTTCATTGAAGTGGTAGTTAAATGATCCTTGGAAGTTTAAATACTTCAAATTTCGGTTTCATTGTAAACTTGACAGTGTATTGCATTACTTAAAACTCCCTTTTGTTTTGGGGAAAAAAATATATTTTCATATGACAAGCTGCTTCTGTTGCTTGTGAGGAAATATTAGACATTCTGTCTCCACTGTTAGTAACTGTAGCATACAGTACTGCACTTGAAAAGGTAGCTTGTAACTTGTAGGTAACAAAATGTTCTTTGGGGTAAAAAAACTGTCTGAATATACTTAGGATTTCAATCAATGGTGTTTAAGGAGGATTAGAGGAAACAGCTGGCTAAACAAATATTAGGTGTAGAGTGGATGCAGTGGTATAAATTAATAATGCAGTTCTTTATCTGCTGTATGAATGGGAGGTTTTGTGGAGATAAGACGACCTAAACGCGGTCACTGTATGCCACCTAGTGGATATTGCAAAGAGTCTTTCAGAAGATTTTTCTTTTATTGAGAACATCTGTAACTAATCCAGGTGCAATTTAACTGTTAATCATTAGTTTTATTCGATTTTACCATTAAAAACTGTCAGCTCTGTTTCTTCCCCTTTCCTCCCCCCGGCTAGATTTTTAAGGGAGGATTTTTTCTGCTTTTCAAGTGCTTATTAGGTCTGCTAAAAATCAGTTCAGCTTTTATTTAATGTAATTTGCCACTAATATCTATTTCCAAAGACTTATGAAATCGTTCAGTAACTAATAGCCACGTATTAGCACTTAGTTTGACATACTGCTCTGTTACTGTAAAAGTGAAGAGATTTCTGTACAAATATTGTGGCAGGAGAAGCTATGTTCAGCAATAAGAATTTCAAAGCTTCTCCAAAATCTTCTTCATTACGTAGAATGTGCTTTTGGTAAATGCCTTTTTTGTTTTATCCCTGAATATTTTGTCACTTAGAGGCATAGACAAAACATCAAATTATTTCTGATGACTAATAAAAGGTCATAAACTCTCTCCATCTTCTTTTTCTGTGCATGTCATTTGTCTCCACCTTTCTCAGACATCACATGTACTTATCTCTTGGACTGTCCTTCCTGTTTATTAGGGAAAGGGAAATTGCCTTTTGGTCCACTGGATTGTTTATTCAGTGGTAGATGTGGTGTCGATTCTCATAGCACTAAAGGATCTTGTGAAATTACAGTATTTTAAGCAGATATACATCAATCTGGATATACTTTGTGACTGGTTTTATGCTACGTGACCACTTATGTGCTTCCACTTCCTAGGCTTTGTAAAAATTTCACTGTAATGACAGCTTCTACTGCAGTCATCTCCTAGGCACCTAAACCAAGTAATGAATCTACGGTTCTGATACTGCATTTTCAAGTAAATGCCACAATGGCTACTGGAGCAAAGAAGTATTAAAATACTTGACAAAATCAAGCTCCTTGTGCTTCGCTTCATCTTGCTTTCCATCACTGAACATCACACTGAGCAGAACAAAAATTTTATGTGCTTTCATATTCACTTAGCTTTTAAAAGATATTTTCTTGTTTGTTTCCTTTTAATTAGTACAAGAGAATGGAAATCTTGACCATGATCAATGGCTCTGAGAACAAACATTTAAAACATGCATTAGGAAGTCACAGAGCAGCAATCTGCACTAACTACTTCGAAAACTTTTCTCAAGAGTTGTATGAAATATTACCATAGAAGGTTGTTAACATGATTCATGAGTTAATGGCTAAAGTGGGAAGGAAATCTGCCTTTCCATTAATCATGCAAAGTTTACAAATTGAAATCTAGGATGGTAAAATACTACAGCAGCAAATGGGCTAATTGATTCAATGCTATGCTTCATAGGTGGCTACCTTCCTTTTTAGCTCTGCCTGACCTGGTACTGTAAGTCACAAGAGCTGCTAATGGAATCGGACCCAAACTGTGGTTATAACAGTCTCAGCAGGGCCAGAGAGTCTCTCTCAGGTCAAAGCTGTCCCCTATAGTCACTGGCACACAGAGTCACCACCTTTTCCTAGAGCAGGGCACATCAGATATAATGGCAGAATCTACATCATTAATTGTCTGGCATAATAGGACTAAAATCACGAGACCAGAAGAATGTTCCTGGATATATGCCTCTTGCTTCAAAAAATGTCATCTTGGCATTTGTCTAATAGTAGAAGACTGTTATCTTGAGACAACATTCCATTAATAATATCTTCTAATTACTTTAAATGCTTGCAGCCTACAAGGAACATATGGGCAATGGAGACAGGTTAGATTAGAAATGTGTTTGGCAGAAATCTAAGTAGTAGAAAACAAATGTTTCAAACTACTGCGGGGAAAAAGAAGGAAAAGTTACTTAGAGGTAGTTCAAGTTTGGGATTGTTCACTTTTTATCTTTACTTTTGCAAATGGATGTATTAAGTTTGGTGTTGGGGATTTTTGTGCATGTCATATCATGTTAATTTAAACTGCTTATACCATGATACCTGGTAACACATCATCTAAAGTCTGTTAATAAGTATCAGTGTGTTATACTGTGAAGTGTACCAACATTTATTGTCATGAATGTTTCCTTGCATTCAGAATTCCTTTCGTACAATAATGCCTATATGTAGGGAGAAAAAGCAGTCTGTGCTTCTATGCCTATATGTATATAAATATACATTTATATATATGCTCACATGCCCTATTAGAATGTGTAATTTATTTTTTGCAGCCTGGTGATTGAAAATCAATTGTGTGAAATGGTAGGCTGCTGCTGATTTGTAGTTTTTACCATACAGTCTATTACCCTCCATTGTTTTAAAACTGTTGATTCATTGTTCTGCTACTTAGTGGCTATCACTGCTTGGCACTTGTGTTTTGGAAGATCATATACACAAAGGGCATGGTACAATACCACTGCACTCTGAGATTCTGGTCCAGCCAAACGATATATAAGCAACTTTTAATTACATGAGTAAGTCGGTGAAATCAATAGTAACTCAGACAGGGCTCAGTGAATAAAACTATTCATCTCTTTGCAGAATAGCATCCATAATATCACACATGGCTGATTAGGAGCTGTATGCACTGCTTTTTAACCTGCAAATCTGTTTAACTTTACAGACATCAGTACCTCAGTGATGTCAGCAAAGTGTTAAGCAAAACTCTGCATGTTTACATGGAATGGAAGAATCAAGACCTGTACCCATGGAATCTCTGTGTAGAAGGTTTAGATGTTTAATGTAGGAAAGAAGCTTTCATTGCTAAGAAAAGCTTCTCAAGTTCTCCAATTGTAACTGAGCAACTACTCATCTATTTATTAATAACTGAGAAAATAGATGCTACACCCCAAAATATCTGTGAAGTGGTTGGTTTTTTCCACAAACATATTTTCAAGTGAAAGGAAAGCCCAGCCCTGAGTCACATACAAAAATACTGCCTGGAAATGGGAAAAGCACATTGCATATTTTCCTCTTTAGTAGTAACCATGAAACCATTATAGTCTTGAGTCCAACCAAGAGATTTATAAGAACCATATCAGAGAAAAATAGTTTTACAGTAGGTGCGGTAGTTCTTCTGCTGAAATTGCAGTGACGTGTGTTGTACAGCAGATCATAACAGTGCTGCCACCTTCTGATACGCACTGCTTATTGCCTAAGGTAATATGCTCCCATTTTCTGTCAGCTGAGATGCAGTAGTGAAGCTCTGCATTTTCAATTTCATGTATAACCTGAAAGATTAACAAGCGTGTTATTATTCTCAGATAAACTATGTTTCAGGATTTCCAAATGGCTGAAGCAAATTGTCAAGATTTGCTGGGTCTTTGTAACTTGTTTTTGTAATAGTTTTGATAATACAGTTTTAAAATAGGTGTACAAAGTGTGATTTAGCTTTTATTAGCAAGTCAAGCAGACAGGCAGATTTTTTTGTTTGTTTTTTGGTTTATTTTTGAATGTTGCTGTATTTATTCATTGATTTGAACACATTTTCACTGCTGTACTGAAATAAAATATGGTCCAGCTCGATGATCTTAAAGGTCTTTTCCAACACAAATCATTCTAAAAACTGTATTAATGCAGTGGCTGTGTGTTTTTCTGGTTGCGCATGTGGTGGTGTGTCTGGTCACATATGTTGTACTGTTTTGATGTGCTTTGGACACTTGATGGTTGTCTTTGTAAGCCAGGAACCAATGGATCTCTTACACATTTTCCAGATTTTGCCCAGCAGAAAAAGTGAATAGTGAGGTTGGTAATTCAGCAGTTATTATTGATAAAGATAATTGCAGACTACTGTCTTTTTGCTGTTAAATATTGATTAAAAGGCTTGGCGAACCAGATCGTAATCTGGCTGCCATCATACTGCAGGTCTGTTGCAAATGAGAAAAGACACCGAATTAAATAGATTAGCCTTGGCTTTTGCCAAAGTAGGACATCAACATGTTTGCGTGCCAGGGTAAGAGTCACCATGTTCAGAGTCAGTTACCCAGTGTGCTCAGTGTGGGACACTGGTGTGACTGCTCCCTGTACTGCTTTGAAGTGACCTGGTCCCTTGCCCCCAGTGCATAAGGCAGCATGTAGTAAGAGACAGATAGAGAAGCACTTGGCAGGGTTATATGTCTTTCAACAGAGCTCCTTTGAGTCTGTGTACCATCTGCCAGAAAAAAAACAGTTGCACTCCAGATGTGTGACATGCAGGTTCCACTCTGGCAACATAAAATATAAAAAGTAGAAGAAAGCAGGTAGAATTAGAGTATCTGTACAGGAGCAAAGGTGCTGTGCTATTAAATAAACAATTATAGGTTCTGGGAAATCCAGCAGTAAAAAAAATGCAGCTTGTAACCAAGAATCTCTCGGAGTAGATTAAAAGAATAATAAAACATTTGTCAATGTGTCTGAATGGTTCTTTTTAATACCAGCATCTGGTCTTTTAGCCAATGAATGGGTTGTTAGATCTAGTTTCCAGGCATTTCATTCTGTTTTCCCCCCTGAGCAGGCTAAGGGAAGTATGCAACTCACATTTTTCCAAAACCACCTCCTTACCTGATTGCATCTATATTTTATTGTATGTTCCACTCTGATCAAATCAGACAATAAGAAAAGCTTTCCAAACCAGTAGGGCATTCCCCAATATGATGGGGAAAATGGTAGTGGCATGTGTAACATCTTCATAAGAAAACTAGGAAGATACTGTTTTAATAAAACTAGTGTGACATGTTTTCAAAACTGGTTATGAAATCTATAGCTCACTGTGAAAACAGAAGCACGTATCAAATAGGATTTTGCCAGAGCTCGTCAGCTTTGGTACTCTTCAATATTTTCATTAGTAACTTGGACAATGGAATAGAAAAATATGCTTAAGTTTTTAGACAACACAACATAGGGAAAAAAATGAATTATTTTGGAAGCTAGGCTTTGAAGTTGAAATGTTCTTGCCTAACTGGAGGAATACTTGGAAAAAAATCTTTTCAACAAACAGAATGTGGTGAACTGAGGCGGAGAGAAAACAATGTAAAAACATGAGTAAGGTTTAAGGTCTCATTTGAGCTTGTTCATTTGCCAGTATATTGAAAGCTGTATAGACCAGCTAAAGAAACTCACAAGGAAAATAATAGAAGTGGTAGTTTAGGAAGCATGAGTTGGAAAAACCAACTGAAAACCTTTACCTGGCATAGTCTAAAGAAAAATACACTGAAGGACAGGCATAATAAAAAAAATAATCATAAAAAGGTCTTACAAAGATAAAGTAAATCATCTGCTTCCAATGTCTGTGGCAGAGAAAAGAAGTATCGGGTGCATATTGCAGGAAGAAAGATTGGGTAAAGAGATTTATAAATTACAAGAAAGCTCAGGACTAGGTTGCCTGGATAAGCTGTGAAGTTTTGAATACCAGGTTAGACAAAATTGATAGAGGGATGAAGATGTAGACTCCTTGTGGTTGTCTGTTGGACAACTTTTATAAAATTGTACTGAATTAGATAGTTTTGTTTGGGAGAAATACTTTTGGAAATGAAGACTTGCTTCAGCATCTAAACAAGCAGAAAAGTATTTAACAAAATCTAAAAAAGTTAATAATTTTTTACGGTTTGTGGCTCATGAAGATAACTCTTTTGTTCTTGAGTGTAGTCATTCAAATACATGATCTTTACAGATAATTTGACTCCAATTTGGCTTCAAGTCTCATATGAGTAAATAGAGCTTGAGATTTACTTATTTTTAATCATGCACTGCCAATCTGAGATGAAAGAAGCATCCTTACCATATCACTGCACTGAATGATTCATCTTAGGTATCAAGCTGATAGAACCTTTAGATTTACTGTTTTTCAAGAAGTCACAAGCAGGAAAAAATATACAGAGATTTATGAGATAATGTCACTTGAACAAAACATTGCTGAGGAATAATGGTCATCTATGAGAAAATTAGAAGTATCACATTTATGGAAAACACTGTAAGTGCCAAGAGAAGAACAAACATTTATTTCCAGACCAGGAGACGCAGGTCCTGTGAAGCCATATTGTGAGGGTGACTTATTTTTGATGCATTTTATGATTAATGCAGATTCTGTTATTTTGTCTGGGGAATGTTGGTTCGCAACTGCACCAGTACTGAATTACTGCAGTTTGCATTTGGACTGCAGGCTTCTCTGACATTATATCAGGGAAATATGGCTTTTTATTTCCAGCTGATTAGGGGTTTGAGCAAAGCTACATTCATGTCTGTGACTTGCAGTGTGCAGAGTAGTCAACTTGGAAAACAATCCTTCTTCTGCAGACAATGATATTCATTGATTCATCTTTATTTATTTGTTTTTTTTTTTTTATTACTCCAGAAACTGCCATGGAAGTATGATTTACAGATTTGGGTTGGGTTTTTTTGTTTTTGTTTTTCAATATATTAGTACAAATTGTCCAGTTCATATTGAGTTTCTCACATTAAAGTTAAATAAAATCTTGCAGATGTATTGCAGTAATGGAGCCCACATGTCAGAGGGCAAGAGCTCACACTAACAAATATATCTAAAGAAAGGCAGATGGGGGTCTACAATGTGGGGTAAACACATTGTCTTTGAGTCCTTTGACACCAACTAGCCAATTTAGCCTATTTT
>VZRU01002967.1:191240-226502 GCA_013398155.1 Pedionomus torquatus | reverse complement strand
AGGATTGAATATGCCCTAAACTATGGCCCAAAGTCATTAGAAATCCAGGATCCTGGGACAAAGCCAATTTTGCTTTTCTGTCTTCTGAGTCCACAGAGATGCCACCTATGAGCAATGCCTCTTCTGGCAACAGAGTCACAGTCCCATTGTGTCTGCTTCAGGGAAATTTATAGATAGTCTTTGTAGTCTAGAGGAAAACCAGAAGCAAGAATTTGCCTCTTCTTTTGCAATTAAAGGTTTGCAAATTCAGTTACTGTGCAATGTGCAAATAAGTATGAACAAAAGGAAAATTAAGCACTCTGCTGGTCAACAGCTGTAACTTTTTATTCCCATGTTTTAGGATGCATATTGTCATTCTAAGAAATATTGCAGATCTGAAAAAAATGTAAAAGGCATTTGTAGTTCTCTATAGGTAAGGAAAGTGTACCTTCCCAGGCTTTAGTAAGGAAAGTGTAGCCCAAAGGAAATGCATGTGGGCTTACCTCAAAGGAGAATTTAGTTCATATTTCTCTATCATGAAAGCTTAACTATGGCAGATGGCCTAGAAAGCGTAACAGTCAATTCTTGCAATTCTCATGACATTTTGTGAGTTTATTTCATTACGTGCACAGTTTTAAAGTCATTATATCAGTTAAGAATCTTGAATTCGACTAAGAAAAGCTTTTTTGGCCTTTATGCTCACAAAGGAAGGCTTGAATTTGTGAACTGCAGAAGTGGGCAAAGGGCCCACATGAAAATTCAAGAAACTCTATCAGAGAAAACTGTAAGGGTGATTGAACACTGGAACAGGTAGCCCTGAGATGGTGGAAGCATCTCCAATAGGACGCAGACTTGAGCAACCTGCTCTACCTGATGCTGCTGTGAGCAGAGTGGTTGGACTAGATGACCACCAGAGGCCTCTTCCAACCTCATCTAATCTCTAATTCTTTGTCTATGACAGTCAAATTCATATGTGTTCATGTATCATCCATACTCACAGTACTGAAGAGAAACAGAGTCATTGATTTTAGCTAAAATGGGCTACGGGTTCCTTCTTGGCAGCTTGGATACACAAAGCACAAGAACAAAGGACAAGATACTATGAAATTATGACAAACCTCCACTCTGGCAGTATTTCCCGATGTCATTCAAGGAAAGAGGATGAAGGGCACAAGTAGTGGGAAAGAAAGAGTGAAAAATATCCAAATTGCAATTTTGCCTTTCCTAAAAAACAAGGATAGAGAAGTTGAACAGTCCTCTTAAAACTGTGTTTAGCTGAAGCTAGAGAAGGGAGCAAAAAAAGATAGCATACAGAAAACATGAGGCTCATTTACACTATGTTTCCCAATTGACTCTTCAGTTTCTTATCGTGCAGCCCTTAATTGCTCTTGGCATTGACCTTTAGTGCAATTCTCCAGCACTAAACTGATCAGCATCTCTCCATTGGCTCAGGAAGCTATGGGTACTTCATCGTTGATTCACTGCTAGAAGGGCCTTTTGAAGTGTTATCTTTCATCTCAAAACTACTTCAGATATGTTTCATGTAGTGTATTGCTTGGACAGTGAGGAATGAAGCAAGAGATTTGCCTATGATTCTGACCTTTGCTTTCCTCCTTCTGTAATAAAATCACAGCAGAGAATAACCAAAGATCCACAGGCACAAAATACACCATTAGGGATAAGTTAGTGCTTGCTGTATCCTTCTAATACAGTTTATCATTTCACTGTTGCAGGAATTCTGGTACGATTACAAGTCAGGCAACTTTATTGAAAATCTGAAGACCGGCACCTCACTGCCTATATCTCCTTGACACAGAAACTGAGAATTTCTCGGTACATAATGCAGTGCCCCCCAGGGACTTACAAGAAATTTTTATTGTCACCTCAGCTCCTTGCTGTTTGAAGGGTGGTTGCTATACTAGCAGAGAGAATGTAACACGACATCATTTGGAGATTCAGACATCTGAAAAACAGATACTAATTGTTATCTTTTAATTATGTATTACTTGTAATATGGAAGAAAGTCTTACTGAGTAGTTTAAACATTTTACAGTAAAGATATTACTCTGTTGCTTGAGAAGCATAGTTTCTGTTCCCTGCTCAGACTTAAATTCCTGCACATTTTGAATAAACTGAGAGCTCTTAGTCCTTCACTTCTTTGTCTATAAAAAAGGGATGTTAAAACCTCCCCTTTCCACAGGGATGGTATAAAGGTACAGCTATTCATGCAGGGAACCTCATCGGTTTGTCTGGTAGTAGTACGGAGCCACTGGTAACATGTGACTGCCAGCCTGGTCAAACGATGCATATTAGTGCCTCCAGCTCAGTGCCATATAAATTTCTTCATGAGACAGTGCCTCAAAAAGTGTGTATCTGCCTTCATGCAAGCCAATCCAATCTTTATCATCTCCAGTAGCTTTTAGGGGGATTATACAGAAGAAAGTCCAGAAGAACTGCATGGGGAGTACATCAGTGTCATCAATTGTTGTTCAGTTGAAATCGTGACATTGTTTTTATTCTAAAGTCATGGTTTCAAAGGACTTTATGAGCTTTCATGCAACCCTAAACCACAGCAAGCTAGTCACTGAGCCCAAAACAACAGGTCTGCTACAAGCTGGAATAGTTCTCAGCACACATATTGTTTGGGGAGACGTTCTAGCAGCCTTCCGGTATCTGAAGGGGGCCTACAGGAGAGCAGGAGAGGGACTCTTTGTCAGGAAGCGTAGTGATGGGACAAGGGGTAATGGTTTTAAACTGGAAGAGGGGAGATTTAGGTTGGATATTAGGAAAAAATTCTTTCCTGTGAGGGTGGTGAGGCACTGGAACAGGTTGCCCAACAAAGTTGTGGCTGCCGCATCCCTGGAGGGGTTTAAGGCGACGCTGGATGAGGCTTGGAGCAACCTGCACTAGTGGGAGGTGTCCCTGTGCATTGCAGGGGGGTTGGAACTCAGTGATCTTTAAGGCCCCTTCTAACTCTAACCATTCTATGATTCTATGATTTTCTGTAGTACCTCAAATAGTCATTATTCCAAATGAAGAGGAGATTCCTATATGATAAAAACTGCAAGAAAGAAAGGACATGTAGTGGGAATGTAGGTAAACAAAATCATTTAGATAACCTGAGAGTACTAGGGATTATATAGTTAAAAATAAAAATAATTTAAAAAAAAAGACTTTTTTGTCCCATAAACTTCTATTTGCTTCTAGAAAAAAATAGAACAAATTGCACAAAAATGTAGAAACAACAACAAAAACCCTACAAAAATTCAAAAAAGTAATACAGTTCATCATCTTAGATCTATACACAATTTAGTGATTGAAGTAAAAACTAAAAAAATATATGTAGTAATAAAAATGACATATGGAAATTTGTGCACCTTTTTCAATTCATGGGGTCTCTCATTGTTTCCCTTGTTCAGGTTATATGTGAATGGTATGTATTTGCTTTACAAAGATATAAATGTCAACATGAGTAGAAGACAAATAAAAATCTGGTCAAAATGCTTTGAGCAATGAGGTTATTGTTCCAAAGAAGACAAAGAAGGCAGTCTGTCTCATGCTTTTTTGAAAATAGTCATGTAACTTTCCATTGTTTATTTTTCAAAGGTTAATACAGTAGTCTGAAAGTATTAAATAATTACAGTAAAGATTGCCTATTCTAATGTCTCCTGGCTCATTGACTCGGAGGCCAATAATATTCCTTTTGATTTTGTGACTTCATCCTCCCTTTAAAGAACATACAGCTTCTGAAATGATTAATTTATAACTTCATAGACTTAATGGGAATACTTTTAGGTAATTCTTACTGTACATTCAAAGCAGGTAAAACAACATCATCTGTCACGTCAGTATGTCTTGTATTCCATCCTAACTCCTTGGGTTAGATGGATTGCTGCTGTTTCAAAGGCTTTTCCTTCATGTGCTGAAGGAAGGGCTCAGTTATCAGAATATGTGGTTTTCTCTGTGTCAAGGCATCAGAAGATGGCTAATACAGATTTAAGAAAGATAAACCTGGGAAGCCAAGTTTCCCATTGCACTGGTAGGTCCTGCCTCTTGCGCAGTGACAGGCAGCAAACCCCAGACTGAGCGGTATCCTTGGGCAGGCCGATGCCATCAGTCAGTCTGACCAGCTAACAAGTGTCCAGACCCTTGGGCTGACTCTCAGCCAGCATGTCAGTCCTTGCAGAGCTGATTTCATGATTTTATTTCTGGGGGTATGCTCTTGATAAAGATGTCAGAAAGTAAAGTTCACGTTTTGGTTCCTGGCATCTTTGTCGTGAAGGCTTACCACCACAAAGGAGACACTGAATTTTATCATTCCAAGGAGGAGGGTTCAGGTCTTTTCTTGATCAAGCATCTTTTGCTGCAGGGAAAGGATGGTAGACAGACAGAGCTGGAGCAGAGAGCAGAGGGGGAGAAGTTTGGAGACTTGTCCCCTGGCCACTGGATTGGAAGCAGCAACAGGGAGAGCAACTGCTCTTCTCACTTCAACAGCTTTTCCCTTGGGTTCTGCCATAGGCAAGCAGCACAGGGAGACCAGAACTGTTCATAACATAAGGAGCACTGGGCCAGAGCACCATTTTGCACACCATTTAGTGCACTCCTAAGATACTTTGATGTTAAAACCGGTTTCTATACACCATGCTCAAATCTTAGGCTGAGTTATTTATTGCATGAGAAGATGCTGGGGATTTTAGAGAATTTAGGGCATTCCAAGATTTTAGCACGTGGGAGAGGATAATTATGATCTTGGAGTTTCAGGGAAGCCAGCGTGAACTTGGGCAAAGTGTAGTAAACGCTGCTTTACGAAATGGGATGTCTAATCCTGTTCCCATTGAGGGCAGGGATGACACACACCACAGGAATGTGGCAGAGATGGCACCTGGAAGGACCAGAGATTTAACCCTCTGTATTACATGGGCAATTTGCATGTGGCCATCCACCCATCTGCAGCAGCTGACTTGGGTAAACTTGCTGAGTACTTCAGATAAAGTTATTACCCAAGCAAGCATGAATGATGTTCTATTTAAATACTAATTACTATACTTCTGACATGCTTCTGTGTCTTCAAACCTAATAGGAGCTGAGGACCCTTCTGAGAGGCACTGTTCCCTGCAGAATACTGCCGGTTCAGCTAGGAACCATGGAGCTGCTTGCACGAGCTCATGTTCAGCAGGTTTTTTGCAAAACCATGAAAACAATAGTCCTTACAAATTACTTGTCATCGCTACGTCTTAGACTGCGTCACAAAGATGGCAACTGTATTAAGTCATGTTAAGTGATTTGGTAAAAGTAGAGGTGAATTTAGGTTTTTTTCCTTTTTTTTTTTTTATTTTTTTAATACAAACTTACATTCTGGAATACATTTAGCAGTTTCAAAACAAAGAAAAATCTTGTGGCTTTTGCTTGTTTG
Source organism: Pedionomus torquatus (assembly GCA_013398155.1). Taxonomy (NCBI): domain Eukaryota; kingdom Metazoa; phylum Chordata; class Aves; order Charadriiformes; family Pedionomidae; genus Pedionomus; species Pedionomus torquatus. Next base: position 221,110 of record VZRU01002967.1, on the reverse strand, counting down.
TGCACAGCCATTATGCAGAGGATCCTAAATATGCCAATACATGCAGATGGTGACAAAGTCCATTCCCAGTGTCTAAGCAGTGACTGCATCCTGTGCACTGCTCAAAGGCATTGTAGGGTCACCATGAGACTCATGTACCAGACCAGCAAGGAACACTTCTCCAGAAAACATTTTCAGGTCAGAATATTGCCTCAGCTAGCTTGCACTGCTGAAAATGATTACTGAATTTATAGCATACCACTGCAGTAAGCTGTGGCTGTCTCTTGTGAAATTAATAACCTTTTATTCAGTGATTGAGAAGTATAGACAGTGCTGTTTAAACCACTCCTTGCATGCTTAAAAAACAGCAATATTTGTCTTTGACAATCCCCACTGCTCTGTTTTGCCAACCCCAAAAAGGTGGATCACTGCAGTGATTTCAGCTGGGATGAAGTTGACTTTCTTCCTGGCAGCTGGTGCAGTGCTGTGATTTGTGTGTGGGGACAAGAACAGTGTTGGTGGAACAGGGATATTTTCGGGTTGTTGCTAAAAATTTGAGGCCTTTTCTGTTTCTTTTGCCACCCCACCAGTGAGCAGGCTTGGGGTGCACAAGAAGTTGGGAAGGGACACAGCTGGAACAGTTCATCCCAGCAGACCAAAGGGATATTCCACACCATGTGACATGACGGGCAGTATATGAAGTATATGAAGCTGGGGAAGAACAAGGAAGGATGGGGGGATGTTTGGAGTAACAGCATTTATCTTGTCAAGTCACTGTTAGGTGTGATGGAGCCCTGCTTTCCTGAGGACGCCTGAACATCTGCCTTTGATGGAAAGCAGGGAATGAATTCCTTGGTTTGCTTTGCTTGTGTGTGCAGCTTTTGCTCTACCCATTAAACTTTCTTTACCTCAGCCCATGAGTTTTTTCTCACTGTTACTCCTCCAGTTCTCACCCCCATCCAAACTGGGGGCGGTGAGCGAGTGGCTTTGTGATTCTTGCTGCTGGCTGGGGTTAAATCACTACAGTCACTTTTCCTTGTGTCCTGACGGCCAGCAAAATGGAACCTGTGCTGACAGAGATATCATTATCTTTTTCTTTATCCTTGTAAAATGTTAAAAACCAGCAGTCTCAAATACCTTCATACACTGTAGAGCAGTTTACCTTAGGTTTTTTGTTTCATTAGTTCATTTTTCACAGGTATTTCTTTTTTTTATTCCAGGTAGCAGTGTTGTTCTAGGTGTTTTAGAACATCTAGAGTTTCTATTTCTAGATGTCCAAGGGCACACTTGGTAGTTAGATTTTATTTTTCTACTTTCTTACCATGTAAACACAATAAAGGAGAATTTTTTAAGTTGGAGGTGAACATGCAGGTGCAAACAAGGTGGAAAACAGTTAAAACTTTTCATGAAGGGAAAGAAAGCTTCTGAGGAAAGGTAAAAAAAACCAACTTTGGATAAAAACATAATTGACTGATAAAGGGGAGGTGCTTATCAGCCACAGAACTTTGAAGTGAGAGGTTGGATATTAAGTCGAAGGACGAGGACTGTAGTCCTGGATGTTCTTTGTTACTGGGATTTACTGCTTGTTATGTGCGATGGCACAGCAAGGAACTGCACTGTTTTGCTCGCTGAGCAGCCAGTGTGAAGCCTTTCACTGCAAACGTGTCTTTTATTTCCTGACTGAATAATATTATGGAAAATGTTCCTGACAAAATTTTATTAAAAGGTGAAGAAATAGTAAATAAATGGTAGAAGTGATGAAGAATTATAAAGAAAGAAATCAGCTAAAGTCCAAATATTGTTTCTGAATTCAGAGCACACATTGAAAGTCTATGTTGTAGTCAAGGTGGTATTTATAGCTTGTACGTTCAAAGTTTACACTAGAAATGAGTTTATAACGGAAAGTATGTCGGCTTATGAGTGTGCCAGTATCTTTTTTCCAACAAAATCTAATTTGAGACATTTGAACAGAGGTGTTTGCAGTAAAGGACTGGTATTGAAGACCTTTTTTTCTTCTCTTACAACCAATTTGAAATCCTTCATAAAATATGTGTGCCAGTCCTTTTGTAGTAAAAATGAAGGGAATTTCTTGGCTCTTAAATAGCATCTGGACTTTGATGTCCCCGTTGTAAAACAGAGGTTATCCACTATCCCTCACAGTAACTGTAAGGAACGGTGCACAGCCGTGGCACGTTCTCAGATCTTCCTCCGGTTTTGATTTTCCCCTTTTGCTCTCACGTTGCTCACAAGAGGAACCATCCTCTGCTTTACACAGAATGGTCTCTCAACTGGGGAATTGTGGGCATCATTTGACTCCATGTCCACTCCTGTTCCAGCAGGGAACCTGCAGTCCTGTCTGCAGCTGTACTTCTGTCCTTGCTGCCAAAGTCTAGACTACAATCTGCTTCACTTGGTATAGCATTTATCTCTTTAGAGCTGCACTACAGCTGAGGAATGGCTGTCTTCCCTTGGGTGACCCATGTAAAGCACACCGAGAACTGAAGTCCCAGTGAGGCGCTTGGCCAAAAAGTGTTCCTCTCCCCCCGCTCCTTGCCTATCTCCTTAAGGAAAAAAAAACACCCTCATTTTGTTGCTGCAATTGCTCTACCCTTCCCATGGAAGAGAAAGTATCAACATTTCTGTAATTGTTTTTCCCTGCAGCACATCTGAAGCATGGTGACTCCCTGAGAGTAAAGTGCCTCTAGTATCTAACGGCAGGAATTGTTCCATCTTGACACCAACACAGATCAAAGCTAAATGCCGCAAGTTAGTCTAGAACTCTACATTTATAAAAAACAGATCCATGACTATACCTCAAAAGATGTCATGTAAATTACAGATGAAAATAGCAGGGTTCAAAGGCATTAATTCTATGTAGTGTAATCCTTTAGTGGCACGTTGGAGGTGCAAAATTGTTCTTCATTAAATGCAGGCTATATATGCATGCTTTTATGTCTATGTCAGATTTAATTAGAGCAATGACCTGATTTTTTAGAACTAGATTTTTAGTCTACAGTGTTTCCAGTGAGACTAGGTTATGAAAGAACTCATTTATTGTATTTATGCTTTTCAGATTACTTTATTTCAAGGCTCATGAAAATACTTTTAAAATAGTATCCATTCCTCAAATTGACCAAAAGACAAAAGGGTACTTTATAAGATTATTACCATGTGTCAGCCCATTAAACCATGTTTTTTAAGTCATCTTCTAACTTCAGTGACATTTCCTTTACTACTTTTTGCTATAGTAGTAGCTTTTGCCCAAAAAATTATAATCTCTTCTCCCCTGGATGTGCAGTCCCTATGAGAATGTTAAAATAGCTGTTGTATATGAATATCCCATTTTAGAAACAGATTAACCATTACACCAGTATGAATGAGCTTGGGAGTTGCAACTGGGACCTGCTCAGGTCCATCCCAGAGAACATCAAATTAATAGTTTGTGAATAAGTATTCGCTTTCTGTCTGACACCCATAATAACTGCATAAGTAGTTGTTCTTTTTTTTCAGAACAGATAATAATATGTCATGGTGTTTCAGGAGTTATAAAGAGAGACAAATTATTTTATTGCAGATCTTGTGTTTAGTAATTTCCATGTCTGAAGCAGACCTCTCTAGAGGGAGGATGAGAAAATTCTTAAATGCTGGTTTACCTTACCAGCTTTTACTGGTGGAATCATATCAGCTAAAAGTATATCTTGCTTTATCAGAGTATGTGCAGCAGCCAAAGTTTGAATGGTCATCCCTGCATATGTACATACACATATACCTGTATATGTACATACAAATGTATACACATATCTAAATAGGTATGTATATATGTGTAGCATTTTTTATGTACAATGGGACCTGAGATGGGTTTCAGCTTTTCCCCTGTTGTGGCTCAGAGAGCACCTGCCATCCAGTTCGCAGTAACAGCAGCAGCTGTGGTCGCAGATGCCCCATCGTGGCCAAAACAGGGGCAAGGGGCTGGGCTTGCCCAAGCGTGTGATCCATAGGCTTTCTGCAAGGCAGCCCTGGGCACAGAAGAGCAGGACTGGGGGTCTGTAGCTGCTCCACAGATCACTTGTCCACTGTGTCATGTACCACTGATGCAGCTGCACAAGGGGAAGAGACCCAGGCTTTCTATAACAGAGTTTACTTTGCTCACCAACTGCTACCAGTTGTGCTCTTGGAGGCTTTTTTTCCCCTCTTATAACTATGCCTATGTTAAGACTGACCCATCAGCATCAACTTACCTATCTAGCTAAATCAACAAACCTTTCCTAGTGTAGATTAAATTTAATTAGGGATTAGCAGAGCTCCCAGTCTCTTGTTTGGCAGCCCTCAGGCTAGGAGGTAGAGCTTTGCTAGGGTTAATTTATGAAGGTCTTCACAAGGATAGGTTTGGGCGTTTTTGCCTTTTGTTTTTTAACCCTTGCTATTTGACTCTTTAAAAACCGTGCCTGACAAAACAGCCTGGAGAATGGCATTTAGACTGTGAACCCTGACACCTGGATGTAAGTGAATCTGTGCATTTGGCCTCTGAGATGGAACAGAAATGGAGCTGACCCTACAGGACTGAAGGCAGTGGTAAGTGGAGAGGTTCTACAACAGTGACCCATGCCCTGTGTGCTCTGTAGTTTATGTAGCTTGGGAAATTTCTGCAAGTCAACAAGATGAAAGCTGGCTTTAATAGAAGCCAGTATCTCAGTTGGTTAATTTGATAATTTATGGTCCTAGTTGAAAATCACAGCCCTGACTTGTAAAAGTGATAAGGAAATGGTAAGCCTTGCTGATGCCTGGCACAGATCTCTCATGGCCTGACAAGCGCTTAAGATAGGTGACCACACATGTGGTGTGGAGAAAAAATATGATTATTCCATAACACAGACAGTGGAGCATCTGAGAAGAAATGAGCAGAAATACCAACTTTCCAGGGCAATCCTTACTAGATCCTCCTGTTTTGTCCTCTTCCCTGTGGGGCAGTGGACCCTGAGGCTCATGACAACAACCCATGCCATTAGCACATCAAAGAGGAAACAAATCCTTCTTCCACTAGCATCGCTTTGGGGCAGGGAATGTCCACTTAGACAATTTTGAAGAAGAGTAATGAATTGTTTCCATTTGCTTTTCAGTTCTTCACCCCAGGCCACAGTTTTAACACCCTTATTTGCAGTGAGTGGAGTTTACTATGGAAATTTTCCTGTTGGCCTCTAAGGCGGTTTGTCACTCTAGTCTCTGGGACAGCTACTTGGTGTGAAATTATCAGTGAAGGCTTGGTCACTAAAAAAAAAAAAAAGAGCATGAGAAGAGCACTGTGTCAAGGCAAAAGTCAACCTTACTCAATGTCCAATGATCACCTGCAGTAATTGCTTAGGGAAAGAATATATATTCCAAAGAAAAAGGGCAGGAATAGTACAGACCTTCTCTGGCTCTCGTTCCAAACATCTTTATAAGTGATCCCTATCTGTGGCGTATGACTGCTCCCACCGTCTTTTTCAGTGTGACAAGCTCCTCCTCACAAGCACAGCTTCACTTCAGGTGTGAGGATGTGGGTTAGGGAACACTGCTTGGAGAGTGTTCAAAGCCTTGACAACTGCTGTTCCAGAACTGGGAATTACGTCTCTGAAGGTGAAACAGCCTGCATAGTCCTGAGAAGGTTAAAGCACAAGCATTTATTCTGTAGAAATGCTGATCCCTCTAACTTTCTTTGTTGAATGACACTTGCAAATAGAAGGTGAATCCTACCTGTTTGCCATTTATTTAAACTCGATATCCTGCTCAAGCAACTTTGAAACCCCATCCATTTTCAGCCTACTGGTGTTGTGGGTATTCTTGTTATTGACAAAGTGAGGGTATGTCCTTGTCTGGCATAATCCTAATCAATACAATTTCCTTGTTAACTGAGTTTTCCGATTCAGAGATTGTCAAGAATAACTGTTGTTGAGTCTGTGGGGTTTTTTTTTCTGAAATCTGCACAGATTTACTTTACCTGAAGGACTGACCAAAATCCAGCAGGTATTGCTGGCAGCCAAAATAAGTGTCAGAATGTCTCAATTATCAATGCCATGTTTTTTGTTTGTTTGGTTGGTTTTTTAATGTCTTCTGTTTCATGTCATAGCTCAAGAAATTAAAACCCATCCTTAGGCTTTTGTTCTCGCAGTCTATCTTTGTGTAGAGTAAACTCAACTCTGTGCTGTCTGTGGCTTTCTACACATACTTTTTCTTAATATATGCTTATATGGTTTCTTAATTTTGTAATGCAGAATGTAGGTGTTTCCTGGAAATAGATTTTTCAGTTTCATCTTCCTAGACCTGTATAATCTGAATATAAAATGTGATGTACTTTTTGTTCTTGTACTAGGTGCACTAAACTGCACACTCTGCAAGCATTTTTTCTTACACAAATTAAGGGAGCTTTATTTACCATGGTATGCTCTGCATTATGATCTTATCAAGCAGTTGCAAATTATTCAGTTAATCTTAATTCTGTAGTTTACATTTTCTGAAATTTACTGAAGCAATTATACTATTTCCTTATGAGAATATTAAACTACGATAGTGTGTTGAGAGGAGCTCCTGTATTCTTTCACACATTATGTCTTGGATTTACAAGTATGTGTTGAAATTCTCTTTATTTTCTCACCCTAATATCCCGAGACATTCTTCTTAGTGNTTTTTTTTTTTTTTTTTTTACTATATTGTCCTAAATCTCAAAAGCATCACAACTAAAATGCATTGCGGCAAGATTGTGTGGAACATAAGAGCTGTCTTCCTCACGTTTTGCTCATAAGCACTGCAGCAGGCAGAGCCAAACCTTCCGTATGACTGAGCATTGCAAAAGTCAGGTCATTAAGCCAGCCACATGTGTCTCCATTTCATTTGCAGATATTTAATGATCTGTATCGGGGACAACAGTGTTGTTATGTAAAGCGTAGAGTCTACTTAGGATATTACAGGAGTCAGATACCAAGTCAGAATATTAAAAACTGCTTTCTTATCTCTCATAAGAAGTCCCAGTATGAGAAAGGTATTTTGCTGCTGGTGCTGAGTATTACTGAGAGCATGTTTGTAGCTGTATGTGCAGCAGTAGGAAGCCCCATCTAAGTATATTGGATCATATCAATTATAGCAGTAGCCAGAAGAATTTGGACCTGCCATGAAAGGAAAGAAGAAAATTCTGCTTGAAGTAGGAATTGATTAGCCCAGTTGAGGACTTTGCCAAAAGTTAGCTATACAAGAACAAACAAAATGTATCCCATGTCATAACCCACTCTTCTTCTCTTCCCATTCCCCTTCATTCCATGCAGTTTTTCATAGAACAAGAAAGTTCTGATGTAAAAATAGCTGTGTTTCTTTCTTTCCTGCAAAAATGTCTTTAGGAAAACTGTGATGTTTTTCTACAGCTTAAAAATAATTTAATTTCCAGTTTAAACTTATTTATGGCCCCACTTGTTCTGTTCCTATATTTTAGCTGAAATGTTCTTTTTCTTCTCTGGTATTTACTCTTTGATATATTTATAGATGGCAATTACATCCTTGCTCAGCTGTATTTTACCAGACTAACCAAGTCAAGGTCTTTTGGTCTCCTTTTATAAAATGTTTTTTTTTCCTTACTCTGTTTGCCCCAATAAACCCTTGTCTGCATGAATCCCATTTTAAATTACTATCTCCTGATCCCATGGAACCACGGATTGAGATGATGTGGTATGGAGCTGGACAAGGTTGCCAGAGCAACGGTGGTACACAGTGCCAGTACCACTCTGCAAGGCTCACTGGCAGCTCTGTTGCCAAAACTTGCAGTTTCTATGGCTGCACTTATTGAGGCCATGTACAGAACCATCCATTAAAAACTGTGGTTCTTCCATACAGACAATGCCTTCCACATTTTTTCATCCACAAATTAAATTAGCATATGTCTACTTTTTGTGCCAGCTATTTAACTAAAATACTCCATATGGCAAATCCAGTCTTGAGATTGCTCCTTGGCCTCATTTGGTGATGCCCTGTAGCAAAATTTTGGGGTTTAGCACAACTATAATATCATCTTCCTTCTTTGAATGTCCTTGCCTCCTTATACTAGTCTCTTCCTTCTCCATCCTCATTAATACGTTCCCACGTTGAGTCATAGACAATGTTTTGGTGCTTTCCTGGAAACCAAATGGCATAATCTGATGAAGTTCTTATCCAGATACAGAACTAATCTGGTGTGGTCTGCCCGAGGTACTCAATTGAGTGGGTCATGCACTCTTTTGACTCAAAAGAAAAAGTACCTTTCATACCAGAGTTTGAATTTTTCCTACTCCCACTATTATTGGTTTTGTAAACCAAACAACAACAAAAAAAAGGTTTATGCTTCATACTGAGGTGACACTCCTTAGCAATCAAGTTTGAAAGTGCTGCCTTTTATGTACATAAATTGCCTTACAAACCTCCACAGTCTTAAAAATGTTTGTTATCTGTTTTCAACAAAATTTAACTAACAAGAAGTTAACTAAACAACTATATGACTCATGTGTTTTTCCAGTGCTCTCAGGCTTAAGATATTGTAATTAAAAGATATTTAAGAAAAACAGGGGGAAGCTTGGTACAAGTAGACATCTGCATGTTTGTCTGCGGGGTACGTATGGTCAGGTATCACACTGCGCTGAAGCATGTGAAAGTGAGTGGTGTTTGTAGGTCCTTCCCATGTGAAGAAGTCCCCTTTTGTTCTAGATCCTGAAAAGTCTCAGTGCAGCAATCTGAGAGCTCCTTCTAACTGTAAATATATCCACTCCCACAATACCCTCTGCCCAACTGAAAATGCTATTGCGCCGGGTCACAGATACTGAGCTAAGATAACAAAAAATAGTCCTCCCCACCACTTCCATACCCTCCATGGTCCCACATGAAGAGTAGAGAGGGCAGAGTTGAACTCGTGTCCCCCAACGACTGAGCTCATGCCCTAACCTCTAGACCTTCCTCCTCTTTAGAATAACTGATCGCGGTAGAAAGTATGTTTTGCCATTGATTAATGATAAATTCAATTAAAATAACGTTGAAAGAATTGCATTTTCACAAGTGATCCCCATATGGCTTTGATCTGGTGGCACCCACAGCTAATTCGCTGTGACCAAATACCCAAATAAAACTTATGTGTCATTTCAGTGAGAAGCAGATGTTTGATGAAAACAGCACTGTTGTAAGAGAAAAGTGTTTACCTTCTTAGAAGCAGTGATTCAACAAACAGGACTTGTACTAGCAAAGTGTAAAGGCAATTTAAAAAATAGGCAGGGCATTAAATTGTAATTATTTCTTCAGGAACCTGAGTGGCTTGTTAAAGTCATTCTCAATGACACTACGAGTGCACACAGTGCAAATTTTGGACCACGAAGAAAGAGGAAGGGCAGCACTAAGCACTCGTGATTGGCTGGAGAAGGGGTCCCACTTTATGCTTTGCGCCGGGATCCATGCCAAAACTGGCATACTGCTAGTCATTCCTTACAGCAGGCTGGCACCGCACCAGGCTGCCACTCAGTACCTCTGGCACTGTGTCAGTTCTCTCCCCTGCTGGCATCTTTCAAGGATGTGAAGGTGCTGTTAATGTTTGTAATTTTTCTTTCCATGTTGCTGATATAATCAGCGTAGCTGGGAAAAAGGGCTGAGAACTCTATCAGATTAAACGTGGGACAGTCCAGAACAGAGATGTTCTGACCTCCCTTAGAGGAAACAGATGGGAAATGGCCTGTTTGCATGTAGCAAGGTGTTATCATTACATGAACTATTTGCTAATTTCACCATTCCAGTAACTTCCACAATATTTCCTAAGCAAAATAGGTAAGACTAAGTTTTAAGATGTGATGACATCATTTGGCTTGAGTGACATCAAAAAGTTAGAGTGAATCTAGAAAGCTGCTGTCTACAATTACACAGAATTTCTACAATATCAGCATGTAATTTTTCTACCTGCTCTTGAATACAAACCTTTTTGCTGTATTTCCAGAAAGGAAAATTCCATCTTTGTCTTAATAATAGTGTTGTGTTTGGAGCTTGTCTTGTTTTTCATGTGTAAAAACAGTTTTTCCTCCAAGTTTACATTCATGCTTGGTGGAAACTGAAGAAAACTTAGGTCACGTAAATACATCTTCTAGGTCTGTATGAAAACATTGACAGCTTTTAGGTGTCTGAGAGTACAGGAGGGCCCTTGGGAGCGACATGGCATGGGTTGTAGGATGGATGATCAACCATTTGCCACACAAAACTATGAAATGAGACCAGTACTTTAGATAACTTATTTTTTGTTGTCCTGAGTCATGTACCTGGCAGAGCTTAGTAGCCAAGCAACAGCTACTAGTGCTGCTTTGATGCTCAGTAACCTGAATATTATCAATGAGTGTCCCTGCTTAAATGTCCCAATCTAATGCTAAACAATCACATGTCAGAATGTCCACTCACTTGAATGGGCTTTGAGTAAAATTCTTTGCCTTTTCACTGTACAAAAAAACAACAACTCCAAAATTCTGTCTGGCTGCTTAGAAATGGTCCTTGGATGGTACTAAACAGTCACTTTAAAGCATGAAATCTAGCACTGCAAGTTTTAGTACAGAAACGTAGATCAACTTCTCAAAGAAAGCAATAATAATAATAATATAAAATTTAGTATTATAAGCAGGTTAGAAGAAAAGTTTGTAAGAAACATTTGGGATTTTTGAAATTATCCAAAAAAGATAGGCATCTAGCTTCTGTTCACCTTTGATGGCGGAAGAGAGCACTAGAAACCTAAGTCATTTAAGCCTCTATAAAAATCCAAGCATCCAAAACAGAATGAGCAGAACTGGGAGCATCCATAGAGTGCAGGATAGAGATGCTGAAAAAACTCTAGTGGAACCTCCCAAAGTAAATACCCTTGCAGACGTTATGCAGGCAACTGGGAAATATAGCTGCAATCAAGCAGGCACCTTGAAAAAGGTGGGTAATAGGTGGGGACCTGGAGAAAATGTGAGGACCTAGTGAAAAGCTAGCTTTGTAAATACAACCAACAGGCAAGAAAAATGAGGGAAAGGAATCAAGTTCTCTTCCTGACTTCCAGTGACCTCAGAGCTTGCTTTTTCAAGGCAGCATGAGGCCTTTTGATGAAGAAGATGTCAGAATACAAGCACAATCTGTCTGGAGAGCTGTCTCTCTAACTGGCTTGCAAGAATTCTTTGAAAGTTGCTTATGTGTGGAGATCGCAGTAAGTACCTTCTGTAATGGAAGAGATTGCAAACAAGCAAATTGGTTTCACAAAGCAAAAAGCAGAATTATCTTTCTATGGCGTCATAATGTTATCAAAGAAGATTGCCATACTTTAAGGAAAAACATCCATATTCCTGAACTAAAGGTGTATATACAGTCCATTATAAAGAACAAGAAAGAAAACCACTCAAAGCACTGGGTGATCGGTATCCCATCAATGATAGACTGTAACTGCAGCACAATTGATTTACCTGTGTTTGCCTTAAACCTAGACTACCAAATTTTCTAAGTTGTAGTCATAAAGACAGTCCACATGACCTTGGCTATACTCTATGAATAATATCAAAAATATTGTTACCATTGTTACCCGGTGTATCTGGAATAAATTTCATATCTAACACAAGGCAGACACTTCAAAGACTGTAAAGATATTTTCTTTCTCCCTGCAAGCAATTTATCAGCATTCTTCCCAGGGAACTAATAGACTCCAGGGGATTCCAGATGTCTTTAAATGGTCATGCTGCTTTTCCATTGAACTGTTCTGCCTATGGTTAAGGAACTACTATGACAACCTGTTCTCCAGACATTGACCGTCTGGCACTTTAGATGGCCCCAAGACTCACACAGTCTCACAGATTTCCAAATTGCTTTAACTAATGAAGTAGCATGGGAGGAGGTCTCGGAAAGCTTGCTCTAAGTCATTCTAATAGAGCATGTAAGCATTATTATTCTTATGCCATCAACTGTTCTTTCTTTTTTGCCATGGCATCAGCAAAATTTCCTTTGTGGGAATGACTTAGCTTGGGGAGCAGTCTGCAATCTTGTCTTGCCATCAGTCTTGCCATAATTCCATCAGCCTGGGGGGCTTTCTTCACTTAGAATAACCTGACTTCTTAGCAAAATAACTGAAAAGTAGAATCAAGACTAGGTGGTATAAGGGCATATCAGGGAAAGGCATGGATTTGCATTTGGTTTTACTAACTGAGGTCTGAAATCTGTAGCTGGAATTATTTTACCATTGCCTTTGGAGAATGGAAGGTCTTTGAAGAAGACTAAATTCTTGCAAGAAGCTAGGTACCATTCAAGAGTAGGGCTGACTTTGCCATTGCCTACTTTAGATGCCCACTTTTGGCATCAGGACATCTAAAATGAGTGTCAGTGCTCCCAGGATGAGTCAGAACACTTACCCTCCTTCTGCAGTCAATAGAGAGATGAGTATTTGTTTCTTGAAGTGTTGTTTTGCCGTGCTGAGTGGGAAGTTGCCTAGAGCTATCCAAAAGGAATGCTAATTACAAGGACTCTAAATCTGCCACTTGTAAGGAGAACCCAAGTCAGATATGCACTTCAAACACCTCTGTCCATTTCTGCCTCTTCAATCCTGAGTGACGAGTCCTTGACTAAACAAATTTTGTAAAATAAAATATTTTGTGAAATAAGGTTTGTACCTTTATTGCAAAACAGCCTCCCTTAGACCACTCATCCAAAGAGGCTGTGCACAGTATGCCCTCCACGTCAGCATGTGATATTCAAGCCCACAATTCATGCTTCTCAGAGGCGCCACTCTGCAGATTGAGGAAGTTACTCAAAGACAAGAGAATAGACAAAAAGCAACTCAACACGTCTTTCTTCCACTGACCACATTGGCTGGGTATACACTGAGTGTTAACATCTTGGGCTCCTAATTTTGCACATGATAGGTGTCCACAAGCTGCAGCTGAAGCCCATCCTTATGGCTTGACTCAGTTGCCTAAGCCTAGGTGTCTACATATATAAGGTGTGATCCTTAGGAGATGTGGGCCAGTCCTTTGACACCAGATGCTTGTCTGATCAGCTGGATCGAAGTATTCTGCTCTAAATTCCCTGATTTAGAAAAGGCTATTAAGAGAGTGTGAGTACTGCCTAGACTAGTTTCCATCCTAATCTGTGATCTACCAGCAGCATCTAAGGATGAGAGACTTCCTTACTGCAGCTAACATGCTGCCCTTGAAAATACATAAATTTTGTGTCATCAATAGGTACCTTCCCTAGTGCTTTGCACCAGTTTCCAGATGGAACAGAGCTTCACAGAGGAGGACTTGTAAAGGCTTAAATTATATATTAGGTATTAGGTCTGTGCACAGATGTCAATAGTCCACAGGTTTGGGGACTGTTTCAGACCTAAATTATTGAGACTGATTTTACTGATTAGATATTACTGATTACTGCATTTACTTGCATGATTTTGGTCAAATGCAGTCCAAGCACCCATCTTACTAGCATGACAGTGTCAGCAGCTGGATCACAGGAGGTGGGGGTTGTATTACCATATGCTCTTGAGACATTGCAAGTTCAGGCTTCCACGGGTCTTTCTTCTCAAGGAAACAAGCTCTTGATATAGGACATCATCATATCTTAATATAAGAAAAAAATTAAATCCTGTGAACAAAGGTATTCCCCAGGCTTTTAACTATTGTCAGAGGGATGATGTTAAGCCAGGTGGTCTTTGTCCTCACACAGTGGATGCTCTCGTGTTCTGTGGCCAGAAAGTAGTTGCAGTAGTAAATTAGAAATATATTATTTTCTTGAGATAGAAATTGGTATATACCATTATTTTCCAGTACTCTATTTTTCAGAGAAGGGTCTGTTGCTTATGCAGCTGAATTACTTGAAAGCATTCTGTTAATTTGCAGAATATTATATTAAAATACAAACATTGCTGCTTTATAGCCTTTTAGATTTGCCAGGAGTAATGAATTATAGATGGATAAGTAGGAAAAAAAAAATTGATTACTATCAAATTTTCAAATTGTATCTGAGAATGAGCAGTTCTTGAGAATTTAAAAACTGAAGGTACAGTCACCTTGACCTCTTCCCTGAGCCTTGAGGTCTCCCTTTAAAAACTACTTTTCAGTTTATTTGTGTCCTTGTCTAGGGAGATAGCAGATTCCCGAACTGCAGTAATTGAAACCTGTGCAAATTTCTTGAGTATGACTAATCAGCACCATTTCTTTCTGAAAATTCACTGTCTCCTAGCCAAGATTTTATTAATTTTAATATGAAAACATCCACACCTATCATATCTTCCCCGAGGTCTGCTGTGCTGCTGCAGAAATGGAGTCTGGCTTCTGTTGCTTTGGCTAGAGTTGGGGATGTGAATTCCTCTAGCTAACTGCTTTTTGGATAACCTACAAAACCCCCAGGGGTCAGGTTCCTGGTAACGTTTCTCTGTGCTGCTCTGGCTCGATGCCGCGGCTCTCATCACTGGGAATCCCAGGAGGAGAGTGGTGCGAGAACAGGGCTTTCCTCCCTGACTTCAGACACCCACAATTTCTCAGCTACCACTGTACATGCATGATACTGCACTTGGGCCACACCAACCCCATGCATTGCTACAGGCTAGGGGAAATGTGGCTGGAGAGCTGCCTGGCAGAAAAGGACCTGGGGGGTCCAATTGACAAGCGGCTGAAAATGAGCCAGCCGTGTGCCCCGGGGGCNAGGGCTTTCCTCCCTGACTTCAGACACCCACAATTTCTCAGCTACCACTGTACATGCATGATACTGCACTTGGGCCACACCAACCCCATGCATTGCTACAGGCTAGGGGAAATGTGGCTGGAGAGCTGCCTGGCAGAAAAGGACCTGGGGGTTCCAATTGACAAGCGGCTGAATATGAGCCAGCAGTGTGCCCTGGTGGCCAAGAAAGCCAATGGCATCTTGGCTTGTATTAGAAATAGCGTGACCAGCAGAAGTAGAGAGGTGATTGTCCTCCTGTACTCAGCACTGGTGAGGCCAAACCTTGAGTATTGTGTCCAGTTCTGGGCACCACAACACAAGAGAGATATCGAGGTGCTGCAGCAAGGGCAATGAAGCTGGTGAAGGGCCTGGAGAATAAATCTCATGAAGAGCAATTGAAGGAGCTGGGATTGTTTAGTCTGAAGAAGAGGAGGCTGAGGGGAGACCTCATTGCTCTTTAAAACTACTTGAAAGGACACTGTAGAGAGGTTGGTGCTGGTCTCTTCTCACAGGTAATCAGTGAACAAGAGGGAATGGTTTCAGGCTGCAACTGGGTAAGTTTAGGCTGAACATAAGGAAAGAATTCTTCCTAGAAACAGTGGTCAGACACTGGAATAGGCTGCCCAGGGAGGTGGTTGGGTCTCCATCCCTGAATGTGTTTAAGAGTTGTTTAGGTGTGGTGTTGGGGGATATGGTGTAGGGGAGAACTTTGTAGAGTGACAAAGACAGTAGAGATGGTTGGACTCAATCATCAAAAGGGTCTTTTCCAACCTGAGTGATTCTATGCTTCTATGAATAAAAGGGAACAGCCTTACAACTGCTCAAGCTTAATTGGAGTGTTGAAACAACCCCCAGTGGGACAGTTCTGACCAGCTAAAACTTTACTCTCAGTTGACTAACCTCAAGTATGAAGGATCTGGTGACTTAAGCAAAGGTATGTAATGTAAATGTAACATTTTCTAAAACATTGACCAGATGTTTGCTTCCCCGGTAAATACTTTTTAAGTTCTTGCTGTTTTTTGTGCACTGCACACCTTAGCAGTGCAGATGAACATCACCAGAGTAAAGAAAGTATAGACATGCACACACATGCTACTTGCATGTGTGCTTCTGCACACACTATGAACAATTTCAGCTACCCTTTCTGTCTGTGCCAATTAGGGAAAAACAGTAATCCAGCCACTGTAAACTTTGCCTACTAACAAAGCTGAAATACCACCATCTTGGGTAGACCCCTCCAAAAAACATGTGGATCTGTAGCCTTACGGTTGATTTTGTACCATGTCTGTGGCAAATGGCGTATGAAATCATAGAATGGTTAGAGTTGGAAGGGACCTTAAAGATCATCTAGTCCCAAATCCCCTGCCATGGGCAGGGACACCTCCCATTAGACCAGGTGTTCAGCTGCATGCAGGATGCTGAGGAGAAGGAAGATCAGATCTCACAAGTCTATCGTTGATCTGCCTCCCATCTTGCTTGTATGATGCTATCATATAAACTCTATACAGTAACATGATATTTGCCAGGCAAGTATCTCTAAAAGGTGTATCCTGCCCTGTCAGTGCTAATCCTGAAGTTGGTTGCTCTGATAATCATCACCTGATGATGCCACATGGACTTTCCTCCATCATATTAGGGTGACCTTAAGAAGGAAGAAGGGCATGGGTGGAGTTCTCCATCCACCTAAGCAGAAGGTAAATCTTTCTTATTCCACAATGGAACCCCAGTCCTTGCGCACATGCAGTTTGGAGAAGATGGGGATGGTAGTTCTACCTGCCATCTTGTTGTGTGCTTGTTGCTTTTCACTAGTGCCACAGGTAAGAGCAGGTTTGTGGCAAGAAGTAGAGGCAAAGTGTTAATTAGCAGCTCAGGCACTCCTAGAGCAGGTCTGTAGAGCCCCTGTGGGCTTTACCCCCACTCACTGGGTCCAGGAGATTTTGCATCCAGTGTAGACACCAAGTGGCAAGCTGAAGTGGGAATACCTCCATAAATTTTGCCTTCAAAACCAAAGCTTCTGTGATAAGTGATTTCTAAATCACTAACACTCTCCCCCACTCTCCCCCACCAGTACAAAAAGGAATTGTTGTTAGTCCACAGCTGAAAAATCCAAACCCCAAACTTGAAGCATTTTTCTCTCTTAGAGGTAATACATAGGGGGCTTGGTCTGAGATTTGTGAGGGAAAGAACAGCGTGTTTTTACACATGTGCTCCCCACTCTCTCTTGGTCCCATGGTGCAGGAAGAACACCCATCTGCCCTTGTGTGACCCCTCTGGTCAGCGAGGGCTGGGGCTGATGTGCTCTAGAGGGAGCCCCATCTGTCCTTGCTCTCGGGAATGGAGGTCACCAGCCTGCCAAGCTTTCCAGGAAAGAGGGAGTGGCTGGAGAGTCTTGAGTTACTGAGCAGGGACCACCTGGAAAATACCGTGCAGCGAGCACTTGTCCTACCTCTAGACACTCCACAGTAAGGAGTAAGGGATGCTGGATTGACTCTGAACTCACACCCAAACTCACTTTGAAGAAATGGAAGGGCAGGCAAGTAACATGCATGTTCTGTTCTGAAAAAAAAATAAAAAATGGCAATAGCATTTCTGCATTTCATTCTGTAGTAGAGGTTGGTTAGGATTGCAATATTTGGATTTAGACTGGAAACATAAGTGTTTATCTGGGGACGGGGACTGTTTGCAAAATGTGGACCTTGACCCTGGTTCTGACCTAAAGTGCCCTGTAACTTTGATGTGTTGCTAGCTCTGATAGAGAAAAAGGGGGAAAAAATTATTTTCTCCCTGTATTAGAAGGCTTATTAATAGTGCTGCAACTATTTGATGACTGGGGAAAAATCCTAGTCTCTTGAAAGACAAAGTTGGGAAATAGCTATCTTTTATTTCAAGAAATCAGGATCATAAAAATTATATCTATAAAACACACAGCAGCCTGGACCCTCTACATAAAACCTCTTGTATTTTATGCCTCCTTTTTCTATTTCAGGTCTTCATTTGCCTAATTATTACTCGGAGGCTGGCAGAGATTTTGCCTGCAGCGCTCAGCTCTGCTGACTGCAGAGACCCTACCTGGCACACTGAGTTAGTGCGTCAGCATTCTAGGTAGAAATGAATGAAAAATCAATCAGGGCAACTGCAGTGGTAGCATATACAACTCTAACCCACTTTGTGCATGGTTTCGAACATTTCAGTGTGTATTTAGGCATCTTTTAAAATGGTAAGTGGGTCTGAAATAAAATAGGTCTTTCTAGTCAGCCTGAGAACTGTTTTGTCATCTTTACTGCTCAGCTCAATCCAACTTACCACCCTGACTACTAAGTTAACTTGCAGTCTTGACTGAAATGCCAAAACCTATGAGAATATTCTTTGAATCTTGAAAACCTGTCACCAGCAGATTGCATCATGCGGTGGATATAGACACAGTGATAGCTTTCATTGTTTTAACTGCATTTACAGACCAGATCTAGAGTAGGGCTGGAAAAGTAAAAGTACACTAGAACAGGTTTTGAAGCACAGGAATAACTTGCAAGGGGTCTGGTCTTGCAAGGAGCTTGGTTTATGGATATTTGTGTGTGTGGCTTTATCTTTTCATGTTGTATTTCTGCATAGAGCTGAATCTGGCTTGCCATTCTCATTTAATCAAAATCCATGATAAAAAGGTCCAGTCTCCATGCCCAAAAAATGGGTAGCTGCAGTAACTTTTTCAGCTGAGTGGGTTAAATATGTTATAGATCCCTCATAAGATCATTGCTGTAACAAGTTGTGCAGTGCAACACTGTAAAGGTCTCAAAAAACTCACAAGCCTCTTTGTACATGATGCCCTTACAGTGAAGAAGATTCTTTTGACTATGAAGATGAAGAGTCTACTTTTTCTGGTGCTGATTTCTGTCTGCTGGGCTGAACCTCACCCTGACAACTCAAGTCTTGAGCATGAAAGAATTATTCACGTTCAAGGTAAGGAAATATGTGGGAAAATTACCAGTATCTTCAGATTGCTGAAGGAGACAGAATAATGTGCTTAATGATCCTTAATTGTTTATTCTACTGCACTGTTTTTTAAATACTATTATTACTGGTGACAAAACTTTTCTTTTCTGGTTCTGATACATTATTATTACTACTAAGGAAAGTTAAAAAAAAATTAAGGAAAATGCACTGTTTAATAGCACTTAGTCACAACCTTGCAATAAGATTACTGAGTAAAGTACAGCATGATTTAAGATAAAGAGCATGCAGCCTAAAATAAGAAGCAACTGCGGTGGGTGAAATCCCTTTAGTTTATTGTGGAATATTTTTGATTTTAAGAAGACTGTCATACATAGTTATTTACATAACAAAACATTATTGCTGCTTAGTATTTAAAAATGCTCAGCACATCTCAGATAATAATTGGGCAATTTAAACTAGGAAAAAAAAAAAAAAAGGTAGCTTACCCCAGAGAAATGTGTCTTTCCTCATACCTTTAATTCACACTAAGTATTATACTGGCCTTCTGCATAATCCTGTTTGGTTCATGGTTGAATCCCAGAGCTGATAGCTGTAGCAGGATTTCAGTCTGCAGTACAATGCAGCTGTTTTTTCAGACCAGGCTTCAGTCTTTGAGGGGCATCCTGTATAAGAAAAAGCAGAGGATTTATGCAGTAAGGACAGGCAGAACTAACAGGGGATTTTCCTGATTTCATTTACATGTTTCTTGAGGCTGGCTAACATTAGTCTTGCAAAGTTAAGAAACGCAGCATTATTGTCCTCTCTCCCCTTTTAAGATTATATCCCCTTCTCTCAACAGCTGGCAAGTTGTGTTATTTGAGTGTCTGTGTAAATATGAATTACCAAGTTAGGGCAGGTTACTAAGAAAGCCTGAACATTCAGAAGTTCACAGGAAAGTCACAGAAGTTAAAGGTAGCCTGCACCTTTGAAAACAGGCACTGGGATTTTCAAGGTCAAATAGGGATTGACAGCCAGCTGGTTTCACTCTCAGGAAACTCACAGGATGAAGGTCAAGCGAATGTGTTATATCAAAATGATATATCTCATAGTATAACATCAAAATGTTATATCTCATTGTTTGAGATGATGGACATTCATTTCCTAGGGTAAATTTCATATTTGATACCAGTGTCTAATAAACACACGGTGTGCCCTTTGTTGTAAAATGCAGTTTCTTGATTCTGAACTTTATTTGTCTTTTTGGAAGATTAAATCACTGGAAATAATTAAACCAAAGCAAAATTATTTTCCCTTAATCTGTGTATATTAAACTTGCTTAGTCAGCACTGTAGTGCAATTTGCAAGTCATATCTGTCGCCTCAGCATGTGTACAGTGCAAGCGCTAAGTAGTTTAAAGCTGATAAAAGTTTCAAGATGGATCACTACCCATGAAAACTTATCTGAACCTTGAGACCTTATTCCTTCAAGGAAAACTGGGTAAAGCTTAAAATTGAGCTCTGTCATGAGCTGTGTACACCAGCTCTGGTTCAGGCTCTGAAATACAAAGACCACAAATCAAAAAAGGATAAAACTGTTCAAAACTTGGTATTTTTGCTACAAATCTCTTTCATTCCTCTCTGCATTGCGGAGTCCCATCAGGCTTGGGGCTCGGCTCTGCTCAATGCTGCATAAACACATAAGACGATCTACACCTGGAAGCAAGCTGGAAATCAGGGAAGCCTGTGGAACACATGTGTCATAGCTTCATACAAAAGGTATTTTATGTTGCAGTAAGGAGCGTAGCATCCCCCTCCACAGCTGAAATAAGAGATGTGTAGCTGAACTCCTCCTGGATTTCGTGCTTTGGAATGCCTTGGTATTACAAAAGGTGCAGATAGATGTTGTGTAGTCAAGCATTCAGAGCTGAAAGGGACGTCCTGAGGGAATGAACTAGCCCGTCTTCGATTGCCTCTTTTACATCATATAATCTCCTCTAGGTTTAGCTTCATTTTTTAAAAAGCTGAGTTTCAAATCTCATTACTACAAGGTAGTTTTCGGGCCCTGTTTTTCTGACGTGAAAAGCACTCTCCTAATGTTCCATGTTCATTTGCAGCCACTGTATTGCTTTCTGCATCTCCTAGTGTTGTTCCTTAGCTCCAAATAACAATTTTTCTTCTTTGTTGTTCACTTTAAAACATTAATAACACCATATCGTCACAGCTGTCATTTTAGTAAACTTTTCCCAATTCTTCTCTTAAGTCTATAACCTCCAGTTGCCTGATAATCAGTAGATCATCCCTGCACTTGTTTTTGCTGGAATTCACACTTCCAGAGTGTGCCCACCCAGGATTTTATTCCAGATAAGATCTTAGGCTGGCATTAGTAAATTTTTTTCCCAGCTAACAGTACTTTGTTTGTCAGACCTTGGATCAGATCTGTACTCTTCCCAGCCACATTGCAGTGCTGATCAACAGTATATTGTGACTGACAATATTTAGGAGTCATTCTCCCTCATTCTCACTTGCAATTAACAAGTAAAAGGTTTATACAAGTAATTCTTCAGACTAGGCCTAAAAATCTAGATTATGCATTCAGTATTAAATGTTATCATACTTTTTCTATCCTTCTGTTTTCAAATGTTATAAACATCTATTCTCCCTTCAGTGATGTTTAATGTGCCCTGTGAAAATTTTATTAATTTAATAGTCACATTTCTTTATAAGGTAAAATTAGTGAGACTATTAGTCACAAAAACTATGACAGAGTTCAATGGCTTTTTTCTAGGATAGTCACTTATGCTTCAGTCCAACAACTGCAGTTTCCTCTGTATGTAGTTCTTAGACACTTAGCAAAGTTTCTGCTTAACACCTGTCTATTTTCTCCATCCTGTCTGGTTTCCGATATTTCCCATATCACTTGCTTCCCAGATCTCCAAGCAATTGATACATCACATTTCCCTGGGCTTATATATTTACTTCTGTTATATCATTGATATTGAATTGGTCTCACATTGTTTGGTAGGTACCTAGTGCATTTTATCCCACTTTCTAGTGATTTAGTCTAGTTATGTTCTTCAACAATTTTTCTTCAAAAATTGTTCTAAGGTCCTGTATACTGTTGAGGTTAGACTAATTGGCCTGTTAATAGTTAAATTACTTCCCCCTTTTGCTCTTTTGCTGTTGTCCAGAATCACATGGGACCATTCTTAAAGTGACAGATGAGCATAATATCTCTGCCATCAGGTTTGCCATACCAAGTGTCAGTAGTAATTTCTGTATTTAAGGCTGTGAGTTTTCTACCCTTTTCTTTGAACAGCTATATTTTCTGAGTTCAACTTTCATCTTTGCGTTGTCATTTCATATCAGTACACTCACATACTTCAAACAACATCAAACCCAACATTATTAAATTGAGAGGATTTGTTAATATAGCTCTTGGGTCATTTCTCTATTGTCTCCCACCTTTATCTGTGTAGTGACTCCATACTCCAAAGTGAACCTGTGCCTGCTTAAAAGACTTTTTTTTCACTTCTGCACTAAGATCTTTTTCAAGTCCTTCCTGCCACGCTTTTGATCTGTGCTCTATTTTGTCCTCACTATCATTTCTTATTTTTCACAACCTGCTAAAGCACCAATGTACAGTGCCACCTCATCACCTTTATCTTTCATTTGGCCATCCTATAAAGCAGCCACCTATTAATACTGTATTATGTCTGGCGGCTATTTCAGAGTGCTTCTGGC
This sequence comes from Pedionomus torquatus, assembly GCA_013398155.1. Classification (NCBI taxonomy): domain Eukaryota; kingdom Metazoa; phylum Chordata; class Aves; order Charadriiformes; family Pedionomidae; genus Pedionomus; species Pedionomus torquatus. Next base: position 198,776 of record VZRU01002967.1, on the reverse strand, counting down.
TCCCATCACAACTGTGTCAGGAACCAGAAGATCTAGTTACCCCATTTTGCTGCCCCTCCATTTGTATAAAAAGTCTTGCCGTCTCTCTTAGGCTCCAAATTTGTAAACCAAGTGATGGTCCACAAATTGTATTGTTTTCTGATTATACTGACAGGTCATTGCTTTTTTAGGAACAAAGAACTATCTTTCAGATGTCCACTATCTTTAAACTCTGAGTTCTTTACCTTTGCTAAAACACTTGCTGTTGTCTTTAACACTGCAATAGGCATAAATATCATGTTCTTTCTTAAATCCTTTGATTTTTCTTAGAAATGAGTCACTAGTGTCATGATTTTCTCACTTTCTGTGGTCAGTGTTATAGTTCCTGATTGTCCCCTTGTTGGTTAATACAGTGAAACTGGACCTCAGTCAAATTTCTCATCTGCCTGACAGTTTTAGCCCCTAACTTGACCAGTATTACTCTCCGCTTCTTTCCTCTGGCCCACTTCTTTTGCTTATATCTTCTCTTCTTTGGTTGTATTCCAATATTTATGAACAGAATTTATGAGACAGATACCTAAAGCTGTATTTCATCTCTTCTGTGACTTTATTTCCTCTCCTGAAGCCTGTAGTGGATTTCATGGTTTTGGTCAGGCTGCTCTATTATCCCAGACTGCTTGACCATATCACCTTCCTCTCTGATAGTTTGTCTGCATACAAAAGTCATTCCAGTTTAACTTTTGTGGATAAAGGCAAATGAGAACTATATTTGACTGAGATGTCTTGTTCCCCTCACCCTCCCACCCCAGTAAATTGCATGTGCCTTAGGGGATACCCGTTTCACTGTTTAGAAAAAGTCATAATACTAAATAAAATCATCTGGTGAATGTGAAAATGGGTCAAAAGTATACCCTAGCCACTTCAGCCTCCACAACAAGAAAACAACACTACTTTAAGCCCATCACTGTAATTAAAGACTCCGATTTTCTCTGAAGTCAAGATCTGTGAAGGACTCTGAGACCCGTGAGAGAGGAAGGTGATGCTTTTCAATGCTCAGCTTTGAATATCTGTCTGATCTATTCATAGTGCTAGTTCCTGACCAATTATTCAAAGAGGCAGAGTACCATTAAGAGATAAGGGCATTCTTCTGTGTGTAGCTGTTCTACAAAAGAAACGAAGTTTACTAGGTCATTACCTTAATTGCTAAGTTAATTACTTAAGGGTGGCAGGAGCCTTTAATATGTGCTTCCAGTCCGTTCAAGTTTTAGAAATACAAGGCCAGAGAAGAGCATATAAATTGTGGGTTTAAACGGACCAACTTGTACGTTTTTAGCTCTTCCTTGAACATAAGTGAGTTTATGTCACACAACAATTCTTTATCATTCAGATACAAGGATACATGCATTTGCCTATCAAGAAATCTGAGCAGATATATTTATGCAGACCAAGATATATGTAGATGTGGAACAAACAGATAACACTCTAATATTGTCCTATTGGGGGGGAAAAAAAAAAAAAAAAAAAGAAAAAAAAAGAAAAAAAAAAGAGGGAAGTCAATTAATCCGTGACAAAGGCAGAATAAATCTTTGCCCAACTTGTTCTGCATGACAATGAGAGAGACTCCTTGTCATGATTAGGAGAGGGACTCTTANCCATTCCTGGAGGTGTTCAAGGCCTGGCTGGATGGGGCTTGGAGCAACCTGGTCTGGTGGGAGGTGTCCCTGCCTATGGCAGGTGGGTTGGAACTGGAGGATCTTCAAGGTCCCTTCCAACTCTAACCATTCTACGATTCTACAATTTTATGAGTTCTGTTCACAGTCTACTTCCTTTTCTTCAAAAGAAGCCAGAACCAATAGAGAGAAAGAAGCTGCACCGACTTGCTGGACTAGCCAAAAAACACAATAAGAGATCAGGTGCACCTGATCATCTTCCCAGGTTTCATTCTTTTCCGCTTTGCTTTTGACTTTTCTCCCATTGCTATACCTCTCTTTATTTCCCGTTACCTGTTATTTTCTTCCACTTATTTTTTTCTGCTTAAAATTTCTCACTAGTTTTGCTGCCTTTCAGGATGCGTTACATCATGTCATGATCCATTTTCCCATCTCTTGTTACAATTGAGCTGCTTTTTTACATCAACTCAACTTGCTTCCCTCTTCAGAGCGTGGCATGTTGCAACAGCACGTAATAGAAACAGCAAAGAGCAACCTCTCCTGTTGGCATGCTGATGTCATTAAAGGCATTCAGGACTGCCTGTTCTGGAACAGACCTCAAATCATGGGTACCAGTATATTTGGGCTGCAAAAAAATTATTACAGAAGCAAAAAGATTCACATTAAACATCAATTTAAATTACTGATTTGGCTTTACTTGCTACATCAGCCTAATATATATAGCATTTAGAGGTAATTAAAGAACTGGAAGAGCTCGTCACCAGTTTCATGTAATGTCTGGGTTTTGTCAAACAGCCTCAATGCCACCCATGAAGATTACCTTCTGTGGACAGGAGATGCAGAGACATTGCCATGATTTCTGTTCTGTTCTCTGTGGGGTCTGATCTTCATGCAATTTCATTATCTGTACTGAAGTAAACACATACTTGAAGTTTATTTAAGGCACAAGGTGGCAATATTTTAGAAGAGCTGAAGTTTGTTATTTGCCTGATCGTTTTATGTGCTGCTGCGTCCCCTAGAAACCTAAGCTTCAGTTAATACGACCCCATTAACAATTCACCCCAACATGTTACTCAGGTTGAGTAGGTGGGATGAGGTGAAAAATGTTCTATATCAATCTTCTTATCTCCGTGTTGAAGCCATTTATAAAATTGGTGGTTTTAGCTGAACAAGGTACCTGAACTTTTAAACTAAGATTTATCTAGCATCTCTCTTACCAGTTGAATGTAAAATCTTAATGTGTAGAGAACATTTTATCCTGTCATTTTAGAGGACATGGGAGTCCGATGCTTGTAATTTCTCTTTCATGACATAAAGAAAATTGCATTAATGCTTGGGTAAATAAGAACAGCTTTTCCTGGTCTTACAGTTGATACACAGATTTTTTAGATTATTTTTCCAAAAGCAAAAGTAATAAGGTAGTTAGTTAAAACATAGTTAGAAACAAAATGTAGTAGGAAAACTATTTGAGGAGAAAAGTGTGTGCATAATTCTTTGTGTTTTTCCCTTTGTATTCTCTGAGCAATATACACATGTATGTGCATATCAATAATGCACCTCTGTACTTATTATATCAAGTGCAAATTATTTTCCTCACAGAAGTTATTTTTGAGTTTTAAATTAGCATGTTAAGGTAACAAAATATGCCACTGCTATAGGAAGAGTGAGGATATTTTAGCATAAGAGTTATGCTCAGGTGCCTGGTAATACTACAGGAAAGCCAGAAACAATTATCTGTATTTAAAGTAGGGTGGCACATGATGTTATTAACCTAATGTTTTGCTAACAGTGTGGAACATTTTGGCAGTACATGAGTCTATCTGACAAAACACATCTACGATGTGATCCCTGACTTACGTTTTTTTCCCCCTCTAAAAATGCACTTTTTTTTTTTTTTTCCTCCACTGTTGCTCTGTAAGTTAGTCCGTTAAAATGTGGGAATAATCAAGTTTTGTAGCCAGGTCAACATAAGTTCTGGATAGTTCTGATGGATAAAATGGATAAAGCTGTTTGCCAAGGGACATGGCGTGACTCATGCTCTCTGCCCCACACTATGTTCCTGGCCTTTCAAACCTGGCATGCCATCACTCTTCACTGCATGTTAAGAGAAAAGAAACAACAAACCACAACAACAAACAGAAATAAACCCCTCCCCACACACACAAAACCAGACAACCAAAAAGACAAACAAATCTGAATATGTGTCCAGCAGTAAAATTTGGAACTAAACCAATAAGCTAGCAGGTGAGACTGGATTGAGAGCTCTAGCAGCCTGAGAGCAAGCCCACATACTGTCCTTGAAGCGGCGGTCATGCTGGAGTGAAGGTCAGATGTGTACTAAGTGAGTAACAACAACCAGAACAGCAATGCTAATTGCACAGCACTCGGACAAGGAGGAGGATAAAGCAGAGGCAGATAGCCTGCTGCTGCCTCTGCCTTGCTACTCAAGGTAGCAGGATACCCCTTCACCTGCAGTAGGTACCACCTTGATGTGGCGCCACTGAGGTAAAGCAAAGCTGACCCAAATAGCAAGTTTTCCAAGTGAGTTTTCATTTGTGGCAGGCCCTCTTTCCCTAGAGCTTGGAAAAGCAGCTTCCAGAGTTGTGTGTTGTCCCAAGCAGCTGGATAGTTTCCGCAACTTGGACAAACTCGGCTTTATCTAGCTTAGTTGTTTCTGCATTATGTTGCCTTTGTCATCCATCTAGTTGCACCAAGAGGATTAACAAAAGGCCACAGCCCATCAAAATCAATAGTAGGGAAGCAGAAGTGGAAAAAAATCAGCAAATTAGTCACCAGTGGTTCCTGGTTCTATATGAGCAGCTGAACAGCTGCCTGTCTTTCAAGGCAAATTACATCTGGAAGGATGAAAAACCCACCTAACAAACCTTTCTCATCCCATTCCTGAACTTGGAACTGAGACCAGAACCAGTAACGAAGCTGTTGCCGTCTCTGTTCCCAACAGAAGGAGCAGCTGGAGGCTGACCATTACATTCATGGAATCACAGAACCATAGAATGGTTAGAGTTGGAAGGGACCTTAAAGATCATCCAGTTCCAACCTCTGTGCCATGGGCAGGGACACCTCCCACTAGACCAGGTTGCTCAAAGTCCCATCTAGCCTGGCCTTGAACACCTCCAGGGATGGGGCAGCCACAGCTTTTCTGGGCAACCTGTTCCAGTGCCTCACCACCCTCATAGGAAAGAATTTTTTCCTAGTATCTAAGTCTCCCCTCTTCCAATTCCATGCCATTAGTCCACTGTCTGAGGTTTCGTGTACGTGATCACTGTTGCCTCCAGCAGGTATCCAAACAGTCCCGTTGCAGACAGTTTAGTGAGGGATTATCTGGGGTTTAACAGAGTTTACAGTTGTTTGTCCATTTACCTTACAAATTCTCCAATGGTACTTCTAAAGAAACTAGTTCTGGGGAAAAAGAAGGATTGTCTTCTCCAAGTAGCATGCTGGACTTTGTGATGACACTCACTTGTCCCATGTTTGTCCTCCTTGCTCTCATATTTTAGATATGCCTACCATTTTGACACAAAGGTTGTTTTATTCAGGAGTAGCCTTGTCAGAAACCTGATGAGGAAAGCAGCCAGGGAGCCACTCTGGCAAGCCTTTAAACAGTGTTTACCCCATCTCCCATGGTCAGATCATTGTTTCACAACAGATCATTACTCGTTGTAATAAGGTAACCCAGGAAGCAGGATTCATTCCTCATTTAAGCTGACTTTCACAGCAGTAAACTAGAATGCTGCATCCAGAGTGCTAAACATGTTGTAAATGGAGAGATCCTGTTTTTCTCTGTGTCTGGGCATTTCTTCGATTGTTGTGATTTTTTTTTTTAACTCCTTCTCTGTTGACTAGAGAAGGACCAAGACCATTGATTTTGCCATTCTCCCAAAAATATGCAGTTAGATGACTTTCACCCTAATTCTCACTGCCTAATAAACATAGCTAATAAAGACCTCCTGGCCTCTTGCCAAACCTCAATTGTCTCGTTTTTATCCTGAATCTCTGCTGCCTGCATGTCTTCTTTATGTCTTCTGGCCAAAAAAGAAACTACACAGCCCCCCCTAATATAACATCTGCATTTTCTCGCAAGACAGCGATTCTTCCTTCCTCCTCTCCTTGGTCTGGGAGCTACAGAAATGTTATTTTCTGCCCCTCTGTCTTGCCAGAGAGAAAGGCAAATCATGTCTTTTTCTATAAAAAAAAAGAAATAGCTTTTAGAAAACTTGGGGGTGGAGGTATATTTCAAGTTTTTTTGATCCCTTTGAACATCTGAAGATGTAGGAGGTTTTCCAGGCTGAAAAAAGCCATGTGTTTCTTTCCTTATCCAGGTTCCCATCCCCTCCATTCTTTATGGTTTCTGAGATATAAACTCAGAAATGGCTGCTGCAAAGGGCCAGAGGACATGGGAGATGGCCAGGAGGGAGGTGCACCACCACATAAGGATGCTGGAGTCAGAGGTGACAGTGCTCTGGGCAAGTGTCCAGGCCTTGCTGGCATGGACTAGCTGTTGTTAGAAAGAGCGAGTGTTATAGCAGCCTGAGTCAGACTCTCCCTCCTGCCCCAGTCCTTTCTGCTAATATTTATTAACTTGACTCCTTCAGTATTAAAGACCCAGCATAGTTGAGCTCTGATTCAGATTTCTTGGTAATAACCACCCCAAAGCATAACATTTCTCTTCCCAAGGTGGACAGAAGTCTCTGGAACATCTCTGTCCCTGAAGGAAGCAGGGAAATTTGCAAACCATTCTGGCCACCTTCACTTTCTTCCTTCTCCTCAGCCTGTGGAAACAGCGTTAGCCACACTTTCCATGGTGCCTTGCCTCAGATCACCTCTCTCCTTGAATGCTCTCCTCTAAAAGGGGGAAGATGGGTTATCGGAGCAGCACCAAGCCTCTGCTCACCTTTGGGAAGAAGGGCAGTGAAAAAGAAAACCAGTTCTATGGAGCTGCAGGTGATCTGCTCTGCAGCAGTGATGTGTCACTGGGCAGGAAGGTCTTTCATCCTGGTAAAACAATTTGCAGGGCTCAAGCTTGCTCATTCTAGAGGAAGCTGCTGCCCTGGCTAGTCTGACCTGTGCAGGTAGTAGCAATGCTTGTAGCACAGTATCTCCTCACAAAGAACTATGCATTTGGAATACCCATTTTACTGAAGTAGATGCAAGTTTACACTCACTGAGTTTGTCCTTGCTACCACCCCAAGTATGTTTGTGTAATTATAAAATGCTGCATACTCTGGGGTTTCTTCATAAAACCATGGAATGGTTTGGGTTGAAAGGGACCTTTAAAGACCATCTAGTTGAAATCCTCCTGCCATGGGCAGGGACACCTCCCACTAGAGCAGGTTGCTCAAAGCCCCATCCAACCTGGCCTTGGACAACTCCAGGGATGGGGCAGCCACAGCTTCTCTGGGCAACCTGTTCCAGTGCCTCACCACCCTCACAGCAAAGAATTTCTTCCTAATATCCAATCTAAATCTCCCCTCACAACTTCTCCGGGCAACCACCCTCACGGAAAGGATTTCTTCCTAACATCTAGTCTGAATCTCCACTTCTTCCATTTAAAATCATTACTCCTTGTCTTGTTTTACTACACTCCCTGATAGAGTCCCTCCCCCTCTCTCCTGTAGGCTCCCTTCAAATACTGAAAGGCTCTTTCTTGTAAGGTCTCCCTGAAGTTTTTCCCTGATCCAGGCTGAAGAACCCCAACTCTCTCAGCCTGTCCTCATAGCAGCGCTCTAGCCCTCAGATCATTTTTGTGGCCTCCTCTGGACCTGCTCTAACAGGTCCATGTCCTGCTTATGTGTGTGCTCCCAAAGCTGGATGCAGTACTCCAGGTGGGAAAGTGGAGTAGAGAGGCTGAACCACCTCCATTGACCTG
>VZRU01002967.1:157448-188346 GCA_013398155.1 Pedionomus torquatus | reverse complement strand
AAAAATAATGACCAAAATAGTATTAAGAACTCCGTATGTTTTTAGCTTGCTTCTATCACTGACTACAGAAGTCATTGCATGCTTTTACAGTAGTCTTAGGCAAAATTATATTAAATATTCCCCTAATAGCTATTTTACAGAACTTCTGGATATTTGAGATTATCAAGCAAATACNGGGGGAAAGAAAGAAAGAAAAGAAAAAGAAACCGTTTTAAAGAGAACCAAAAATTCAGCTTTACTTTACTCTTATGAAATTCAGATAACTTTTATGAGATGCAATGCATGTAAACTGGCATTTGGCCTCTTTCCCCAAAGCACTGCACCGAATTCAGCAGTAGGCTAAAAGTTGCATGAAGATGTCTCCCTTGCCCTTATACTTACCAGTAAGTGCGTGCCAGAGAGAGCTTTATAAAAGCCACATTATCTGTGAAAAATGGTTAGGAAGAAAAATGAAATGAAAAGAAAGGACAAGATGAAAATCAACCCCCCCGGCTCTCTGTACACGTGTGAAATACATGACTCTTTCACTGAGGTTTATTGTACATTATGATGGCTATACAGTTACTCAGCACAATAAGACTGGCTGAGTGGTTTCAGCTAAATAGATATCATGGGCTTAGCTTACCTCTTTACATCCATTTTTCTACTACTCATTGGAGGCTGCTGAAAACTTCCATTTTTGAAGGCAGAGAGGACCCTGCACAGCTTCTGTGCCACCAGGACAGTCCGTTTAGGTTGTTTCTTCTCACGTAATCCATCTTTAATAAGAACATACACCATGTTCATCCCCAGAATGTCTCACACTGTTGTACAGGTGGTCCTGGAGCCCACTCCTGGGTTATGAAGAGGCTCGATAATTCAATAATATTCTTCTGACAGTCTCTTTATATCCTAAATACATACCTCTGTCAGGTGTCAAATTATTCCAGATAAAGAACTACATATCTTGTTCCACATCAGATGCTGGGATTTCCCCTGCATTTTATGGCATTATGATATTTTTGCCAGTGTAAAATCTTCAAACTCTACATCTCACCACACATCTGAACAAGATAGTTATCTGGTACCACTTTGCCCCTCTGAAGCAAAAGTTCGTTAGCTCTCTGCTATTAGAAGTGGGGAGATTCTGGTACAAAAGCTTCCTGCTGTGCCAGGGAAGCCTCCCCTGGGGAAGGGGAGATGCCGATGGCTGCAGTGGCAGGTCAGGAAGTTTAACCTCAAGCTCAGTACAAATACTTGTGCCCATGCCCATTCACGTTTGAAAGGCAGTATTAGGTTTATACTAGGCTAAGAAAGCAATGAGAAATTTTCTTTACTGCAGAGAGCAACACAACAAAAAGGAGATTTTTCTGTTGTTTTTGGTTTGTTTTTTTTTTTCCTGTGACTGTTTCACTGTATCACACCATCCCAATGGATTGAAGGTCTGGGTCCTACCTCCCAATATACAGTGTCCCCTCAAGCTTACTGCTGTTACCCTAAACAGTGTCCCCTCAGAAGCAGGCCAACTCCAGCTGGTCCTGTACAACAGCACCACTCCTTCCTGTTTCTCCCCACCTACAAAATATGGAAATTCATGAGGAGAGGAGGAATCTATATTTCCTCAACCATGATCCAATTTCTGCTCAAGGGAAATTTTATGTATTTTAACTAGTGTCTGGCTAACACAAGGAATGATGTCCTTTTAATGATTTTTGTCAGACATGGGACAGGTGTAAGACTGTTCATTTCTGATGTTATAAAGTGATGTTTCCTAAACTGACAGGAAAATTTTGTTTGCAAAACAGCATGGTAAAATGTAATATTTCAAGTGAGATAAGGCTATTGAGTGTGTCAGACCTGCCTGTGGCCACTCAATCCAGTAATTCCAGGTCTAAGTTCCACTGAATTTTAATTAAACTACACTTATATATACAACGGATACATATAGTTGATGATATATATAGTATTGCCCTGTTTGCATGCCTCTGTGCTTATTTTTTCATCCTCTCTGCAGCTTTATGTGGTGCTGGATTTAATCTCTGTTTTATGTATTTGAGCCACACAGAACAGATCAAGGGGAAAAAATTTCAATCTCTGGACAAAAAAAAAAAATATATCAGACCATTCCAACATTCTGCATCTGTTATAAATAATAAGGTTAATCTCACAGTGGGGAGGATTTGCATCAATAGCCTGATGTCCTGAGTTGGTGGCCCTAAGGATGTTAATTGGCAGCAAAACAAAACCATTTATATCCAGGAATGCCCACTAGCAGTGCAAAACAGCTGATGGCTCCAATATGAGCTCACTGTACAAACAGTATAGCTTTGGCTAGGCAAAATCTTGTTCATTTATAATATGAAAATAGATAACCTCTACCTCAATGGACCTTTTTTCCTCCAAATGGGGTAGGGTTTTATTCATAGAATCATAGAACCACAGAATGGTTAGAGTTGGAAGGGACCTTAAAGATTACCCAGTTCCAACCCCCCTGCCATGGGCAGGGACACCTCCCACCACACCAGGTTGCTCCAATCCCCATCCAGCCTGGCCTTGAACACCTCCAGGGATGGGGCAGTCACAACTTCTCTGGGTAACCTGTTCCAGTGCCTCACCATCCTCACAGCAAAGAGTTTCTTCCTAATACCTAATTTAAACCTCCCCTCTTTCAGTTGAAAGCCGTTATCTTTTGTCCTATGGCTACACTTCCAGATCAAGAGTCCCTCCCCATCTCTCCTATAGGACCCTTTAGATACTGAAAGGGGCTCTAAGTTCTCCCTGGAGCCTTCTTTTCTTCAGGCTAACAACCCCAACTCTCTTTCTCTTTATAGAAGAGGTGCTCCAGCCGTTTGGGTACTTTTAGCTTTGAATAAACAGTGGAATTAGATTCAGTCTGTGTTTGTTACACACCTTACATGGCTTTGGTATGTTTTCTTCACCGTTATTTAAGGCAAAGCCACACCATTCCCCCCCTGCACTAGTGAGACAGTGCTGCCTAGCATGTAAAGCTCAGGAGTAGGATTCACTGCAATATTTCACAACGGCCAGCTTTAAGAACTACAGCCAAGTCATGATTATTGTGCTGTTGGTAGCTTTAAGTACAAGGACTGGCCTAAGGGCAGGAGAGTAGGGGTAGGCATAGTGGCTGCAAGAAATGTCAAGTACTGCAGAGAACAAGACACTTTTCATGTTGGCCTTGTCACTGAAGCCATTTTCTCACTGAAATGGCCTTGCTCTCCTCCTGCACATAAAATACACATCATAAGTTTTACACTCTTTGTCAAATGTCCTGAGAGCCAGAAGCTTAACAAATTAAAATGTTTCCTATGGCAGGTAGATATTGTTGCCCCAGTCATAAGCAAAGTAAGAATTCCCAGATTACATTACATTTTCTTTATGGTGGTGTTTTACTTTTCTACATTAAGTTTTCTTTATGGTGGTGTTTTACTTTTCTACATCAACTTTTCTTTATTCCAGTTCTTTACTCTTTTCCCTGCTTATGAATAGTAGGCAGTGTAATGAATCTCATTACATCAGTCTTGTGTGCTTCAACTTCCCAGGCATGAGAAGGCTCCAGCACTGGCTCTTGGATATACTGCTCAGGCACTGATTTTGTGTACTATTCCCATGTGCTGGCTGAGAAGGAAAGTGGAACAACGCTGAACTGCCAAAGGCAGATTTTTACTCTATTAGAATTTTTTTTATATAGTTTCTGTCTTCAGGGAAAGGTGGTAACCAAACACATTAGTTTTGCAATACAGACTATAAAATAATTACTTTGTATATTCAACAGTACCAGAAATATCCAGATCTACTCAAAGCCATTAAAAATCTCTGTGGAAAGTTACTTCCAGATAGAAGCTAACTCTCTGGGTGGCTCCACGTGAACCAAAAAAAACCCATCAGGTTTTATGATCCTGCTTAGAGGTTTGTTTGAGAGCCTTTAAGTCCAAGAGAGAGTTAGAAAAAGAACAGGCCTGTCTCTCAAAACCAGACTTTTTAGTTCAAAATAGATCAAATGAATCCGTAAGCTTCATATAAACCAATTCTTCCATATTGTCAAAGCAACTGTTTTCTAATTTAGTCATTTGCTCTTAAGCTGGATGTAAGCAATGGGGAATTCATAGCTGAAATCAGTATGTAACCACCTCTGTGCTCTCAACAGCAGGAGAAATCAGATTTAGCCTAATACTAAATGCCTCATTTGTTTCTTTTGCGTGTTGCTGTTAGTTTCATACACAAAAAGCTATTTTAAATATCCTTTGCATGCCAATCTGTTGTAGTCTTTACTATAAAACTGATATTATAGGACAGACCATTTGTGAGTCCCTAGAAGACAAGGTAAAGCCTTGTAAAAGACAGCAGGAGTTTGTCAAGAGCAAGTCATGACAGACCATCGTAATTCCTTCTGTGACAGGGTAACAGGTCTTTCCAGGCACAGCTGTGCTTGCAAGTGCGGTGAGAAACAGTACTAGAAAGATGCAGGTGAAGTAAAAAGTTCAAAATACAGCAGCAAAAATTTATCTGGAAACGATGACTTGAAAGGAAAATGCCAAAAAAAAGTGGGACTAATTAGCCGAAAGAGAGAAAGGAAAGACAAAGGTCTGCAAATTTTCACGAAGGCTGTAGAAAAAAAAAAAAGGCAATAATCTGTCCCCAGACCAGATGAGTCTCATTTTTATTTGTCAAGAATAAGGAGCCCCAGTGACAGCTTGGTTTTGGGGTGCTGTGGGCTGGAGGGACACCGTCTCAAGCTTCGGCTTCATTTTGAGCGGGATTGGTAGCTGCTGGCAGCTGGTAGCCCACCCATGGAGTCTGTGCTGAATGATCGGATACCTGACAGCCCTGACAGGCAGAGAAACAGAGATAGGCTCTCAAGGAAAATGAGGGACTTACCACTTTTTACAGAATTTTAGAAATCCGGCATGGAAAATTTTGCCATCAAGTGTGTGAACCTGCCAACATAAAACTGTACCCTACAGTACAGTATATAGCAAACTCTACTGTTAACCGTGTTTGCACTGGCTATAAGAACACTTACTTTTCTGTTTGGGCTAGAACTCAAGGAAGCCCATTTCTTTACTCTGGCTGCAAAACGACCTTTTTTTCCATATGGGTCAACAGAAATTTATGTTATTTTGTTCTATGCATAAACACTCTTAAAACTGCTAATTGTGTATGGTGCTGGCTTAATAGACTCCCATAATTTGTTACGGGAGTTAAGCTTTCTAAGGTTATTTCCTCACTTTGTTGCCTTGGGTAGCTGTTACAGCTCCTTGCACTGACAGCGTGCCTGTAGCAACTGAGTAATTGCAAAGCACTTGCACTGAATTTTTAGGGTTTACCTGCATATAAGGCTCTTAAATACAAATAGCTTACAAAAGAGGCACAAATATCTTCTCCTTTGCATTCCCTAAAATCTACAGTAACTGGCACAGAGATGTGCATGTCGGGGATCGAATGTAAGGCATCTGTGGAGATAAAGGTGTGCACCTGGGGAGGATATTTTATGCATCCCGTTCTAGTGTATGGATGTGGTAGAAATCCTAATTTCCATTACAAAAGTCATTTTCTGGACCATGATTGCAGTGTCACAGGTGCGTACAGCAAGCCTCACCCGGCCCTCTTCTTTCACTCACAGATTTATTCTCCACTGAGTTGATGAGTCTTGGGCTCTTCCTCTCCAGCTTGGAGGGAAGGAGACCCTTCCCTGGGGGTAGGACCTATTCCGGAGAACTGCATGTTTGAGAGAGGAGCCACACTCTGAAGTCTTCACTGTAAAGGAATATTCCCTATTCAGGCTAGGCGAGTGGCTCAGCTGCCTCCTTAGGGCGGGGAGACGAGCCACTAAGGTCAGGTTAAGGCTCCTCAGCTCATTCTTCCCACAACCAAACCAGATTTTAACCACCTGAGGCTGGAAGTTTTTATCTTCCTCCATTTTTTAGGCTGAGTTTGTTAACATTTGGAAGTGGGTGTTTTGTCTAGTGGTAAAACACAGGGCTTGAGTGAGGAGTTTAGATCCAGTCTGTAGTTTGGGAACAGTAACAAGCCTCAGGACAGCTTTTGTCCATTCAAGAACAGATGGGATGGATTATCTTTTGACAGGTTATAAGATCCAAGACTGAGTAAGATGCTTTGCAATTAACTGAAGTTCAGGACTGCTAAGCTGTAACAAAAGGAAGATGAACAGTAAGATCTAACTATGAATTTCAGCTGGGTTTGATAGGGAAATGAAGAAGGAAAAAATAATATTAACAAAGATGCAAGATAATGCAAAGCTACACAAAACACATGCCCAGTCAGTTTTGCTCTGCAAAATCACCAATGGCCACCCCCATCTGCAGGGTGAAATAATGTTAATCAGTTGCAGACTTGTACTGCAGATGAACTCAAACAAAAATCAGCTTCTATGCAGTCTACCCGAATATAGCCCAGAGCTAATATTACGGTCTTGTGCATATTTATGTTATTAAAACATTCTGTCCCAAACTGTCAAATAGATTTATAACAAATTTACATACATATTTAATCCCTTTGAAAAAGTGACTTTGGACATCTCACAGAATCAAATCTGTTTGAGTAGTTTCCGATTAATTGATGTTCAGTTTTAAGAGGTATGTAAGTTTAGATCTACATTAAAAATACCCACCTCTGAGGATTTTAGCTTTTTCTTACATGTATATGCAAATCAGACACATGTACTGGGCAAGGAGTCAATTGTCTGGGGAAATGTAGATCTGCAAAAATAGTAAGTATTGGATTTCTAATGAAGTAATACAGCTTGGATTCCTCTGACGTGCTACATTTTTATTATAGCCAGTGATATTTCTATCCGTTAGCACTGAGGAGGAATGAATAAATTTTTAAAAGAGGAGTAGAGGAGAAGGAGGTAAGGAAAAATAGAGATCCAGAAAAATATGAAACCTCTACAGCTTTGTATTTACGAAGTTATGGTTAACAGCACGTTTTGTTACATTACATTCATACTTTATAGTTCAGAACATCTAATAACTGAAAAGCCATTTAACAAAGGATTTACAAAAGGAAAGAACCTCAGCAGACTCTCTAATTAATTGCTGAAGGGGAGCAAAATAGTATTTATTATTACCCTGCCAAGTTTACATTTGCATGCTTTATTTTCTTGGACCCAGTCACCAAGGTTTAGTAATAACAAAGATTTTGTTTAAAAAAATAGCACTTCTTGGACGATAGATGGGTGAGGAAGAGAAAGGAAAGAAAGGAGATGTTAAGATACCAATGGAATAGATGCTGAAGTGGGTGTGAACGTTTGGAAAGAAGAATGGCTTCATCTCATGGTGACAGTCTTGCCTGGCCGTAATGTGATTCCCCTATCCTATGCTACGTTGCCCCGGAGACTTGTAGGTGGGAGTGGGAGAATTCACCAGCAGAGAGAGAGGAAAAACAAAGATAGATGCTTATACCAATGTAAAGTTTTTGGCTCATCTTATGTGTTATCTTGTCTTCCATCCCTCTGCATCCTACAGCACTTAGTTCTACAGAGATGTTTGAGAATAAACATCCTGAGCCGGATCTTCTCTGATGCTGTTTTATTTCAGCTTATTATGAGGCTGGGCTAAAGCCAACTGTAAAATTTAGACCTGGGTTAAGTTTCTAAACCCTGCCAAAGATTAGGGTGGTCTGATCCAAACTTTTGTTTCAAGTTTGTCTCTTCTCTTTTGTCAGAGGCACATGGGGAGGCAGCTCTTCAGCATTTTCTGAAACATCTTTCATGCTTCAAGAAGTAATCTTTAACTACAGATCTTTTTCACGAAACAAGCAGAAAATATACTGTGGAAAAATCTGTCAGATAAGGGTAATGACTTTGGTTAAATGTTGCTGCTGAAACAGTTCTGGAGGTATCCCCACATTGGCCATCTCCTCTTGGATGTCCTCTGTTATGAGAAGGTCTCTCTGACATAGCAGTCTGCAGTGGCTCACCAGTGATAAGCAACAGACAGGGCTTTGGGCCAACCGATGTCTGGTCCTCAGGGGTAGAAGGAAGCATCTGGTGGGTCCATGCTCCTTGCACAGGAGTCTGTGCAAGGCTTACCAGCAATTGTCCTTTGGTTCTTCCAGAAGTGCTTCTGGCAGGCATGGGGGTAGCGAGGGAAGGTGGTATCTCACATGGCTTCCTACTGAGGTCCCTGTGTCACAGCATGCAGTGTGCTACATGGGTCACCATAAGCAATTGGGGAAACCTGTCCCTTGCTGAAGGAAGCGTGCTCCCTGATGCCCTCTGTGAGGAGCTCTCCTTCCTTGAGTGGTGGCAAACTGCCTAAAAACAGCTGGAAAGTAGCAGAAAAGTCTCCCTAAAGCCAAACACGACTTCTCTGATTTTATTTCCTTATAGATTCCCTGCTTTAAGACCTCAGGACACTGAAATTATGCCTCCTACCAGTCCAGCCTTGAAATGTTGTTATTAAGCCAGGCTTGAAACACCTTCCTGTTCCTAGTATAATGTGAAATAAAACAAAAATAAACAAACAAAAATCAACCGTGTTGAGCCTCTTAGGAAATCTTAGCAAGGGTCCATGCAAGGAACATGGCACTTTTTTACATCAATCAAAACATTTCATTTTAATGTCTATGTGTAAAAAGAGATAGTTCATATTCCTCTTTACAATTTCTTCTTTCTAAATGACAGCCAGAGAATCCCCAAATCCCACCTGGAAAAAAAAAAATAGAGCTAGACTGGGGTTTAATTTACTTTCTTTTAAATGAGAAATTGATCTTACAGCAGATTAACTGGAATTTCCTGATGAAAAATGTGCAGTTGCACAACTTCTACCAGCTCTGCTCGTCTTTAGGGTGCTCTCAGAGTGCAGGAGGGTGAGATCACAGTGGGGGCAACAAAGCTGCAGATGGGAGCACTCTGCAGGCCTGGAACGGTTCCTGCTGGGGAAGGGATGAGGTTACAGGGAGAGGAGCTGGCAAGGTGAGGTGGCAGCCCTGTCCCCTTCCAAACCTCATGGCTGATGGGCTGACAGCTTGGGGTTTTATCCCCCCAGAAATAAGACAACAGTCTCACACACATCATGGTGTTAACTTTTATTTCTCCTTCTGCTGACTGTAAATGGTCTTTCCTTTTATTCTGCTCCTTCGGTGTCCATTAACTCGCTCTCTTTCTGTCACCTTCAGGTGTTGTATTCCCTTACTCTCCACGGCTGGGCCGTTACAACTTAAACTTCCATGAGGCTCAGCGAGCCTGCCTGGACCAAGACTCTGTTATCGCCTCCTTTGACCAGCTCTACGACGCCTGGAGGTCGGGGCTGGACTGGTGTAATGCCGGCTGGCTCAGCGACGGCTCCGTGCAATACCCCATCACCAAGCCCAGGGAGCCCTGCGGAGGAAAGAACACAGTGCCTGGGGTCAGGAACTACGGGTTCTGGGATAAAGATAAAAGCCGATACGACGTTTTCTGTTTTACTTCAAACTTCAACGGTAAGAGTCATCTTCACCCCTACCTTGTAAATGCCTGTTCCTGTGCTTGGGAAAGAAAACTCCAATGGCAGCAAGTTGTATTTGATTTGTCAAAGCTTATGTTAGCCTTGGAAAATGTTATTGTTGAATTTACAAGGACACATGGGCAGGGTAAATTTGTCTTTGCCACATGCTCACGTAGATCCTTTTAACAACTAAGAACTTGTATTGGCAGAAGTTTCTAATATCTCCACTTTCACCCCATTAAAATTTATATGTACCCTTTTAATGTTGATATATGCCCAGTTTGTTTCAGTTGAAGTGACAAAGAAACCTGCAATTCATTAATTGAGCTTTCCTGTTGAATTAAATTATAATTGTCGTGTTTTACAACTTAAATACATCATCAAAACAGAACTCTGATCACCACTTCATCTGTGCTGTTGTCAAGCAGCCCCTGCTCATGTACCAGCTCTATTATGACTAATACTTCCTTATCAGCAAAGCTATTTCTAGCTTTTCTGCCTAACAATTTAGATTCCTCATCTTAGTACACTGCAAAAATCCTGTTCATGTTTGCTCTGAGCTAGGTCTGCTCTAAACCTTATTTTAATGACTGTAGGCATTTTTGCTACTAGTAGATGTTACTTTAGGTATGAAGTGGTTTGATGTTAGCTTGCTATCATTTCAAGTTCAATCCAGTGGCTGAAAAGGATTTAGATAGCGTGATTGTGAATGAGAGGAACGCTGCAAGTGAACGTGGGGAAAAGGAGCCTACGGTCCTCCACAGCATCGTGCTTGTGAATAATTCCTGTGCAACTTTGCACGTGTTTGGCTTGCAGCCCACCCAGACCAAGAAGCGTGGCCTTTTATTGTTTATGCACAGATTGCTTATCCACAGTGGAGCATTTTTGTCCTACAGCACACCAAAAATAAACATAAGCCTTGGTCTTGGAAGATATGCTCTGGTGCTAAGTCTGCTCTACCCTCTGGAAAAAAAACAAAACCAAATCCTCAAACCAACAATATTAAATTAGGCTGGATGCGGTCTGAAACAAATGTTTAGATGATTTTTATCATGCTGCATCATTCCATGAAATGCTGGCTCATTTTTTTTTTCTTGCTTCATTTATCCAAGGCAAAACCCTATACGAGCTCATCTCTTATATGCAAATTTAACCCTGTACAATAGAAATAGTACCACAGAATAAAACATACAAGAAGAAAGAATTAAAATGCGATAGCTGCACTATTTATATTGCTTGCAGAGTAAATGTTTGTGACCACTGTTCACTAATCACCACCTTTTTCACACTAGCAGGTAGACAGTATCCCTTGAGGGAAGAGAAAAATCATTCCTGACAAAAAAACCCACCCAAAACCACAACGAAGCCTGACAGATAAATATTGTTTGTGCATAGATACAGCAAAAGGGTTAGAGAGAGAGAAAGAGGAATGAGCTAAGGTGAGGATATGGTATACAGGTAGCAAAGAAATCCAAGACAAAACAGGAAAATGAATCTTATCCTTGATTATTCTGTTAAACCAACACGCAGGACAGAATGGTACACAGCAATGGGATGACACGGGGAGCTGAGCACCATCTTTTCTAGTCCTCTACAAATCAGTGCCATGTAATTCTCTCAAGGTGTTGGCAGAAAATCCTGAATTCAGCTTCTCTCAGCATCCATTTCCTTCACCAACAACTCATCAGGTCAGGTTATCCTCACATGGCCCTGCTATGTCCTCCACTATTCATGTCCCAAGCTTACCTTAATATCCACAATAAACCCACTCACTCTGCCAAAATGCCAACTGCCTATTTCCAGCCCAACACTTCAGGTAGCTCATGTGTGCTTCACAGCGTACATTAGCGTTCTCGCTGTAAAGGGAAAAGCTTATAATAACCCATTTTGCCACCAGGTTGCAGTTGCCAAAGATAGTGACTACGGGCAAAGAACTATTTCTGCAACACCCAATGTTGATTCTCTCGGCTCAGGAACAGCCAAGGAAAATGAGAAGTGGTTAGGACACCAGACGTTTCCAGTGGTGGCGGTCACTGCTGGAGTCTCCTAGTTGTATGAAACAGAGAAGCCTTCAGCTTTATGTCAGGGAGCTGGAAAAATGCCAAGAGCCCCAGCATCAGGGGTATATAAGGCGAGCTTAATAAGAAAAATTTAAAAAAAACCCTCAAAGTAGTGGAGAGTTGTGGGAGCTGCTATGAAGAAAGAAGGTGAGTCGGGTTTAGATTTCTGCCAAGTGGGTTCTTTTTTGGGCAAAGAAACACCCCCAAATACATTACGATCTCAGGGATCATAAAATAAAAGGGTTCAATTTTAAATAGTTTGACAGTCAAAGCTAAAAACTCTTTTTCTAAAATACACAGAAAACTTGAAGAGGAAAGGTATGGACTGGCAAAATTAAGATGAAAAATGAAAACATAAGTCATTAATGCAGTAAGTTCAGTGTTTTCATTTCTGAGCTTTTGGATTCCATCTGTGATGACCTGAATACGCCAAAAAATACTAGTAAAAAAGCTTTCTTAGCAATAGTTTAGGATTCTGCCTGAATTCCTGTTATCTGCACAGAGAAATTGTTGTAGCAAAGTTTGTCTGCATTGCAATATAAAATAGTCTTATTGCTTTATGAAATTATTCCCTGTAGTGTCTTTTCTTAGACTAGTATAAGTGTGATAGTAGAGCACTTTGTTTTCCCTGTATAACTGCTTTGTACTCAAATCATTCTGCTGGTTGAAAGAACTGTCCGTGATTTGTGCTCGTGCAGACAAAGCCAAAAACTTGAAAATATTTCATACATTTCATAAATAATTTCATAATTTACTAGTTTATGGTAATATATAGTGATGTATTTCATAAAACAATGCAAAGAGTGACATTAGCAGAATGCTATCCATTAAATCCATCAAAATGTTGTGAAATAACATAACTTTTTTGCCTTCATTGAGGTAATGATTGGATGGCAAGCCGTTTCCCAAACTGCTTTTACATTCCTCACATTGATAAAGACTAGTGAAAATAAATATGGGCAAGTGGGAAGTATCTAACTTACAGTGGAAATTCTGTGTTGGGACCTGCTGATTTCTGAGGGCTCAGCTCTGCTCCCTCATGGATTATTGCTCCTCCACTTTTCCTTTGCAGTAGAAGACATTTTGGTCCATGTTCCCTTTAGAAAAGCTAAAGGCTTCTGCACAACATGGTGGGATAACCTGCCACAATCCAGTGGTTTTCAAGGGCTGCAAACCATCCCAATTTCTCTCCCATCCCTGCCCAGAGGAATGGGGATGCTTTCTTCTGTACATTCCCTCTGGAAGGCCAATTTGGACGTCTAAACACCAGTTAAAGGGAACACACGCAGCTGAAATCTTTTGTTACGGTTTTGCCCACAGAGCCCAAAAGGCTTGGGACAAAAACATACAATGGTAGATATGAGTGGTCATTCTTTGCTTCATTTCAAAGGGTTTCTGAAGGAGAACTGAAGGGTTTCTGAAGTGAGATTCCCAAAGGAAAAAAAAAAAAAACACATGGGAATCTTTTGCACTGAGAAGTGTTCAGTGAGATAAATATAAATATATCTATCATCTCCTCTATAATTACACATTTTCAAAGAAGAAGAGGTATAAATAGAGTTTTTATCACACTTTCTGCTCATTAACATTATTATATACTTTGCACACAGAACCACAGTGATTTGTTATCAGCTCTAGTAGAATTAAGTAAAAATCTCATGTTAACAAAGTTAAAAATATGAAGAATATGTTTTAGGGATCATGTTAAAAGTGCAGCTGGGAACCACGTGTAACACATGTAATAAACTGACACCCTCCACCACTTAAATGGGATAAAGGTACATAAAGGCTCTAAATCATAGAATCATAGAATGGTTAGAATAAGGCATGCTGACTCATTTGACCATTTCAGAATATTTTATCTCTGGGAACATGTAGCCATTGTTCCAGAAACAGAAACAAACCTCCCTCAAAGAAAATTTCGTAACCTTTCTTAGAAGTGGTTGCTTCTGAGTCACCAGATCCACACTGCTGATACTGGGAAGGGAGTGGTGGGGCTGGAAAAGGGTTGTTCCCACATCACAATTTTTTAACACGTTCTTCAGCTTTGAGGAACAATGGCCTCTCTTAACCATTTAGTATTGCTGTAAGACATCCTGAACTGAGTCTGCTGAGCAGATGACAAGGGTCTACATGTTGTGCAAGCGACAGACACACCCCGCTGGCTGCTGAGAGTGCCTTTTACAGATGTATGAAACCACAAATTACAGCAGTTTGCTCTTTTACACAGTAAAACAACTTAACCGATGCCTGTGGCTGTAAGCTCTTTGGCATACATGTCCATGGTGGCCTGCAAAGGCAGTCCAGCATCCAAGTGTTCCTCCTACCTGCAGCCACCTACCAAGCAGAGCTTGCTGCTCAGCTGGCCCTCCACAGCATCCAGGACACCAGGCTGAGCAAGAGGTTTCCCCAACAGAAGAAAAAAAAAGCTATCAGGAGTAATCATCACGCTGAGCACAAGGGCTTAGATATTTGATGGCTGGCTGCAGCTGGAGGCATCCTCTTGGAGCACACTACCAGGAACCCTCTTTCAAAGGCACCACACTGACACTTTCACACAGAAAAGGGTGAATGGGATGGACTGCCTTTCCCTGCTTCTCATGATGATGTCCCACTGTCTAGTACACCCAGATGCAATATAAAAAATTTACTCTTAAATGTCTCTCAATTTACAGCTGAGCTTGGAAAGATCTCCACGGATGGTGCATCTCTCAAGCTCCCATAATCACAAAGGTGTAGGATATTTAGGTGAAGTGCTCACCTTTTCCTCCTTAGGCTGTTCTTTTATATGCAGAAGCTTAAAATGGTAATTGTAGAAGGGATTTGATTAGTTTTGCGTAAACCCTCTGCCCCATGACTTGGATGGGAGAAGTCAAACAAAGTACACTCATCCTCTCTCTGTAGGAGTAACTAATGAGAGACAGACAGTTAATGCCTCCTTCCACATCAATTAATAAATACTAGTATTGAACAGTTAGGAACCCTTCTAACCTATTACCAGGGGAAAAGCAGCAAATCTGTACTGAGTTTATTAACAGAATTTAATTTAATCAGACATTCTGGATACACATTGCACCCCTGTGAGTTTTACTATTAAAGTTCTCCTATTTAAGGAAGGGACTGAGTATAGGAGTTTTTATTATTGATGTCATATGTCAAAAGCCTGACCTTACTGCAAATCCCTAGGAAATTACATTCCATTGACATATGGCTTGAAGAGCAACTAATAAGCTAGGTGAAGTTTACATGCTATCAGTCCAAATCCCTGTTCCCCTAAGTCTGAAATCCTGTTTGCTTTGGGGAAACCTCTTAATAACATAAGAGGTTTCCATTTAATAAATATTCTCATTAGCAACACCTTGTAAATGCTCTCCACTTGCTGAAATGGAGTTAAGCAAGCGTTTTACAAAGGGGTAGATTATCTGCTTTCAACAATTTTCTGTGGAATTACTGTAGATATTGCCTCTGATAGCAATTAATTTTTTTAGAAGTTTCTTCACCACAGCTGCAATATAAATGCCTTTTTTTTCTTGGAGTGTTCTTGTCATGGTTTAAAAACTCTCACCTTTACACAAAAACAATTCAGTTATCTTTATATTGTCATCTGACCTGACATTTCTTCGCTTAGAAAAAATGCTATGTGATTTTTGCAGGGATCTGGAGCTGACTTAACTCTTTAGCTCGCTCACCAATTTTTCTTCACCAAAAAGTAATCTGAAACTGAGATGAGTTCTGTTTATGTGTTTCCCTGTTTCTTATGAGGAAGAAAAGGGGTACTATCCTGGAATGCATTCTTAACTAAGAAATAAAGAGTGTGCTCTGGAATTAGAAGACCCTCACATGAATAAATTCCTTTCTTTATCAGATAATTTGCCTCTTACAGGACAGTCAGATTGAAAAGCTGTGAATTTATTTGTAAATTATTATTCTTTCAAAATGGGGCACTATTCCTCGGCAATCCATCTCTACCTCACACTTAGTTAGTTGTCAAATCAGTGATGATAAATAACCCTAAGTACAATGAGTGAAAGAGTTACGATGACTTTATATTGCCTTGATAAATGAAATTACTGTTAGTATTATCACTGCTTACAGATTAGTAGGGGAGATTTCCTTTTTGAGCTTTACTTGCTGGCATATGTTTTCATTACCTTGAGATGGAGGCACAATTTTCTCAGCAGCACTATCAGTTTGGTGCCTTCTTATACTGAGGATATACCCTTTGATGCCTAAAGAGAAACAGAGCTGCAGAACTGCTGCACTTGGTTTTGACGCTGCTAATGAAGGCTTATGACAAGGCATGGTTTTGATCTACCACAGGCTCAAACTCTGCTTCTGAGAAGTTGTGCAACATCTCAGCTTTCTTATAGGAAAAAAAAAAAAAGCTAAAAAAAAAAAAAGTGCTTGTACTTAATCAGAAATAAGGTCACCACCTTGTCAGAGAGTCAAACTACATGTGTTACCTCCAGCCACTCTCACCCAAATGCTTCCAAAGACCAGGTCTCGCTATGCCCTGCTTCTGAGGGAAAAAACATGTAAGGGTGGGACCATAACATAGAAATGCACTGCTTTGTATGTTTACTGATTTCCCTTCTCCAACAGCTGCAGGAGATCTGCTTTTCCTGGAATCTGTGGGGTTTCTCAGACATCTGACTGGATTGTCATTGGCACCTTGTTGGTAAATGCATCTAGCACCGTAAATTTGGATGCAGAGCAGGTGCCCTCCTCCGAATCTAAGGGTGTCTTCCATCATCCCTCTCCCTTGACCGTTTTCTCCCTGTTTTTCTGCCTCAGAGGACAAATATGCCTTGAAACAGTTCAGTTACCAATGATAGCAAGTGAGGGTGGGGATGCCATGCCTTTCTAAGTTAACAGAAATAAATATGGTGCTACTTGCTGTGTTCAAATGGAGAGTTTTCTCAATTCACCTTTTTTTTTTTTTCCCTACTCTTGATATTTGCCAACTCACAGTACAGGTAATTAAGACATTTTTAACAGTACAATGTACAAATTTCACAGACCCAAATCAACCACTGTTTGATATAATTCTTCAGTGGAACATCCCCGTTTCTCCTCAAAGCACCTTTCTAACGTCACTTCATCTTACTCAGGTCACTCATGGTCCTTTTCCCTGCTTTTCCCTCTCTAGGTCGTTTTTACTACCTAATTCACCCAACCAAGCTGACCTATGATGAAGCTGTCCAGGCATGCTTGAAGGACGGAGCTCAGATCGCTAAAGTCGGCCAGATATTTGCCGCCTGGAAGCTGCTGGGGTACGACCGCTGCGATGCCGGCTGGCTGGCCGATGGCAGCGTCCGCTACCCCATCTCCCGGCCAAGGAAACGCTGCAGCCCCAACGAAGCAGCCGTTCGCTTCGTAGGCTTCCCCGATAAAAAGCACAAGCTGTACGGTGTCTACTGTTTCAGAGGGTACAACTGAAAATACCTAGAGCACAAAAGTTTTAAATTCATTAAGAACATGTGAAAGATTATTTTTTTTTTCGATATGAACTCATGCAAGTTACCAAAACTGTGATAAACCTTTTTTTTTTACTTACTGTAAAGAGTAATTTTCATAAACCCAACCCATTAATTTGTGGCGGGGTTTTTTTGTTTTAATATTTTTGTAAAAGTATCATTCCATAGTTATTTTAAATTAATATAATTTAATGGAAGCTCTAGGTAAGGAAGTTTTAGAGCCAAATTCTTTAAGCTACATCATCCCAACAAAATATAGTTTTCATGAATGGGGCATGCAATAGAGCTTGATAATTGCTAGGGCACAATTATGGAATGTAAGGCTACTCAAAGCAGAAGCTTTTAAAAGCACAAATTTTACATATTTGTATCAGTTTGAGAAACACTGCAAATTGCTTATATCAGGAATTTTGAAATAAGATTATCTTTTTGTTAAAGGGGATCAGTGAGGTTTTGCAAAAAAAACCTCACAAAAACGTAGGTTAGAAAATAACTGTTTTCACTGGTATCACATGGGAACAACACAGCGTAAATTAAGAGCAGCTAAAACAGTCTGCAAAAACAGGACTAGTTTTACAATTTAAAATCTTGCCTTTCTGAAAAATAAGCTCATGGTCCCATGCATAGGAACAAGCACAATTAGTTCTCCTGGACATTTCAATTGTGGTTTTGTTGAGTATAAATCATTGATGGGGGAGTGAATAATTAAATAATAAGAAAATCCTGTTTTCTTCCTAATGCTAATTAAAGATGCCTGAGGAATGTTGTATTACCTTTGAGTAGCTTTACTGAGTTATTTTTAAACTCTTAAAGGCCATTTGCTAAGCAGCATATAGCATCTACTCAGGGCAGTTGTATAAATGAACTGCTGGACAGAGAAATTGTAAACTTTAGCAGCTTGATTTTACATTAGCCTATGAAATGTTATTGTCTTAATGAAGGAACATTACAATATTTAATATTTCTTACCTATTTACACATCACAAGAAATTAGAAAAAAAAATTAGAAAAAAAAAAAAGATTAAAATTATTAAGTCTTAGAACAAGATTATTAAATAAAATCTGAAACCAGCTATTAAGGTTTAGAAGAGAAAAAAACACACTTATTTCCTTACATCTCATTTGTATCTTAAAAGTACATTTGTTTTTTAAACTACCAATGAAAAAATAGTATCACTAGCCCTGAATTATTTAGTTAATCCTCCTTAGAGTTAACAGAAAAAAAAAAAAAAAGTATTGAAATACTTGTTTTCGCTCAATCTGCAGTGGTCTAGGTGGAAGATGTTTACCTTTATCTGCCAGTGTCAGAGATAAACACACTGTGCATGGTGCCTAGGATTTTCAAAGCTGCCTAAAGCACTAGGTCCTCCCTAAATACCAGTTTGAGGGAATTTGGATTTCTGATGCAAACTCATTTTGGATGCAGCAATTCTTGGTGCTCATCTTCAGATACCTTAATGCAACCAATTTTTCAGAGAGTGGGTGCTCAAGGCTTTCTGAAAATTTACTCCACTTATGGTGTCTCAAGCTGGATATCCAAAAAACCAAGAGGCCACTGATTAAAAATATCTTGGTCTTGAGTAATCTCTTAGGCAGTTTTTGACATTCTCTATCCAGTATTGGTTCTACCACTTAAAAATGGAGAACTCTTTTTCCTACTCTACGCTTGCTGACTATGAAGATTTCAGAGGACCAATATTTGTATTATGCAAAGTTTTATAGCTTCCCATTGTTTCCATATCTAAACGAGATATAGTGGTATTTATCCAAGTAGGACACGAGTGGTATGCTTTCATGAACGGTTTGGTGTAGTTGTTTTCCCGTGGACATGAGTAAATAAATCTCTTTCTCGGAGTCGTTGTGGTCCTGTTTTAAAAGTCTTGTGAGCAAACCAGGAACAACACATGGTATTATTGTAGTGGAAAGATACCATAGTGTAAGAGGTATTTTGTTGGTGATTGTTCCCATCAAGCTCGGAGGAAGATTTCCATCCTTCTGGGGATATTTGCATCCACTGTGGATATTTGCTGATACTATACAGATGAAGCAATCTCAGTGCCAAACACCCTCTACCCCTTTTTTTAATCCACTAGGAATTGGATTTTCTTGAAACTCTATCACTTAACGATAAATAGAGACTTATTACAGGTCAAGCCCCTAAATCCATGTGATCTTTCCCGAACAGCCATTTTTTTGAATCAGTGTCCATTTCACACATTTTCTCAGGGCATTCAGGACCTTTTCTGAACCCTTTGGAGAAAAAAAAAAAAAAAAGGAAATGGGAAGAGAAATGGAAAATATCCATAAAGGAATGGGGTATGCAAGAGTGGTCCATGACCAAGAGGAATATGTGTTATTCCCCCATCCAACCTTCAGAAACATGGCAAAAAGATGCGGACTATTTCATAGCATTTTCTGAAGCTTGGAGAGGGAGGTTGTGGGATGGGAAAAGCTTTAGGGAACATCCCAGGTTTTACCCCAGCTAGATCCAGAGTTGCTGTAAAGAGGGATGCCTTTTATGCAGCTATCTCTATCCTCTCTGAAGATCTGCTCGATCTGGAGGAGGCTGCATGGTTTTTCTATTGCACAGAGGTGAAAAGACCCTCCAATGAATTTTGGATTTTGGTTGTTGTTTTTTTTTTTTTTGCCTCTCCAGGGAAAACCTTCACAGGGTTTCACCCAGACACATCTTTTTTGCAGGACTGGGGATTATATTTTGCCTGCATAAAAAATGTACTCACCCAACCCACGCGTGGGGCTGGCTAAAGTGCCCTCACTGCTACACCAAAGGCACTGCGGGAAAGGCCGATCCAGCCTTTTGCCAACGTTGCAATGCTCTGGAGATGGCTGGTCAGGTCCTAAATCACAGCAATCTCAGGCTTACACTAGCTTATGTCTTCTGCCTCCGTATCTCCAGGCTGCCGCTGTGACAGCCCAGGCGTAGCATCCCCTCTGCAACCCACCGCTGCTTTCTACCCCTCTCCCAACACCCTGGGCAGGTGGCTGAGCAGGCTCTGCACCACCCAGGTGATCCCTCAGCTCCGGGGGAAGCCCCCAGAGAATCCTGGCTTGGCAGCACAAAGAGACCACAAAGCAACAAGGAAGGAGGTCTCCAGAGAGATGCTGAGCTGGTGTATGATCACAGATGGCCAGATCTATCGTACAGTTAATGCTTGTAAGTTCACGTTGAGGATATCGCTTGCTTGTAATGGAGTCGCAGTATGTGAATTGGCATTCGTTGTGTTACTTACGAAAAGCCCAATAGTCTAATTGGGGATCAGGCTAGATGTAGATCTGTGTATCTATATACAACATTATGTATTATTATAACAGATAGTTAACTGGATAGCTTGATGAAAATAGGTTTGTATGAAAAAAAATAATTAATTCTAATGTAATCAGGTACAAAAACCATAGAAAGCATATGATTACCTGAGAAGTGGGCACAAATAGACAAAGAGACACAAATTATATTTATTTTTACAGCTACTGACTCCATTTCCTTTTATAATGTCAGATGTCAGGATGTTTTCTTATTTTTGACTAAGCTAGCTAGGTGCTTGGATAAAAACTTTAAAAAGCAGCTTAAAACCTGGATAAAAGTCTGTGCTATTTTCTTTTCATGAGAGAATATTCTATCATTAGAATCAATTCATGTTCTCTGTCATTATCTTGTATTTCTAAATGTATCTGAATTTTAATGCCCATGAATTGACAACAATTAAATGATGTTGTTCTTTTCAAGATGATGATTTCATCTCATTGACTGGCCTTTCTTCTACTTCTGTCTCAGCAAACACAAAAAGAAATACATCAAAGTATAGAAATACTGTGCCATAGAAAACAAAGTGATTACAAGACTAAGAGGAAAAAAGACTACTTTGTGAATATGATTTACAATGAAAATAAAGAAAACTGTATTCCAGAGCTTTTGTTTTATGCTTCTTTGAAGCATTTCGAAAGTAGAAATGCAAGTATCAATTTCTTCTTTGTGTTCTCTGCCATCTTCTAAAATAAAATAAAGCATAAGTAAGGAAGGCTTTCTTTTTTTTGGATGGTTGGTGTTACACTGCATATACATCACCAGAAATTGGATGTAGAACACTGTTTCATGTATGGGAATATTTATACAATACTATGGCCTTACAAATTAAAAACAAACAAAAATTGTTCTTTGTAATGTGCAACAAGAAAGATTTCCAGTGTCAAGCAAATAATTAGTTATTCGAAGCATTGGGCCAGCTTTTCAGCTACTTTAATTTTCTTTTATTGATCTGTGCTGGAAAGTTAACCCTGAAAGCTGCCTACACTGCACCACTTTGTTGAGAAATACTGATTTTCCAGAAGCTTTCAGTGTATCAGCCATGTCTTTAAATAGATGGAAATGATCTTAGAAAATCTCTTCATCCAGAATAAGAGAAATCTGTATTACCATTACATATGATTGAGATAAACATACTTTTTCTAACAATTTGGTTCACAAAATTTTAAAACTAGTAACATTTTCATTTCACAACATTAAGCAAAAAAATAAAGAAACTGTCCCTCAATAATTAGTATTTTCATTAATAGTAGCTTCCATTGAAGGACATTTCATTGTTCAAAATGGAGAGACTCTTTTCATATTTGGAAGTGACTGGATTTAAAATTTTTTATGATAGAATTACCACAAAACTGTAAATATCCAGATTTTCACCTAAAGACAGTAAATTAAGTCACTGGCTGCCATTCTTTTGTTTACTCACAAGGATACCAGCAGCTTTCTGTTCAACAACAACAGCAAGTTGTTCTTCTTGAAGGTTATAAGAAGCTCTGTCTTACATAGTTGTAAGCCATTTTCTCCCTTTTTCAGAAGCAGTTACAAGGTTTGAACAAAAATGTTGCAGAGCAGTAAAATTCCAGTGCCAGGATTGCAAATAAAAAATACAAAATTAAAATATAGGGTGAATTTCAAGAGAAAAGCAAGATGAACTGATGAAAAATAATTACTACTGTAAGATTATTAATAATCACTCGTGAAAAATAATTACACCTGTTCCTATGCCGTAAATAGGGAGGGTCCCTTTAAAACAAGGGTGGCCTGAACGAAGAAACAAGAAAGACCACAAAAAGCAGTACTCGATCTTTCACACTGAGTTTGCCTTTGTTACATTTTGCCCAGTAATTATTAAGCCACAAGTTTAAATACATAATAAAACACCTCACTCCCCAGCCCCCTCTGAGATTAATAATTGACCGAAGGCATTTTTTCTTTTTGTCATCAAGCCTTAAACTGGAAGTAGGAAATTCTCATTAGAAGTCCTTTGAGTTTAATGTTTTCCCCTTTTTTTTGTCTGAAAATGTCTCAATCTATAAAGCCACAACAAGCTAAAATGTAAAGTCCATCTATTTCTTCAATATTGTGCCAGAGGGAAGGAATTGTTTAACAAATAGCAGCAGCGCTAACATGGGACTTGGCTAATGAATTATGCATTAGCATACTTTCCAATGTGTCCAGTGGGTATTTAATAGATTCAATTTTTCTTAATGGCTGGCAAACAAAACCAAAATAGTATGCTTTGACTCTACTTGAATAAGAACAGTTTGGGGTTTATCCTGTACTAAAAGGATATATTGTCTGGCATTTCAGCTCCCTACTTCCTACGTTGCTGTTCTCTGTACTTAGTGCAAGATTACATTTGATTTCTACTTAATTTCATCCTGATTTCTTTAACAGCCAGAAGAAAGTTTCTTATTTTCTTTTATGTAGAAAAACATCAGATTAAAAACTTCTGAAGTTCCAGCTCAAACACAAAATAGACAAATTAAGAGGTCTGCATTTCAGCAGAACTGGCTTTTGAATTGGTGGCTGCTTCATACCACTTCAAACTTCAAAATCCCAGCATAAAATTAATTTATATTATGTGTTACCAAACAGGGGCCATCAGTGACTACTCTTTTTCTTGACTTTAAAGAGTGCTTTTTTGGAGCGTTTAGTTATTTGTTAGCACTCCTGATTTGAAGGTTTTGATTTTCACCAGCAACTAAGATACAATCAACATGAAAACCATTCCCCCAAAAAAGCAGACAAAAAAAAAAAAAATAAAACCCAAAACCCAGNNNTGTTGAAGGTCTGGCAGCAGACCCAGGCCCTTGCAGCTCCAGTGTAGCCCTGTGCTAATCTTCATGTGAGGGGTCTGGAGAATAAGCCTGAGGGGGCTGGAGTTGTTCAGCCTGGAGAAAAGGATGCTGAGGGGAGACCTTCTCATTCCCTACAATTCCCTCAAAAGTGATTGTAGAGAGTTTTGGGTTGGTCTCTTCTCCTAAGTCACAGGTGACAGAACAAGACAANGGAACACAACGAACTAAGAAGAGTGGATGACAATAATCTCTTAATAATGATACTGAAGTATGAAAAACAAAGGAATATGAATAGGAATAGCAGGTAATGTCACAGTTGCTGGTCCTGCAGAGTGACATTGCTTCTCTCTGTTGAAGGTCTGGCAGCAGACCCAGGCCCTTGCAGCTCCAGTGTAGCCCTGTGCTAATCTTCATGTGAGGGGTCTGGAGAATAAGCCTGAGGGGGCTGGAGTTGTTCAGCCTGGAGAAAAGGATGCTGAGGGGAGACCTTCTCATTCCCTACAATTCCCTCAAAAGTGATTGTAGAGAGTTTTGGGTTGGTCTCTTCTCCTAAGTCACAGGTGACAGAACAAGACAACATGGCCTCAAGTTGCACCAGGGCAGGTTTAGATTTGGTATTAGGAAAATGTTTTACACAGAAGGGGTTATTAAGCATTGGAATGGGCTGCCCAGGGAAGTGGTTAAGGCACCACCCCTGGACTTATGCAAAAGACGGGTTGACAGGTGCTTAGTGACATGGTTTAGTGATGTTTTTTTGTAAGAGCTAGATTGATGGGTGGACTGGATGATCTTAACGGTACTTAACCTTCCAACCTAGACAATTCCATTATTCTATGATTCTATGCCACTTTTCTCTCCATCATAGACCTAGCTGCAGCCCCTGGAAGGAGAGCAGGGATGTGAATACCCATGGGATAACACAACAGGGTGCTTGCACTGTGGGAAGGGCAAAGTTGCCATCAGCACAGCTGGTGGGAGCTCTGAATTCACTCTGACTGCCTGAGGAGGCCAGCATCTCCTGTGTAATGCCCCAATACAGCCATTTACTGAGGTTTTGGGAGTGAACTGCAGAGACAGGGACATTCACTTGCTCAGACAGTTCCTATTATGTTGGCTTTCATATTTACATTAACAATCTCTAGTGGAAGAAATACTTAAACTGCTCACTTGACCCTGCTTAGCCCTTCCTTGAACTTAAACATCTGCTAGCTAAGTGTTTCTAATTTGGTGAATATAACAAAAAAACCCCCAATGATATCTTTTGTTAGATGACAGTTTAAAAGCTGTGCACATGGGCTAAGGTCACAGCTACATATGGTTGTATGTACATTAAAAAAAAAATAAGTGCAATTAAGTAAAGGCAGTTAGTGGTTTTGAAGTGTATCTTCTGATCATCTCCATTTTTTGCCCTCAGGCTTGTTTTAGAGGGTAAGTCTGGTTGGAGGAAACTAAATTGGAAGCTCAAGCTAAAGTGAACATCAAATATACCCCAGCCACGAGGAGGATATTGGTTTGAACCAATCCTCGATCCTTCAGGCATCTTCAAACTAAATTATGGTACAGATTTTTGTTTCTGGGTCTGAAATAAAATCTATCCTGATGAAAAAAGCTTTATCACTCACACTGTGCGGATGTAGGAATCTCAGCACTAACTTCTCTAACCTACTGAGCCATTCCTGTTGCACTGAATTACTTGTCCATGCAGAGACAGTGCAGAACCTGGAGTGCTGTTTATAAGTGCATGGCTGTAGAGACAAAATTCCAACAGCATTTCATTACAGTTTTTGTTCTCAGTCACCAGGAGGTTGAATATGGCACATTTCTACTTGTCACAGAGATGTCCTCCAAGTCCTGGTGGAATTAATAAGGCTTATGGAGGGTTTTGGCTTTACATGTATCTTTAAACCCACAAGTGCGTTGCATACAGAAATTACCAATATTTTCTCTTCTAAATTCCATAGAAAGAACAAACTTAATATACCTTTTTGTGTTTGAGTGATGGGCCTGGCTAGAGACACATGGTGGACCTTCACTTCTGCTCTGGATCTTTCATACTCAGTAAACGGAATGGAGAGGAAGGAGTGGCTGAAGTGTCAGTGAAAGCTGGTGAAGCAGTTCCTCCAGTGCAGACATTTTGGAGAGCAGGCACACAGCTGTCCTCCAAAGCCCACTCTCCCTTTTTCAGGCTCTCTTGTAAGGAGGTATTGCTGTTGAAGTACAGTGGCAGTGTTGGGTTCATTCTTGGACACTTAGCCTACCTCAAAGTACGTGAACGAAGGATGCAGTTCATGCTTTGCCTAACCTCTCCCATATATCAAACCAAAAGGGCTCCTAAACACATTCTCAGAGCCAGGCAGTTTCAAAACTACATCTCAAAACTGTATTTGCACAGTCAAAATGACAATACAAAAATAAGGTTTGAGAGCAGCTTTCAGGCGCATCAGACTGCATCTCAGCCTGACAGCACTGAACAGCAATCACACTGTTTTCATCAAGTCGTTATATCCTAATCAGCTCCAAAAGACCCAGGTAATCTGGTTTGTGTTGATTCATTATAGAAAACTAACAATAAATTTCTTTGTCTAGTTATCAATGCATCACAGCATCATTAACATGCACCCAGTGTTTCTTCTGTGGAAAGCCAGTTAAAATCAGATTTTATGCTCTTACCAGCTGAAATCAAGTATATCTGAGCTTTACTGCGTCAGCTTGACTCAAGGGAGTTCCTTGGGATATTTAGTTCTGAAAAATGGTGTACTCAGCACAAAACTGGCAGTCAGGATATTTTTAACCCTTCCTTTCACTTCTCTGCCTCTCCACTCTAAAGTAACATGCTCAACTTTATTACAAAAAGAGGTGACATTCTAAAGCATAAGAATGTCCTCAGCTAGAAAATACAGAACTGTGAAAAGGGTTTCAATCCCCACAGCTTTTCCAAACATCAAATTATCTCAAAGATAATAATCATAAAAGGAGTGCATCAATGATTGCAGCAGGAAAGCTTGTCCTTCCAATTTTTAAAACATGACCTTCAAGGCTGAATACTTCCAGAAAAATGGTATCTACATGTAAAAATTTCTAAAGATAGCATACAATTCTTGATCTTCTCTAGCAAAGACAAATAATCTGTACATAAACCTTAAAAAAAAAAAGAAACACACTACAAAAGAAGACCACTATTTCTTTGTGGTAGTTCTCAACTACAATTAGTATTACTTCCAGTGCGTTTTTCAATATTGATGTTTCTTCACCAATCCACAATACAAATTCACTTGATCATTTTCAGCCAATTCTATGATATATTCTTTAAAAAGTCTCTTAAAATCTTCGGGTACACAGAAGCTGCAGCAGCAATGCAGTTGCTGGTTAGGCAGGCAAGGTTAACTGTACATGGAGTTCAATCAGGTTCTTTAGAGGCAATTTTTTGTTTTTCACAGACTAGCAGATTTTAAAGTAACATGTATAACAGCTTCGGAAACATGGATCAGTATAATTAATAATGCAAATTTGTATTTGCATTGTCTTCACTTCTAAAATGCTCTTAGGCCTCAAAAAAAATTAATTACCCATTATAATCTTAAGCTAATAGCTGAGAAACTAGGGACAGAGAGTAACAAGGGGATCAGGGTGCTTTTGCATAAATTCTCCTGCCCCAGGCGGGTAAGTCCTCAGCATGGGAACAGACACGCCAAAACTCTTCTAATTGGGAACGTCAGTCCCCCAGACCTGCCTTGTAGTAACTGTATCAACAGAGCAAGAAAGATGTCAGCTATCAAATGCTGAAGAGCCCTTAGACAGCTTCGTCACTGGGGAAAAAATAAAAAAAGAAAGAAAGATTAAATATCCAAAATAAACCTACGTGCTTGCTTTGGATACAGATAGATGAATCACTGTTTTTGCCTAAAATGCAACTAAAGCAAGAGGAGTTGCTGCAGTGAGGATGCAGCATTTCTCCACCCTAATCTTTTTCAAATCCTGATAACTACTGTAGACTAAATACCAAAAAAAACCCCCACTTTTCTGGGGGAGCCATCAAGCCATGCAACCCAGCCAGCCTAATGGTGCTTCCAGCTCTGTGCAGCAGTAGATGTACACCTGTGTGGGTTTTACCTCAAACTGCTCCACTACATCTGCTTAAATTTAATCCTTTATAAACACAGGCCTGTCTCTCAGTGTCCTTTACCATAAAGGCATAGCCATAGCTTGAGGCTTTGCAGCAAATCCCGATGGGTTAATATATTACACCAATGCACTACATAAATCCAGATGAAATAGCTCAGGAACACAGCTCGCTTTGGCAGGATTCACAGCACCTGGGGTCATCTGCTCAGTAATTGTTGCTCGAACATGAAAATAAGCACTATTGGGCATTAACCCAGCCAGCAACCCATAGAAGAACCAGTGCCTGCATTGCAAAATATATTGTGCCAAAAAAGCACATACACACCTCTGTCACCCCTTTCCACCAGTTTCTGCCATGCCATCACAGCCCATACCATCACACTGCCTCTCTGAGGGCATGCCATAAATTCAGAGTCAAACTGGACATTGCAGTTCTGGCATGTACCCTGGAGGTACGCTGGGTCCAGTCGGAGCTCAGCTCCTTGGAGCTGAGTTGGGCTGTTGCTTACCCGACTCCCAACACCTAGAAGAGGAACTGCTCAGGAATGTGCTTGAACAGGCAGCAGCCTAACCAGGGAGCTCCTGAAAGGGAGAAGTGAGACCTCATCCAGACTGAAAGAAACCAAGCTAACCACATTTGCAAGCCAGTCAAATATAAGTAAATAAATATGTAAGTTAAAGAACTCAAGGCATGCATCCAATCTCTCCTGCACCACAAGATATTCACATTAAAATTCCTCTATCACATGATTTGCTGCTGAGATGTGACTTAATTTTTCTAATTTTTTCCCTAAAAATTCCCTACCAGAAAAAGAAGGCAAACAAACTTGCAAGGAAAGGCTCTCAACACTACATGGAAAAGGATGGAGATGGATGAACACATTCAAATATGCATGCACATATTGACAGTGCTAGGTCTCTACCCCCAGTGAGTATGTAGACAAAAGGCCTTTCTAAAAATTTTTCTAAGGTCAGGGCTCTGAGTCTTATGAAGGCATCAGAAAAATTGCATTTTCCATATGCTCACCAGTAAAAATGTGCCAGCAGCTGAGCACACATGGCAGCGCAAGCCCCTTGCTGACCCCACTAGTGGCCAAGCTGAAGGTCAGCAAGAGTCTCTTTATGGCCAAAGGCAAAGACCACTTTAGAGTGCTGTCAAGTGGGAGAGCAGAGCAAAGGCAGAGTCCTGATGTACCTGCAATGCACC
Organism: Pedionomus torquatus; assembly: GCA_013398155.1. NCBI lineage: Eukaryota > Metazoa > Chordata > Aves > Charadriiformes > Pedionomidae > Pedionomus > Pedionomus torquatus. The sequence continues at coordinate 159,914 of VZRU01002967.1, read as the reverse complement.
TTGCTTCATAACACAGACCAACTAGCTCATTAGATGCCTAGAAACATGGGGCACGTAAGTGTTTTGTGGACCTCAGGTAATGCTAAAGATTCATGGGTCCAGCAGTGACACAGATGTCCGCTAGGGAGAAATCCAAGATACTCACCGCAATTTCAGAGTAATTGTGGTCTTCCCCAGCAGCACATTCAGTTTCTTTCAGAGAGGAAATCCATCCTTCTCCATCACTTCGGATGTTAGAAGACACTGATGATTACAAGGTTGACTTTTAAGTGTTTTTTTGGGAGACAAGCACAATTTCTAACCTAATTTTCCAAGTGGGAGTCCTAGAGGAACTTAATAAAGCCTCCTCCACGCTTTTCTGAATAACCTTCATCAATTGCAGAAGGTTGAAAAAATGACCTTGGGAAGAGGATCAATATCAAACGAGAGTTTTGAGGAAATGTCCAATGACATTACATGATGTTGAATATCTCACCAGAGAAACTGTCAGTTTCTGCCTACACTTGCCCCCCAGCCCACTCACACTGAATTTTGTCTGCCAAGCAAGACAAAGGTCTGGCTTGCTTGTCCAGCTGTAATGTTATCTAAATAGACCAAGCACTTCAGTAGCAAAGTTGTGCCAAATAAGGAGCTGGCCTGCCAGTAATCTGGAACAAGTCTCATATGGTTTAGGTGGCATCTTATTCTGCTTCAAAAGGGACACATCAAAAATACAAGCTCTGCAAATCCTAAAGACGAGAAAAATTAGATGCTATGTATATGAGATGCATAAAACCTTATAGACAATTAGCAAATGCATGGATGGAAAACAAGACAGCAAAGAAGAAACACAAAGGAGATTGTGGGGTCATAGAGCTAGACCTGTCAAGCTTCACCCAGTGCATGCAAGATGCATACAGGACATTTTGCAGCTCCAGACAGGGCAATCCCTCTCTTGTATGCAGCTACACACACTTCAGCCCCTCCATTCGCAAGTGAGCTGAAAAAGGCTTCCACTCAGAGGTATACTTCAGATGAATTTGTGAAAACGTGTACTCTATTAACAACAGTGATTTGCATGCACAGGATAACAGTCTCCCTTGTGACTGCACTGGGGAAAAAAATTATGCATGTCATTGGAAAGACAAGGCCATGACCAATTAGCAATTCATATTTACTCTTGCATAGTTTTTTTAACTTCATTTCCATAACAGATTAGGTGATTGTGCAGCCCAGCTTTGAAGCAGAAGTCTATGCAAGCTGTATCCTAACGCATAAAACACTTTTATAAAAGTCTTTGTTTAAACCAAAAATTATAGCCAGGAAATGTGACTTAGATTTATGAATGAGAACACTGAGATCAAGCATCAAGCAGCACTGCTGAGTACTTCCATCACAGAAGGGATTAAAAGTCCATATTAACAACCCCACCATATTTCCCAAATGCAAAGTAACGGATTATTAATCAGAATTCTTCAGTAAAAAATTCTTGGAAAGACTTGTCATAAAGCTGTAACATTTGTTCCGCTGTTTATAAATTCCCTGTCCATTTGGTAAATGCCTGTTTATAAGCATTAAAAATGCAAAACAGTACGTACATTTAATTCTTTCTTTCTCTGAAGCTGACCTATCTTACTGAGTGAAAAAAACAAACCAACCAAACTCAGCATTTCAGTAACACAAGGACAAGGACTCTGAAGTATCTCCGCCTGTTAGCACAAATTACTCAGCCTGTTAGCCCCGACGCAGAGCAGAAACTGGCCACCCAGCTTGGAGAAAGTCAGCAGATCAACCTGAGAGACAATGGTCTTTTATAGCTGGTCATAGCTGTGGTGGGAATGAGGTGTAGGAAGGCAGCCACAGCCCCTCCATCCCCTTCTCTGCATTGTGGCCACCAGGGATGCACAGCCGGGGTCCTCCAGATCTTCCAGGAAAGGGCGAGAGCAGACAACACGCTTTGTGCACACCCACAGCTTGTGCTCAGGTAGGGGTTGGCACCTGCAACGAAGGCACGTGGGACAGCGAAGGCTCCTGTGTGGTGTCCAAGCCCACAGGAATCACCTTGCCCAGCCCAGTTGTTCAGCAATAGCCCCAGCATTGCACTTACCTCCTCCATTACTGCTACTGGAGGGTCCCCCCAGGGTCCTGGAAGGATCATTGATTTTTGAGGCAGAAAATGAAGTATTCAGGGTTGTAGGCCTCTAAAAGGAATATTAATGGACTATACTGAAATTAAACACAACCTCCTTACAGCTCTTCCCACGTGACATCACATTTCAGGCTTTTCCCAGGAACCACGATGAGGAACTTTGCTTTGTTTCTTTGGATAATTGCAGTGTAGCTTCACAGGCTGCCCAGAACAGCTGAGCAGGAACCTCCAAGTGAAACTGGAGGGGTGTTGGTGGACAGCTGGCTTAACATGAGCCAGCAGTGTGCCCAGGCAGCCAAGAAGGTCACCAGCAGCCTGGCCTGTATCACGAGCAACGT
>VZRU01002967.1:25590-111430 GCA_013398155.1 Pedionomus torquatus | reverse complement strand
GGTAAAAATGAGACAAAAACGCACTTTGTCCAAGAGGCCCTCCTTACTGCCTACGACATACTGAACTAAAAATATACCTGTCATTAATAACATTATATAGTTCTCCTCCATTTAAATGCAGGTCAAATGAGCATCTTAAAAAGGGGCTGTAATGACTGACTGCAGCACAAAACCAAAACATTTGGTAGATTTAAAATCTCCTTCTCCAAGGATCTTGTGGGACATGGGCACAATGAGCTTTTTGTTTGCAGCTGACTACAGTACTTTTTAGTTTGTTTGCTTTATTTAACCCTCAGAGGCAGGCTCCTTCCCTACAATGTTCCATGCCTTTTGAAGGTTTTTGTGTTCAATAAAGTTACTCTTTCGGAGAGGGGTGCAGTTACAGATTTGCTCAAGTTAAAGCATTCTGATTCACTGACCAATAAAGGAAGGAAAAGAGAGGTCTTTGTTTTTGCCAGAGTTAAACTTTGCTTTTGTTTTGTTGTTGGTTTTTTTGGTTTGGGGTTGTTTTTTTGTTTTTTGTTTTTTTTTTTTTAATGTAGCTACCTAACACTGACAACCTGAAGTCCAGCACAGCAAAACACAAAGCATAAATGCTCCTATGCCGAAGGGAAGAAAAACTAATGTAGAGTCTCTGGACAGTTTTAAAAGTGGCAATATGCCCCATTACTTTCCTAGCTGGCAGCATTCTCCGAGTGACAGACAATCTGGCCACAGACACTAGCCAGCTCCTTATTACAGCACTAATCTTATGTAATGGGAGTGAGCTCACCGCCCTACAAAGCACTAATTATCAACAGCATTTTCCAAAGGATATGAATAACTCCCCTTGTGAGACGGAGGCCCAAGGCACAACCCCAAGTAGCTATATGCGCTTAATCCATAACATGAATAGCTCCAAAGGACTCCTTTACTGCTGTGCCTGCTCGCAAGGGTCCTTAACAGTGAAACACCAGCAATCCAAATACAATGGAGGAGCTGCCAAAAGCAACACCAGATTATTTTTTTTCTGTTGGGATGGGTGTGCTTTACAGCTGTAAAAGTTACTATTCACAGAACTAAGCGAATTATTTAAATTCAATTTCCCTAAGATATTTTCAAAAGTCACATTGTGTTCGCCCTTCCTTTGATCAAACCAATTATTAAATGTCTCCAGTGATAATGTAAGTTCTGTTATTTTGTAGTTTGTATTGCATCAATTTGAAGTTATACAAAGATCCAAGTAGGCAAGGACAAATTTCTTTTTTTTCACATAGTTGTGTGAGTAATTAAGCCTCATATTCTTCTGTATCACTATGATTTCCCAAAATGTAGTCATTTTTATTGCTTAGAGCTTTCTATGATAATTGTGGGATAAAGATTATCCAAGATTCATGCTTAAAGACTTGTTCACTATCATGGAAATGCTGCAAGAACAGTCTACAGAAAAGTGCAAGAATCATTTTGATTCTGTCATTTTTAAAATGTAAACAAAGCCTTACATATAGCCATTTTAATTCCTGTGTAAATCAGAGCAAAACTAATCCTTTCTCACACCAAATGCCAACAGATCTGCGCTACAACTACACTGCAATAGAAGAAAAGCAGGGCTAACAAAACATGCTCTTTAAAATACTGTAAATTTTTTTTCTGCCTCTTGCATCTGTCAATGTAATCAAACCTGGAATGTCTTGAGCAGAAATTGGCTTGATTTTCAGGAAGTAATGACTAATGAAGCTCTAAAAATGTTAGGGTGCTGTGAGTTCTCTGAACACACTTCAGTACCTGCTCTCACTACCTTCACCTTTGAGACAAATTACCTGAAGTTAGGGACTAGGCAGATAACGCCAAAGTTTGCAGCTTACATACACACCAGCCCTTCCTGCTGGTCCATGAGGTCTCAGATGTTGCTGGTATTCCAAGTCAATTCTTGTGGCAGTGGACCCTGATATCCAACTCTCACTGAACCTGTATCACAAGTGAGGACCTCGGTTTCCTGAAAAAGCATTCGCTTTTTATGGTGCTCTAACACAGCTGCAATCGTCATGAAAAGGCAATGGTTGCTGCTGCCAAAGTGTTTTCATGTGGTCCGTCAGCTCCAGAACAAGAATTCACCTCTCCCAACCACCGGGAACACTGAAAAATTCTTTCTTTCAAAAACAAAATGAAAACTAAACAAAACAAACACCATCTTCCCCCACCCAAAAACAAAAACAAAAACAAAAACAAAAGAGCAGGAATGCACTGTAGATGAGAAAAGATTGCTTCCTGCCATAAGGAAATCAGAACAGCAAATCAGAACAAATTAGATTCATATGGGTGGCCAGCAATAGATTCCACAGTTTAGTGTAATTATAGCTGATTGTGTTCTGCACGTCAAACAAGGTAACCTAAGCTTAGCCAAAGAGTTCCTCTGAAGATGTGCTCTGACCTTAGCCAAGGAGCTCCCAATTTGTTTTTTAAAGAAATTGGGAAAAAAAATTACAAATATAAGCAAGTTGATCTGGCCAGTGAAATCCAGTATAGTGAAATATCGGTTACCTGGAAAATAATTTTTTATGGAAAATTAGCACCTGGACTGACAATTAAACTTCAGGGCATTAGCGGTATAACCCAACTCATGTTATTCATGTTATTTTGCACTTTTCAAGCCCAGTCTGTGTTTGGAATGGAGTGGGTACAGCATGCTAAACAGGTATCTTTTACTAGGAGATGGTGAGAGTTTATCTACACAACCCAATGATTGCATAAGATGATGCCATTTTGCCTGAATGGCAGGAAACTGCTAAGCAGTTTTAAATTAACAACCACTTAACAATTAAGAAAAAAAACTGCCAAAATTCCCTAAAAGCACACAGGTAACTAAGCATCAAAGACTTTGGTGAGGCAGATCCAAAAGCCTCCGCAAGTTCTCTTTGCAGGAACGGAGCCTATGATTTAGGAGTGGGCCCATTTCTATGTCACTATGATATTTTTTCTTATCCTAAAAGTTCTTGTCACGAGAAACAGGTAGACTCGATACAGAGACGGACAAACGTCCTGTGAACCAAAAAGTTTTAAATGCTTTCCTGAATCTGATTGTACTTGCTTCATTATTCAAAATTTTCCTTGAGAATCTCCGAGAATCAGAGCATGTATTTACACGATCACTCTGCATTTATTCCAAGGCCTGCTTACCTGCATTATTTTTGGAAGTTAAATATAAATTCCAGTTGATACATAAACAATATGCGCGGTAATAGTGGGGCTTTTTTGACTGCTGCTGGTTTTGATGAATTGCAAACAGCCAATTTTCTTCTGTAGAGGTTAAAAAAAAAAGAATGCTACAATATGAAAAGGGGCTGACTATAGTTAGTCCACTACTAGGTGATAAAACAATTGTCTCTGTTTTCATTAGGGTTGTGGGCCTTCCAAGGGTACTCTAGGTTCAAATGTGTGTTTCCCAATTAGGACTGCAATTCTATACACTAACTTTCTAAAAATTGCATTAAGTTGTCCCACATACCTTAACTCCAAACCTCCCATCCCACTAAAGGAACATGAACTGATCTTTTCTGGACACTGCACAGAAAACTGAATGGCCCTTGCTTATTTGATTGACAAAACTATCATCCACTGATACATGACATAAGGAAAGTTTCTGCAATCTTATCCAAGAATTTAAGAATTTTCCCACATTACTAGGTCAATGACAAAGGGCATTTCCCACATTACTACGTCAATGATGAGGTGACCTCATTTTATATAAATTGACAAGAAATGTGCTCAAAAGAAGCACACCCACCCACCCCCATATTTTGGGGGCCAATGGAACAAGATTTAGATGCCAGTGCTGCATATGACCATGAAGTCCACAAAAATAGATAATGTGGGCATGTACAATCAATAGCTCCCTGTAGATAGAAACAACGTGCAGTGCATTTGGAAGTGTGTTTGTTGGTTGCCACTAAGGGACTTGTGTATGTGCTTTGTCGAACCATCATATTTAACGGTGGCTGTCACTTAGCTTCTGTTTAAAAAATCTGGAAAAACACAACTTGGCATAACCTGAAAATGTCAAAAAAAATGACAATTTCCTTCCACTGAACTCATTGGTTGAAATATCTTTCAGGTGCAATGAAAAAAGAAAAAGGTATTTGATCCCTTTTCCAGAAATTGCTAATAAAATACATGCCAACACCTGGCAACAGAGTTCTGCCCAACATACTGAATATTTAAGTTTTGGGTTTCCTTATGTCTGTTGAAAATGAGTACCAAATAACCCAACCCTCGTTCCCTAATCTTCAATGGTAGAGTCTGTGGTTCAGTAACTCCCAATTCTAGGGGGTTTTATAGTTCAGAGAGAAACCTCATGTGAAAGAGAAATCACTAAAATTATCACAGCTATTTCATCTGGGCAGTAGTGGATCAACTGCAGCACTGGGCCAACAATTCCACCCTCAACATGTCTTTCTGTTGCTGTTTTTCATTTGCTTTTTCTTTTAAGTATACCAAGCATCAGAATATTATTTTTAAATAATAACTAAACAAAATCATGTAAGCCTGATTTTCAGATTAAACCAAGCTATTATTGGCAGAAAATTCAAACAAGTATCAAAAAAAATGAATGTACATCATTTGTAGATGCACAGTCTAAGAATTTGAGTGACTCTTCTGATAGTATATCCAAATGGATACACTTTTATATCAGCAGAATCCTCAGCAGACTTCACAAATCTTCCTCTATACCAGAGTGTTGAATAGAATTGTAGACAGATAATATTATCTTGGAGATATATTATCTTGGAGAAAGGATGGATCTGGGCAACAAAGTCAGAAGCAGCTGGATTACAGATGCATCCTGATATGTAAAACACAAGAAAGATATTTATATTTTTGCTATATGCAAGAACTACCCCTAATCTCAGAAATTCAAGTTAGAACTTCAGTGCTGATTTTTATGGTCAAATATTATATGAATGAATTTCGCAATATCACCACTGTTCACCTGCAAATACATAAATGATGTAATGTTTTGACTTACACAGTATACAAAATCATTGGATTTTTAAGATATCATCAGGAAATACTACATGCAATGCATATATTTAATTATGTTATTGTTCCTGTTAATTACTAGAGAAGTAATAAATCACTGTAGCCAGAACAGTGGTGAGAAAGAATGAAAAATAAGTTAAAAACTAAGGAAAAGCAGCAAATGAGAAAGCTGCTTATAGCCATGGTATCCAGAAAGCATATGGAATAAGTTATGAGGGAAAGCCATTGAAGCAATGAACATAAATGATTTCAAGAGACACCTAAATTGTTTCCGAAGGAAGAGACAGAGGGAAGTTGTTAAAAAGAAAAGAAAAATAAAGTGGAAAAAAGATCAATCAAAAGAGAAATCTGTTGGGCAGATGGTCCTATTCTGTTCTTAAAATATCTTCATTTCTTAAAACTGGAAATTAAAGTAAAAATGTGATACATTTGCCCAACAGCCTGAATTAAAAAAATTAATCTTAGCCTTTATTTTCACTTCCTTAAATTTATCTTTTAGTGACACACCAATTTTCTGTTTGGAATATATGAGCATGTATCTTGTTTTACAGTTCTCAGTGGAAGATGCACTGCTCTTTCAGGCACTACATTTACCCCCAAATTTCTCTCACCTAACTTTAGATTCCTTAGTGAAGTGTAAGATCTTTGACCAACCACTGCAGACTGCCTAGACCAGCCCTGAGGTCCAACAAAACATGAACGACTCTCAGAGGATGCCTGTTACTGTCAGTGAGGTGTAAGAAGCTACCTTAGGAGACAGAGAACAAACTCATCTAGAACAAGTAGAGTTCAAGGCCACGACACATATTCTGTTCCCAAAAATACATCAGGAGGCAAAAGAAAACGATGAAATGAAACTCTTCTGCTTGCATCCTGCAAGACTTTGTGGCTCAAAGCCCAAATGGCTGCATTGGTACCACCACAGGTGCACTGAGCAAGCGGTCAGGCAACAAAAGCTTCATCATATTTTTCTTCCCTCTGCTGTCACCTGCCACACATGGTAGTTTCACCAAGAAATGGATAATTTACAAGTCATTTTAGAGGATTTTAAAACTCTGTTTATTTACATGAGATGGTAATAAATAAAGCCTGCTTTGCTCTGGGTGTCTTTCTATATAAGTTGTAGCCACATGGTATGCAGCAAGGATTATTGCGTGCATGTGTGAGCATGTGCATATGTGCATCCAGATGCTTTCAGCTGTAAGAATTCACAACTGGAAAGGAAAATAATACACATAACCAGTTTGGGATTTTTTTTAATGTAATGTTCTTCAAGGGGTGCTAAACAGCAATAAATCACCTGCCTCTTTTGTAAAAGAGACTGGTCTGGATTGGAAAGAGCTCAGTCATCTCCTGTATCAGCTCTTTACTTTAGGTTAGTTGAATGTGGGTAGACAGTGTTCTTTCTCCCCTTCTGCTGATTTTCCTTCTTGCACTAAGACAATCAGAGCATCTTAAAGAGCATCTTAAAATTTTATGGACAGATTACTGGTTACAGGCCTCCTGAATGACCAAAGGATGGCTGCTTCTCCATCCTAGCTGTAGAGCTGCCATATAGGCTAGAACGATCTCCGGGAATATTTGAGAGGTTTCTTGCACTCCCACCAACCCAGTGAAGGCAAGCACTTGAATGACATATCCTCATACGAAAAATAAATTCTGCTCCATATGCAAAAGGAAGAGGTGAATTGCCACATGTGTCCTTGTGTAAGACCAGAAGAGCACAAACCAACTCCAGCAGAGACCCTTAAATTAAAGTCTCAGGTTTTTCAAGTTTTTCTGAGAGCTTTGATAGCTCCCACATATACAATAATAAGAACTAAAAATAAGATTTTAGAACTAAACTGCAAAATAGTAGTTATCCCAAAACGAGAGTTTGTTGACTCTTTGCTTGGGTGCATATTTAGTCACTGTGTTTTTTCATGTAACTTCCCTCATCGCTGGCGGGAATTTGATAAGCCACCACAAAAAGCAGTAAGTGAGTGATTTAATTTCAAAGGCATCTTACCAGCGGGCTACCATCAGTCCAGCGGAAATCACGCTCAAACATCTTGTCATTGAGTCCAATCCACTGGTAGTCATGCCCAATACCTACAGAATCAGAAGGATATTTTTATTAACCTTCCCATAAATGGAAAAGATTTCACCAAAGAAAATCAAAAGAATTTGCACAGAATGAATCAGACATCCTGTTCTTTAGATTCTTCTACTCATTATGCAAACAACTATTTACAGGCTCTTTTTCAGCTTTTCAATTTTAATTAGGAATGTCTATAAAAATGTGATTCTCATCTAACGGTTCTAAATCATCCTGTCTCTTCCCTGCTGGTGGCATCTCCCAAAGAAAACAGATTAGTTTCCTACCTGAGTGCCTATGAAGGGGAGGAAAAAAAAAAAAGCAAAAAAGATTGAAATGATAAAAGCATGTATCTTAATCTACAGTTTTCAAGTTTTGGTTAGGTACAGTTATTGATGTCAGATGCCAAAAACCCCTAAAACCTCCAGGAAAAAAATGTTTTATCAATTTCCAATGCCAATGTTCTGTTCTGTTCCTCAAAACAAAGTACTTTCTGTGTAACAAATAATAACTTAATAGTGATAGGGAACTTGCATTGACTGCAAAAATAATTATGAAGAACACAAAGTGTGCCTTTTAAATATTCTAAAAGCATATTTTAAGGTGGATATGTAAAAGCTGAGTGACCTGGAAGGTATTTCACTAGCTCCAAACCCCCAGACGCCCACTCTTGTTTAGAAGAATCCTAACAGTACATACGGTTCACAAAGATCTGTTCCTCATGAGACAAGATGCTTGTCAAGTGTGCTCCCTGGAGACGGCATTCCCGTTCAGCCGTGTCCCATGTACGCCGATGGGCAAAGTATTTGTAGCATTGTCCTTGGAACTTGTGCCAGCCATAATCGCAGGTCTCTGTGTCTGTGACAGAACAAATGAATCACATCTCTGTCAATGGGTGTGAAACACAGGAACGTTTCATGCAAGCGAATGGATGTTCTGCAGGGCAATGGTTCAAGGAGATACCCACCCATTAAGCAGTACAAATGCAAACAATCCACACTCATCTTTGAGACTTCGTTACATTTTTAAGTAGCTCTCTTTGCCCAGTTTCAGTATAAGTTGCAAAAAACAACATATATATGAAGTAAAATTGCAACTGGCAGCTTAGTGAGCTCCCATGGACCAATTTGCACTGTGTCTGGACAATGCCAGGAGACTGTCTTTAGTCCATAACTCAGGATGAATGAAATGCCTGGATATTGGACTGCAGTTAGTCAACATGTAATCTCAATTTCAGAGTCTGTGTAAGGGGATGGAAAATTTTACTTGCAAAGGCAAATACTTCTTTGAGGGACTGAACTACCTTGGTTTGGAAGAAACCGGTAACTGAAAATAATATAAAGGAAAGCGCTTGTGATTTCTCAGTCCACAGATGCAAAGCTGTGGTACCATCTTTCCGAACATACCCCTCCAAATCCTCCTCCAAACCCCGTCTTCCTCAGCAAAGTCTACCTTAAAAAACTTTAGACATCAGTTTCTAAGGCAGGCTGTAAAGCTGAAATGCAAAAGTGATGAAACGTACATTGTCTGTGCTTGTATGAGGGATAGTACTGATAAGTGCATAATAGAGAGAAGTTCACATCAGCCAGTATATCTTTTTATCTAAAGAGAAATAAACATGAGCCCTGGAACAGTAACAATCTGTGGATATGATGTGAATTATTTTGTCAAGGTTAGGCAGCTGTAAACAGAATAGATTACAAGAAACAACAAAGTTCCGGTTCCCAGTTTGCTCCAGCACCAACACTGCAGGAATGAATCACAGACAAAAGTCACTATTAGTAAGATGGGCATAACAAATACAATGCCCAAATGTGTCTGAGCTGTGCCTGATAACAAGAAGAACTTGCCAATTAGAAGAGAGAGTTTTAGGAAGGAATGGGAGAAACAACCGGGAAAACTCAGCCTGTTTTGAGTTACGACAGATGAAATGTCATCATAAAGGACACTTCAGCACAAGATTACAGTTTGTTCTGGGTATAGAAGGTTCCAGACATCTAAACACGTCATGGCTCACCCTGAAGGGCCTCAGTTGCAGGATGCTGAAGAACTGAAACACAAAAGTTGGCTTTCCCCACCCACCAAACAGGAATTTGTCACTTCCCACCAAGATTTATCAGTCCCCAAACAAAACTGTGCCTGAAAGCAAACATCTGGCCTTTCCAGGGGTATGGATACATCCTGGGTGTGAAACTGGGCTTCTGATTTTCAGTAAGTCAATGTAGTCAATAGCCAAAAGCACACTTTGGCCAAAGGGGCTCTTATTGAATCAGTACAGAAAAAGCCAAATATTCCAGTACATGCCAGCAACATATGACCACAAATTCTTTAACTATGGTATTTCTTAGGTTTGAGCAGCTACCACCTGAAAGACAATTATAGAATAATTTTCTCACAACTTGAGCCTGGTTCTTAATTCATAGCAGGACTTGAGGCTATTCACACCCTGAAGCACCAAAGTGTCTGGGGTTTTTTAAATGTTTTTAAATATCCCAAGATAAAAACTAGACTTTAAATGTACATAAATGGTTTTGAAAATGCAAACATTTCACTTCAGAGGCTTACCAGAGTTTCTGAGAATTTCTGGTAACATTAACACAGTAGTCATTGTCTTAGGAGTCTAGTATCAAAATGCTTTCCTCAAAGTCATCAATACAGACATAAATATACCAAATACAAAGGCATAATAGAGTTTACACTGATTATCTAGCTTCTATTTTCAACAAGTTAAGATGTAGGAAACTGCTTGTGCCTTGAGTAATCCCAGCTATGAAAAAGGAATGTAATCTATACTACCAACTTGTTAGTTTTTAATTTTTTTTCCTCTTTGGATTCTGTATGAGGTGCAGGCTGCAGATACAGCTCTAATCTCTGGCATCTAGGCCAACTTAAAGTTTAGTCTGCCTTTGGCTTTCTAGAACATTTGTTTAACCACACAATGCTGACTAACGGGGCTATGTCCTTTATGAAGGCACTTAACATTTTATTATTCATCTCGTTCAGGGACTCCCTTGTCCCACAGGAAAAAATTCAGATAATAACAAGCAGCACTGCACACAGAGAAAGTCATGGCCAGAGAGTATTTGCGGGCTATTCTAACCAAGCCTTTCCTTGCCTCTGCTAAGGAAGAAGCGCACAATTCGAGAGAAGATCTGCTGAAAGGCACATAGGGGTGGCAAAACACAAAATCTAGAAGACTGGGTTCAGAGAATGAATTATAATGGCCTGAGCATGAATCATAATTAATAAAATTTTTCTTCTTAAGATAGAGGATGCCAAATGGTGACAGAGGTACTTTTAGTTGAAAAGCAAGCACTGCAGTGCATATACAACTCATCTCTCCTATCCAAACCAACATGTTTTCCAAAAGGTAAAAGTTGACTAATTTTTCTACACCTGATTGTAGTCCAAATATAAAAAGACAGAAAAATACAGACTTGATGGCTGTAAAATGCACAGGAGTTTTAGAAGGGAAAGCGAGAAATTTGTTTTTGAGAAGAGAGATGGATGAGAAGAGGGGAAAAGAGAATGGGGAAAAGGGAAGGCAGGAGACTAGGGGATGAAAAATGTAAACTTGGCAAGCAAAATTGTGGGGACTGATTCATCTCTGCAGTGCTTTGTCCTGAGTGTGTGCAGCTTACTGCACTAACAAAGCTGCAAGTGTGACACAAAGGCAAGGGCTCCATATGGGTATAAGTTTTCAGTGCCTTTAGTGAACCAGTAATGGCTAATTGCAGGTGGCTGTAAATTTTCTGACCTGATCACTTGTGAGCAGAGTAGGTGCAAGCACTTACTGAATACAATACTCGGTGTTCATTGTATACTTATCCAGGGAGGTAATCACAGCTTTCCATAACCTTATTCCAGAAAGCAATGGAAAGACTGAAACACTGCTTGCCATATTTATGGTGTTTTAAAAGTTGTCTGACTAGTCTTAAGATTTATGACAATTTACAGGCTTTTTCAGTGATGTGTGTGAGGAGTTACTTACACAGCTTCTGTTCTCTGTAACTGCAATTCTATACATATAACAAAGTCTCTAAACACTGCATTAAAAAAACCCTTCTCTGTGGGTTTAATACATAGATAGGTACCGCTTTTTCAACAGCTGCAATAAGCTGCTGACAATAGGTCCCTTGTTTAAAAGAAATTCCATAAGAGGCTTATAGAAAATAAAGACTGAAACATAGGTACTAGAACATAATGAGTCTCACTAGGCTGTGAATTTTATCTGTGACTGTCTGTCTTCAGCTAATGAACTAATGCCCGAGGCCCATTAGCCCACACATCTTGAGGAGAAACCATTTGCCTGGTAAGTACTCCAAATAATCCCATCTCAGCTGAAAGACATCAGTTAGAGGCCATCTGTTTTCAGAAAGTATCTTTGCACTGAGCCTTTCTCAAATACTTCCCAAGCTACCAAGCCCTGGGAACAAAGTGAATCGAATGAGACAGGAGAAATCACAGGCATTTGAACAATGAAATTGGGTTATAAAAAAAACATTGTTCTTGATATGATGATTAAAAAGCTTGGTTGTTTTCTTTTCAGAACCTGGAAAAGAACAGCTGGTTGTACTATCCCAAGGAGGCATGTCCCATAACAAGCACATATGTGCCATTTTGGCACAGGGGTCTGTGCACGCAGCTGCATTTGGTAAACAGGCTCGCCTAGGTGTGCCTGCAGAGATCCTGCAGCAGAGAAAGCCAAACTTTAAGTTTAAAACACAAACAACATTCCTTGAAAGCAGGTAAATGCCAGTTAGAATAGCAGAGGAGAAAAAAAGGACGCTATCGCCAGCCAAGGAAGGAAAAGGAAAATCTAAACAGGTGCTCATTCAGCTCTCATAAAAAAGAAAAAAAAAAAACGAAGCACACTTATTCTTGAAACTGGGGTTCAAATGGCAAGTCTGTACCATTTTCTTGTTCCCCACATAACTCTTTGTGAAGTCACGTACTCTTCTCCACAAGCATAGACAAACAGATAATGCAACAGCAGCCGCAGACTTTCATACACCCCACTGCTCCCTGGGCACTGTACAGTTGGTCCCACCAACTGGTGTGAGATGGGGTATCAAACAACCCTCTTCTTTCTCCAGACACGAAGCATGCAAAGCAACACTTCAGGCAGCAACTCTGGGATGATCTGAGCTCTGGGCTCATTTATCTGGACTCTGAGAGCACTTGTAAGGGCTTTTCACAAAAGCACAATAATGGAAAGACTGATGACTCCTCCCAGGATAAGACTCACATCAAAATATATTGTTGCCTGTGGTCACCCTTTAAAAAAGTGTTTGTGGGATATTTCTGCATTTTAAGACATGATGTTCAAATGTCACCAAGTGGCATACAAAATATGCATCTGTACTTTGAAAAGATACGTGTAGTGGGCAAAAGAGGGTATCTAACAGGAGCACTCCATTCGCTTTTAATTTAGACTGACCCAGAAGCAATGCTGGCTTACCAATTGACCAATCTAGTTTAAAAAGGAAACACCCTCAGCTGCTCTATTTCTAACATCAGACAAAGTTAATTCTCTTCAGGAAGAAGTTCCTGGGCTCAGATTGTCTGCTGAACTGCTTCCACCTGGCAAGAAAAAAAGGCTGTCAGGGAGCCAGTTACAGCTGACTGAGTCTTGGGATTGATTTCTCTCACCCTAGGTTAGATCACCCTGAAGGCTCCTCTAACTTCTACCACCTGCTGGAGCTCCCCAATGTCCAGCTGTGCTCTCCTCTGGTCACATCCCCTCCTAACATTAACACAGGCGTAATACATCAGGCAAAGATTCCTTGGTCTAGAAAAGTCTCATTGGGGCATTTGGATGGAATTCTGAGCTCTATTTTTTTTCTCTACCACACCAGTGTCGTGGGACCAGGACACAGTGGAGTTGTCTCCTACTTCGAGTTTCATTTCCAGAGGCAATGTGTTCTCACTGCTTCCATTCCCTTCCCTAACATTTTAAATACTGAGTGCTTTGACTAAGAAAGCCCCTCAACTTGACTTTTTTTGAAGCTTTCTAAAATGAACAGTATATATTGGAGGGGAAAAAAAAAATAAAAAAAGGGAGTAATGAAATTTAATCTCGGTGTGCTCAACTCCACCTTTCCTGTGGCACCAAGGTACGCATTCTGACGTTCTGGCTGGTCTTTAAATCTAGTGAGGTCAGGACTGGTGCCTTGAAATAAAGCCTGCTTGCCAGACAACCGTGTCTGAATCGCCAACACAGTTTTATTTTGTCTGGTGGAGTGGAAATTTGGCACTAAATGCTTTTCCCAAGTCCCAAACCACTGCAGGACTTTAAGTGGAGGAAATTTAAATTCCAAAGCTGAGTGAGCAGGGCTCTGGTTCTGATTGACAAACTAGGAAATGTTCCCATTAACCACCTAAAATGCGCTCTCAGGTTGGTCATAAAAAGCAGCTTAAAGTTACCACAGTACTCTGAGCCACTCGCTACTATGGATTTGCTAGAATGAAGGGGAGAAGGAAAGGAGTGAGAACATTTATTTCATTTGTTGTGAAAAAAATTGTCAACTTATAATTTTGGAGAAACCCTTTCAAATTACAAGCTTAACAAGACTACTGAAAAATCTAAACATTGAAAATTGCTGGAGCTGGTCAGCTTTGACAGTTTTCAGTTCTAACAAAAAAAATCTCTGTAGGTTAAGCTGGAAGAGAAGATCTTTCTGAAGATCAGAAACAAACATGAAAATATACAATACTAATTAAACAAATCCAAAAGTCTAGTTGATACACCTGTGAACAAAACCATTCAGCTGAAGAAAAAGGGAAATGTATTTTCAAAAACTTTAGAAAGTAAACTTTAAAACACCGTTTCTCTTTCCCATGAAAATACCTTCATTAATTTTGCTGACATAACAGACTTTGCTATACTAATCCCCCTCCTACATGCACATATCAAGTAAGCATCTCACACTGTAAATATTTCTTGTAAATACAGTGGGATTTCTTGCAGGCAATGTTCTAACAGTTACAGAGACCTGGATGTTTAATCTGGTTTCAGTTCTCTGGTTTAAAAAGCCTTTTACAACTTCCTTGTAATTATGATCCTGCACCTACTTTTCTGAAAATAATCACAGAACAAATAAATTTGAAAATTCTGGCATGAAGCTGTCAAGACTACGGTACCCAGTGGGTGGATATACAATGTGGCATATTCAGTAGACTATTTCTCCTTTCCAGTGATGCCTGTTGGAAGTGATGGAAGTGATTTACACTGCATATAATATTTTAAGACAGAAGCTCTGTCAGAGAGTAACTCTGCTCCCACTCATTATTGCGTAAGCATCAATAGAGTAATAAGAGTGCCTCCTCATGTGGCTTCCCAGTAGATTTCAAGCCTTGGAGCCATCTGAAAATTGTACTGCTGATGTTATTTTGACACAGAGACTGCTTAATATATCAGCTTATATGTTCAGTACAGCAGTAATGTGACTTCCATTCAGGTTCGCATGTGGATAGAGTTTGTTCTCATCCGTCTACAAAAGATGGTGCAGATGTAATCTTAAACAAAAAGTTTTAAAAAAACTTTTTCTAAACTGTTTTTGAAAGAAGACATGAATCATGGGAGTCTAACATACTCAAAACTTACAGACTTTCCTCATTACTGATGGCTTCCCACAGACTTTGACAGTTTATTCCATCCTCTCTTTTTCAGGAGGCTTTGGCTAGTTACCCCAAAAGGCTGTTGAAATGAAAACAGAAGGTTCCAATCACTACAGATTAAAAAAATACACCTTACCTTGTTCACAGAGAGCACCTATATAGCTCGGTAGACACAAACAAGTAAAGGTATTGAGGCCATCTATACACGTGGCTCCATTCCGGCATGGGTTAGACTGACATTCATCGACATCTACAACATAAAGATAAAAGTGTTTCTAAAATCCGCCCACCTTTTACAAAGGAAATGTTCTTCAGCATTAGTCATACTTTTTACTAGGACCAGTTCAATTCAGAAGAATGAAGTATTGCGAAAAATCCAAGTGACCGATTTACTTTCATGATAATTGAGTTCACTATGCACAACCTTCCTTTCATCACAAGCCAAGAAGTGGTTACCTCAGGAAATGTGACATTACTAATCCACAATTTTATGTCCTGCACTCTGAACCCTCAGTTAATTTCTAAAATCTAGACCTTCAACTCCTCATCATGTAGCTGAGAAAGAGGCGGTACTGTGCAGTGTGTAATATTTTCCTATACTGGTGGAAAATTTCATTTGAGCATGTGATCACAGCACAAAAAGTTCTCTTCTAGTATGGAGACCTCAAACATATGAATATGAATCTCAAATATTGGAAATCTCATCATATACCATCAAAAAACTGACTAATTTTAGTCTACAAAGCAGCAGGTTATATTTGCACAGGTTATAAGCTAAAATGTATCTTTATAAAGATCACATGGCATTTTCTAATGAGTGCTGTTCCTCTGAAGCAATCATAACTTAAAATTCAATGCAGATTTTGCAAACATTATAGTCCAAAGTGAACTGCTACTAGTGATTGATAAAATATAAGAGAGGTTAAACATGTCTGCAAACCAATGAACAACTGTGCAATCCTAGGGATAATTGCTGCATCATGCGAAAAGCTTTTTTAAAAAACCATTTTTATTTAAAAACACCAATTCTGTTCAAATTTAATGGTAGGTCTTATTTGCTCCAGTCATTTGAAAAGCTCTCAAGTCAACATTCTGTGCCTTTTAACCAGCATATCCCTGAATCTCAAGTCAACATTTTAAGTCTTGTATCAGTATACCCCTGAATCCAGGGCTAAAAAGGGTGAGGTTTACTTTCTTAAGAACCACAGAACCTATTTCTATATGGCAACTGGCCTCAGAGTGTCCCACTACAATTCGTTAGTAAGCCTTTAAGAGTTCTAGGGGACAAGAAGTGGGTAAATTATTCTTTTATAATGTGAAAAAAAAAAAAAAAAAAAAAAAAAACAGGGAAAAATATTATCTCTGACCTCCAGTTTGCATTCAGGGAAGCCGTATAGATTTAAGTTGCAACATCAAAAACTCAGTATCTATCCACTGGGGAACTAAAAAACTCATCATCATGAGCTAGGAAAGCAGCAAAATTATTCTTTTAATCACATACTGTCTTGCAGAACACAAACAAAACCATACTAATCCTGACAATTATACTAGTCTTTGAGTGGGGCTGTTTTTTATTGTCCCAAGCTATATATGATCAACTGGACTCATTTTAGCAACATTGCATGAGCTTTTCTCCTTCAAACTTGGTGGGTAACTGTGCACCAGGCAAATCCATGGTATTTATCAGGAAACAAAACTTGCAGTTTTCCAAAAGCCTAAACCAGCTCTGTGCCAAACAGATAAACTGCCACTTTTATCATACTTTGGCTTGTTGGTTGGAAGTAAAATCTGATTATTCTGTACTGCTGGGTCTCTTGAAAACCATCATCATAGCAGGTAAACACATATGTCACAGGCAGCTTGAACTGGCCCTCAGCTAGAAGAGTTACCAAAATGTTAATTTATACCAAAGGTGCATACTATTATGATCATATTTACAACTGCCCTGAAAAAATATTAAGCTGGCATTTGGTGTTCTGCTTCCCAGTCACACTTGGGACTAGTGTATTTTACCACCCTTTCAAACAATTACAGAAAGCTTTTAAGAACTATCACAAATATTTATGTTTATTTGGTTTTATTTGATGTATTTATCAATTTAATGTTATAAATTCTACATTATGTAGTTCATTTATAATTCTCTTATGTTTGTATCCTTACAAATCTGTGTATTTTATGGGGGAAGAGAGAAAAAGGTAAGTTGACCTCCTTCATTTTTCTGTTCTCACCTTAAACAAGACCTCACTGAAAATTTTTTCCAAATGTCTATGTATTCTTCAACTTCAAAACACAACAGTTCTTCAGATACTATGTGTGGAAATTTTATGTATGCTCAATTTAATCAGTATCTGGATGGCATCAACTTACCTAGTTCACACTGCTCACCGTTGAAACCTGGCAAACATGTACAGATGTAAAATGAACCACGCGGATAGCAGGTACCACCATTAAGGCAGGGATTGCTTTTGCATGGATCTTGGCCTGTTAGACAAGTAGAAAAACAAAATTGACTCTGTAGTCTCAAGGAACTGGCATCTTTTTGATTTTTTGGAGAAGAAATCTTTCTTCATTTCTGTATTGATGTTGCAGGTTGTACTGTAGTTACATAAACTCTAATATCATAACAGACTACTAAGAATAACATAGTTTTGTAATATAGCAAAGCTTATTTTCAAGCATCAGTATTTTCAACTTTAACAATAACATGGCATTTACTATAAACCAGTATAAATAATATCCAGAATTACATTTTTAATAGCAATTTTTACTATATTGGGTAATTCTATCGAGGATTTAGTTTGCATGACATGACAATTAATTACAGCTGAAAAGAGTTAAACATATGCAAAATGAATGGAAAATGCTTTTTTTCTTTTGAACAGGGTTAGTTTATGTAGAATGATTGGGTACACAGAACATACTGACTGGCTGCTGTCATTTCACTTTGTTATGTCTAATCAGACAACGTCCACAAACTCTTATCTCTTTGAAAGGATGTTTTCACATATGCATATTTCTCATCTGTCTTTCTTAAAAACACATTTCATGAATACAAATCAAGGTACTGAATATATTTGTAACTGAACTGAATATTAAGATAAAAGCTTACCTGCTGTAAAATCCTCAGTTGTTATGGGAGTTATCTTTTAAATAGCTTTTTCTTGCAGAGATTTATGCCTTCTAGTAATGTTTATTTTAACTGAGTTTAGGTACCTAGGCATTTGCATTTGATTTGATGCCTGGAAGTAATCATTCACGCAAATAAGACGCACTACATAATAATTTCTAAGTATAAGCTTCTCAGAGTTAGAGGAAAACCATGAAGACAGTTCTTCTGGGACACAAGAAGCCCTGGCTGTGAAAACTCACAAAATAGGTAAGAGAGTTCTATAACCTAAGTTAATTTTGACATATGAGAAAAGTTCAGATTTTTGGTTATATTTTTCCAAAACAATCTGATTTTGGTTTATGGAGTAAAAGATAAATAACATCTATTTTGCCCATGAAAGTTAGACATTCAAAATCATCTTAAAGTACTAAGTTCCCTATCACTGGAGAGCAGAAAGTTGAGTTGAAAGCATCCAGAAGAAAATCCTGTCTACATAAGTGTGAGATTGTAATTAAGTGGGCAGCATTTCTCCTTGGAGATTTTGAAAAGCATCTGATCAAGTCCATAAAAAAGGTTGCTTGTTATAGGTCTGTTTCACTTAAAGTCCCAAATCTAGGGTTATGTTAAGCACCTAAAAATGTTTACTGTGTGTTTACTGTCTGCTTGTCTTCCTACAGACTGGATATTTTTCCAGTAACATTTTTTCAAATTGACAGCTACCTGGATTATTTGAGGAAAAATAATAAAAAACCTTATGAAATTAAGCCAATTCAGTTCTTCCCTGAACTGTATCTGGGTAAAGTACAAAGTGACACTACTCATATTGATCCTACCTGCATCATCTATGTATTTGGTGAAACGGTGCCTAACAACCACTACATAAAACAAAATAAGGTGGCAAATGACATCTAACAAAAAGATCTGTAATATATGAGACAGACATGTATCAACCAGTTAAAGATACAGACAGGCTGAAAATGTGAAGTCTCTTATCTGGAAAAGTTATTTTGTAGGTTAAGAGGTGTTGATTTTTGTAGAAAATCATGATCCCAAAATGCTCACTAGATCTGCTCTCTGAGTCAAGATGTTATAAACCAACTTTAGCTATAAACCAATTATATAAGTATTATCATTGTGCTAAAACAGAACCTCTATCAGTCAAATTAGAAATTGGAAAATTAAAGAATTACAGCTGAATTCCCTAATACAGTAGATGTTACCTTCCTGTCTTTTAGAAGTGGCTGGTCACCTCAATTCTGATCCAGAGCTCCACGATGCAAACACTCAGGAAAATTTGCTGAGCTTTGGTCCCCTCATGCTCCTTCACTTTTCGGGGGTTACAGCCATGCAGATTTCAAAGCCTGAGGCTTATGATTTCTGTTGTTACTTCACATAGTGCTGATTGTCATACCATTCATCAGAGTTAAGACACACATTAACCAGTATCACAACAAACATATACGACAGTGATCACATTTGGAAGTTACCTGGAATTTGCACTGCTGTGCCTTCAACTGAACCCACACTGGTGCCAATCAGGAAATCTGATCCATTAGTGACTTCCGGAAGGGAAAATGACGAAGTTACAAGTTCAATAGCATTTGGTCCCTCAGAGCTTATCATTGAAGGCTCATTTTGATATGGACTATTCTCAGGGGCAGCGCTGTTTGTTGCAATGTTAGAAGAAATTGTCGTGATCTCCTCTTGACCAAACAAAGCTGACTGTGTTTCCATGCTGCTATCCGAAGATTGCGAAGATGATGCTACCATTGTAACTGCTTTTTGGTCAGGTTTAAGTACTTCATGTTCAATACCACTGCGTGAATGTGAAGCAGGTGTGGAAAAAAGCCATGGGATCTCTCTCTCAGTAGTCCTGTCACCTTCTTGATGGGGATTATTTGCTCTCCCTGAGGAAGCTTCAACTTTTATTGTGCTAACTTTTGGAGTATCTGTGCTCACTCTTTGTCCAAAATTCAGAAAAGCAGTAGGTAAGAGATGTATTGATGGAGAATCTCCAGAAACAGTAACTTCTTCCTCAGCAGCCATATCAGTTACAGAGGTTTCTGTCTCTTCTGTCCTGCCTGTTAGAAGTCTATTAAAGTGAGGAGTACTTTCAGTAGTTGTGCTTTTTGAAACAGGCTTGGATGAAAACTCCATCAGAGAAGACTCTGTTGTGTCAAGGTCTGTAGTGGGTGGTTTATAAGTTGCCGCAATATCGGAACTAACCTCTTTGAAGGTTCCTTCTGAGGAATGATTGGACTGATTGGAATCCTTTGATGATGATGTACTTGGAATGATTACCTCAGGATACTCAGATACTCCATTAACTAACTGGACAGTTACTGAGGATTTAGGAGTAGAATAGAAGTTTACTGAATCTGTTTCTTCATACTCTGCTGATGCTGATTTTGTGTTTGTGTATACTGTAGGATGTTTTTCTTCATTCTTGCTAGATGATACAGTTGAGAGGTAGGATGTATGCTGTGTGGGAACCACACTTGTATCAAACATGCCAGTTGTCAAAGCCTTTTCTGTCTCAGTAGCTAAAACTGGTGTTAGAGAAGGAACCACAGACTGCTTATCATCCAGTTCTTCTTGGCCCATTCCAGAAAAGCCAGAAACAGGGATTGTTTCACTTTGGTCTGCTATTACTTGGTTGTTTGCTGAAGTATTCAGCTCATAGGTGTCTTCTGTTGTACTTGATATCATATGTTTAGACTCATGAGGCACATGAGGGCTTGCCAGTGATGGTACTGTAGGGAAGAAAATGCCCAGTTCAGAGAGTTTGGTAGTGATGAGGGTTTCTGTTGTAGGCTTCATGGCATTCCCTGAACCCAAATCTTTGCCATTTGATTTTGGCCTGTTCTCAGCTGTTGCTGACTGGCTGCTTGTCTGGGTGGAAGTAGTCAAAGAGAGACTGTCACCAGATCCAACTGTCTTCTCTGTGGTTATGGAAAAGTTAGGTGTTGAATTGTATTTCTCCCCTTCAGCTGTCATGCTATCATCACCACCATGTGTTGATTGTATGAGAGGATTTGGCATTGTCTGCACACTTATTATATCTTCAGGCATTGATTTTGAATGATCCATGTCTATAATAGTTGTTTCTTCTGATGGGATTTGAAGTCGTTCTTCAATTAATGTAATATCACCATAAACAGAAACATTCAGTATAACACTTCTTTTATCATCAATCATGGGAATAATTTTCTCATATATCCCAGTATCACTTGTTAGTTCTTCTGATGTAGCTGTCTTAGGCTGAACAGCAGACGGGTGTGCCACAATCTCTTTATCTTCTGTAAAAAGGGATGATAGTTCTGTGATCACAGTATGTGATCTATCTATCGGTGCCTCTGTTGTCATAACTTCAGAATAAACTTTCCCAGGAACACTAGATGACACATTTAATTCTACTTTTGACACAGGAGGTACTGACAGATGAGTAAACGTATCAGGGGACGATGAATCCAAAACACCAACCCAGCCAGATCCTTCTCCAGAGCTTTCAGGTAATACTCCCCCTGGGAACTTTGTTGATGATGTTACAAGCGATTCTTCTGTTTCAAGACTATGAGTTCCACTCAGTATTACAGAAACAGGAGTTATGCCATCTTTAATCAAGAAATGTGAAGTTTCCTCTTGAGAAACCGACTTAGAAGTAGATGCTGTCATATCAGTTTCATTTTCTCCCCTCCTATAGTTGGTTTCCCTATTGTGAGGTTCTTCAATTGCAACAGAATAAGGTGTTGTCTCTTTAATCTCTGTAGAGCTGAAGCTTATGGAACTCTCTTCTGCTAAAGCTGGAGAAATGGTGATCATGGAGCTGGGGAACTGGTCTTCTGTTTCTGACAGCAGCTCAGTTACACCACTTGTAACTTCTTCATTAACTTCAGTGTTTGATTGAGTGCTTCCTTTTTCCAAGTCCTGAGTCTTGCCAGTTGAAAGTTTGTGTCCCACATTTGCAGTATGAGAAGTCTGAGGACTTGAAGTACTCATGATTTCTTTGACAGCCAATGGCACTGCAGAAGGAGTAACAGCAAGGTCATCTCCCGATCCTTGTCCTGAAAATAATGGATCACTGATGAGCTCACCGTTCATTAGCTTTTCTTCTCTAGGTATCAGGAATGATCTGGGAATATCTTTTGTAGGGAAAATGTTTTGTGCCAACTCTTCCTCTTGTTCTGTATCTGTAAGAGGAGAGCTTATGTATTTCCTTTCAATCTTTACAGACTCAGTTACTCTGTCATCATTAAATGGCAAAAGTATTTTTATCATAGATTCAGTTTCTAATTCCTTTTCTTCTGAATATGGTCTGATAGTTGGAACATTTAAAAATGCAAGATGTTCATGGGTAGCCTGTGTACTTTTAAAGAACGGGTCTATTGTTGTTTCTTCAGAAGATTCTATAGCTTTTGGTAAAATTTCCCTTAGACTGTCTTCCCCAGAATGTATATCATCCACCAAAGGAAGTTTCATGGTAAAAGCTCTGTCTGACACTTCACCAATTGTTTTCTCTTCCTTTGTTATGTCAGTTACAGTTCCCATTGTGGCTACTTCATGGTCAGTAGTTGTGATTAGTTCATTAGGTTCTGTAGTGAAGGCACGATCTACAGATGGTGTGCTGACAGCTTCTTTATCATACTTCTCTTGTGTTTCTGGTCTCCCAGTGGGTGAAACTACGTTTTTTCCAAATGATTCAATGAATGTGTCTGTTTCTCCAGATCCTTGGTCTATAAATGAGAAATGATTTCCAAGTATTTCTTCAGTAGGTCCATTAGACATTAGTTTTGTGGTGCTGCTGTCACCTTTGAATTCTTCTCCAGAGCCATGCTCAATCAGGAGGATCTTGCCTAATGAGACAGTTGAAGAACTAACCTTTGAATTTTTGCTTTCTGTTGATTCAGCTACTGCTTTGATACTGCCAGTACTGTGTGTCACCATGATGTCATGAGGGATGTTACTAAGCATTGATTCTGTTGGTGATATGACCTCATCTATTTCTAAATCTTCAGTTTTAACTCCTGGTACAACATGAGATATTATATCTTCTCTAGAACCAGGACTAGATTTTACTTCAGAAGAAGCTGTGTAAGTTGGTTCTGTTTCTTGGTTTTGTTCTCCCGGGTTTCCTGTACCAAACTCTTCCTGAGAGAACTGACTTGCTACTCCAGACTCTTTTGTCAAGCCATTTGACACAGTACTTGAAACTGATACTACTGATTCATCTGTTCTTGCATGTTCTTCATATGCTGCTGTGGTATTCTTCAGTGAGGCATTATCTGTGCTGTAAACTTTTTCTTCATGCTTTTCTGTTTGTGTTTCAGTGACAGGCCTTAATGGAACTGAAGTCAAAGTAGCAGACTCAGTGACGACATCTATGTCTCCAGAACCTGGATCAATAAACGGGGAGTCAGTACTTACCACTTTTCTTGTGGGACTCCCTGAAAATATGTCTTCTGGTCCTTCTGCTGATCCCTCATTTATAAAAAGCTGCTTCTCTCTCAAGAAAGGAATGGAGGTGATTTTTTGGATTTCAGAACTTGTGGCACCTGTTACCACTACTGTTTCTCTAAGCAAAGCAGAGTCCTGACTTACGGTTCTGACTTCACTCGTAGTGCTTCCAAGTTCATTCAACTCTAAATTTCCCCCTGCAACAGTATCTGAATTTTCTGGACTTGAATAAACAGTGGTCTGTATTTCTTTTCCATCTTCAACCTTCTTTTCAGTTACAAGAGAGCTGTCAACTACTTTTTCTGTAATAAAATCATGCACAGCATTGGTAGCAACAGTTACTTTAGAACTTTGATCAAAAGCAGAATAAAGAGTGTTTATTCCTCTGGGCAAACCAGAGGTGATCCCCAAAGCTGTTACAGAACTTTCAGTTGGCAGTACTGTTGCAGAGCCCAAAGAAGTATCTTGCATTGAAAGTGTTTCTGTTACTGCTGTTTCCGTTGTCATGGCTGAAGTTATAGTGAGGTCCTCTTCCACATCTCCAGAACCTTCTAACACTATAAAAGAAGCAGCACTAATCGCAGGTTTTGCTGTATGACTGCTTTCCAGAAGGCTTTCGACAGGGAAATTTGCATTAAGTTTAATTGTTGATTTATAATGATCTTCTGGAGCAGTGGTCACCTTTTCCAGGTTAAGGTCTTTCACACCTATGCCTACTGTAGCAGTGTTAAAAACTGCATCCAGAGAAGCAGTTACAGCAGAACTTTCCATAGTAAATGCATCAGGAGTAGAAGTTATACCAGAATTCTTTTCATCATCTTCCTTTCTTGACATTGTAACAATCTCTGGGAAGACAGGACTGGATAAATCCAATTCGGTCGAGCCATCTCCAGAAGATTCATTAGTAATCAAAAGCAAGTTTTTTGTTTCTGTAGTAGAACTTTCAGTCCCATGCCACGTTACAGTTTCTTTATTTCTTTGCAGAGACTGCTCATATGAAGAAGTAATGGCAATTGATTTATCTGTTGTGGCAACTTCTGACTCACCACTATAAACAGGTTCCAACATTGAAACATCTGCTGTTGGCTGTGTAACTTCAAATGCCCCTATTACTTCTCCAGCTTTGCTTGGCTGCATGGTACCAGAAGCTTCAGTTTCAGGTATTATAAATGAGTTTGTCTCATTGATTTGAGAAAAGGTTACATTTTTTGAATGTGCAACGCTTTCAATTTGATCACTTCTTGCTTCCTCAGCTTTTGTGCTCTTAGGTGCACTAGTGACTTGTTGCTTTCCATTGATGAACTGCAAAGCTGGAGGAGTTGTAACATCAGTAGTATTTTCACAATCTTCCTCTGATTCTTCAAACTCTATAATGTTTGGAAAGAAAGGATCCAATATAATATATTCAGACGAATCCTGCACAGAGTCTGAAGTACAGGGTTCAGTCTGAGCTGATTCTGCATCAATGTGGGGTTCATCTATTGCATGAGGAAGCATATGGCGACTGAACAGATCCAAAAATTCATTCACCGGATGATCTGCAAAAAAAAGAGAGCTTTTCATAATCCCTAAGTGACAGCGACGGTTGCGCGTTATAGTAGACATATGAAGTACAAGCAATCCATTGGAGACAAAAAAAAAAAAAAAAAAAAAAAAAAAAAAAAAAAAAAACCAAAAAAAAAAAAACCAAAACACCAAATTAAACCAAAACAACAAAATTTCAAAATGAAACACAATAAATTCAGTCTGTTCTTCTATTGGCCTGAAGTTAAATGCTGACACAGTGTTTGACTTTCCAGTTGAAGACTTTGTGTGTTGAACACATTGATTGTGCTATTCTGTCGATTGCTATGCGTTTTTAGTTCCAAACCCACACCTGAACTGATGGATCCTATGCTATTTAGCAGAGATATGAAATAGACAAGATGAAAATCACTTTTAGATCAAAAGACTCTAGTCCCAACCTGCAGCGACAGCTTCCATGGATTTAAGACACAAGCTAAGCTTCACCAAAAACTGAACTTAGGCAAAGCTAAGCAAGACAAAGTCTAAAATGATATAGAACACACAGAATACACCTCTACAACTCCATTTATTCTCATTATAGAGTAATTCAAAATAATAAGAACACCATAGAAACTTCATCATTTGCTCTTCTATTTACACTGGGA
Organism: Pedionomus torquatus; assembly: GCA_013398155.1. Taxonomy (NCBI): domain Eukaryota; kingdom Metazoa; phylum Chordata; class Aves; order Charadriiformes; family Pedionomidae; genus Pedionomus; species Pedionomus torquatus. Next base: position 85,983 of record VZRU01002967.1, on the reverse strand, counting down.
CCCTAGGTCAGCCAATAAAGTCTCACAAAGTTGTTGCCACGTAGCATTACGAAGAATTATGAAGAAAAGAAGACAAAATATCTCAGATTCAAGAATCAGTCGCCATACAGGCAGTAACATAGGTAAAATCCAGCTATTTTCTTCTTTTTGCTTTGAATTATTTATACACTCCCACAGACTGTAAACCTCTGAATTTTTTTTCAAGGTGGCTAAGCAGATAAAAAAGAGGAAGGAAGAAAAATCTAAGTGGACAAGGTTTTAGCTGCTGAAGCCCTGGTGAATTCATCCAGGATTTATAATCCCGAATTCCATATACAACTTTTAAAGGCACCCTTTTAGCACTAACAGTACTTCAAAGCTTCTGTTCCAGACAATAGGTGATACTCTCACTGTAGAAAAAAAATAACCAACCAACAAACAAAAGAAGATACAAGAGACTCCAAAAGAAAGCCATGTTTCAGGCTTGGCCAACTGATCTGGAGCTGGAAACTTTGCACTGAAATCTTGAATGAATGTATCTTTCTTCTAAGTCTATGTTTATAACCATTTCCTCCAAACTAAAACTGCTTTCTGGTATAAACTGGTGTAGCCAATGGAGCTTTTTCTGCACCTGCCAGTGGAGGATCTGACCCAAGATACAGGGCTGCTGTCTTACAGCAACGTCAGCAAGGGTTGTTCTCCAGAGGTATTTGAAGGTATTCTGGCATAACCACTACATGACAGCGACCAATTTTTAAGTAAATCTTCCTCATAAAAACTATTTGCAAGACATAAAAAATGAGGACCTGACAGGTAAAGTATTTTATTAGTTTGAAGTTATTCCCTTGCATAATGCACATTATTTAACCTCTATGACTACTGAGGCCTCAGAGATAGAGTAATCAGGTGATCATTCTGGAAAAGAATGTATTAAATCACATTATGCTGACACACAGCACTGTGAAAGACTTGTGATTCTTTGACTTGGAGTGTTTTGAGTATGAAAATTGACTGCAATGTGGGACTTGAAAAGGTCATTGCAACTCTATTGAGAACTAATGTTCTAATATCTCACACTGCTAAACTCAAGAAGCTTTTTTTCACTAAACCTCCACCTGAAGAGTAAATGGCAATTTCAGGTCTGTTTTACAAAGAACATGTAATAGCGTATCCTGAATCCAAGGTTTTTGATCTAATTGTCAAACAAATTGGGAAAAATTAAGACCCATGATGCCAGCCTTACAGGGAATACATCACCTTCAGCATTGTGTATTTCCACTCACATACTCTTGTACGGCGCTAAGCTCAGCATTCCCATTGGAAAAAAACAAAGGCAGGTTTTCACTTCATTTCTGCCTGGCAATTCAATATTGCCCCATTGGAGCCCAGCATCTACTTTGTGCTATGACAGATCTATTAGATGATCACAGAATTGACACACACTCCTTGCTCCCTCACAGGTGCTTGTTGGGAGTTCTTTCATGCAATGCTTGTAAAGACATAATTTCTCCCTCCTCCTTCCTCCAGTAGAAGTATTTACAAAGGCTGCCTGAAGCCACAGAAAAATATAGCTTCTGCAGCCATTTATTTGAGTCTTCTCAGATCTCCTTTATAATTTTTGTTCAAGCAGAAAAGCAAGATCTACAATAAAATGTGGAAATGTCATGTCTACATCTGTCTAATAAAGTCACTGTCCGAATCCATGAATTTTAGCAAACAGCAACTCCAATCACTATACCAAGAAATCAGTTTTTCATAAAAGCAGAAGCTCAAATCAGCACAGAATTGTACACCTTCTTTTCAAAATTGTGAATTCAAAAACCACCTAGGAATTCAATAACTGAAAGGGGAATGACAAGTGAAAGGTGCTAGGGAGCTTTGAGCTTTTCTGATTCTCAGTAAATTCATAATAAAATCACTGCACCAACATACAGAACAAGAGTATAGAAATAAATATTACTACATATAGAAATATGCATGGGCAAGAAAGATGGCTTGTGCTGCATGCACAGCTTATGAAGGCATATGTAAATATAAACTGGTATACAGACTAATGTGGCACAAGGATTATTATTTCATACACAGCCCTTAGGATTGTGCGCACAAAGCACGTAGCATGCTTTTGCACAGAACTGTACATTAAAAAAGAAAATTATAAACCCTGGATGGGACTGGATAGGCTGCAATTTGTAGGAGGATACCATGACTAACAAGTTCTGACCAGTGTATTATTTTTGTAGCAGTGCACACCTGGGAGTCCCTCAAATTACTAGCTCACGCTAAATCATTTACAGTAGGTAATAAATTTAATGAACAACATCTGTTCCAAATTCACCTAGAAGACATATACAAATTCTTACATACGCAAAGATCTCTATCAGACCTCGCTTTTACTTTGTTAGCTTTTTCAAGATCTCACATGCCACAAAGATCCACATAAAAGAACCATAGCTAAACGTATGATATTCCAATAATAAACTTTCAGGAGGCTCTTTCATTAAATACTAAGCGGTTTTGTTTTGCCAACCAGCTTTTAAGAAAACAATAAAGAATCCAATTGAATTATTTTTTTAATGAGAATTTCTTCTCCTTTCTAGAGCTTTTATTATTCAGCGTTAACAAGCAAGTTGCCAATGCTCAGGTTAACAGCTATGAAAAATTCTCTTAAGTCCCAGAGATGGCCAATAATCTACACAGCGATATAGCTCATATAGCATATAACTTTATCATCTAAGAAAAAGCAAGACAGTAGGATAAAAAATAAGTGCTACCACAAAACACGAATACAGGAGGGAAAAGTCTTATCTACTGAACTGGTTTGTTAGACCCTTAGGACAGACACATGAACACTTGCAGTAGTTTTAAACTGGCTAGATGTAGCTGATATGTGTTGCCTCTACTTACGTTCATCTCCATTCTAGCTGCAGGTAATGGCATACAGACCTGAAACTATTAATAAGAGACAAAACAGGGCCTCTTAAGGAAAGGAGTTTGGCTTCTACATCTGTTTATCAATAGTTCACACATTATCGTGGCCAACAAGCCAAATGGCGCACTGGTTCAAAGAGGTGCTTTGTTACTATGACTCCAGGAAAAAGAAAGTAAAAACGAGGAGCTGAAAAGCAGTAAAAACCAAGGGTTGTCAGTTCAGACTGCCAATCCAAACAAGTCCTAGAGAAGATTTATCAGTAAAGCCTCTTATTGAAGAAAGTTATGAGGTATGCAATGAAATAGAGATGAAATAGATAGGTGGATGAGCGTATATGAAGCCTAGAGTGATTCTTAATCAATTTAATATGTCTAGATGTTTTAAATTACCTGCATGGAACAGGCATCTGTCTCAGTAATAGTCAATTATATGTAAAAAATGGAAATTCCCCTGGCTGCATTTTAGCCACAAGAGGACTTCACTGCTACTACACAAAACCACAGAGCAAGTGATAGGGGTGGCATTAATTTCCATTGAAACCTTTCAAATGGCCAATTAGTTCTAAACCAACATTAATTCTTCACTGTATCAGATATAAAAGTTGCCTCTATGACACTGAGAATTTTTTCTCAAGAAGATTGTTAGTATTCTACAAAGAACCCTAAAAGAGCTTTTCCAAGACCATTTTTGATGGCACAAGGCAGTAAAAAGCATTTTCTCTCTCAGAAACCTTCAGATAAGTGGCTGAAGAAGAATTAATAGAGAATTAAGTAGAAAACAGATTCTGACTTTTTCCAACCTTTCAGAAACCAAAATATTTTATTCAGAAGACATGGATTTAGCACAGTTTTGTGAAGTCTCATTCAAAATAGAACCATTAACATTTAATCTGAGACTCTGCAGATAAAGGAATTATACCTCTAGAATCCTGCACTTTGCCTATTTATTGCTTCAGAGTAACTTGCTGAGCTGTTTATGAGAAGTAATAGTGTGCAGTCTTTTGTAGGAGGACTCAAGATCTAATAAACCCATGAAATCCACATAAGGATTCACAAAATGTTCTGTGGGCTTTGATTCAGATCCTATACTTTGATAATAACAGAAAAAGAGAGAAGAGAAGAGGAAGAGAAGAGGAAGAGAAGAGGAAGAGAAGAGGAAGAGAAGAGGAAGAGAAGAGGAAGAGAAGAGAAGAGAAGAGAAGAGAAGAGAAGAGAAGAGAAGAGAAGAGAAGAGAAGAGAAGAGAAGAGAAGAGAAGAGAAGAGAAGAGAAGAGAAGAGAAGAATTTTGGACAGCTTGTTTGGAAATCAGGTGTTTCATTGCATAATGCGACACTAACTCTGAAACACTTACTACCAAGAACCCATAATGACAAGACAGGTTAGCATGATAAACCAAAATAGCTTGCATTAGTCAATTTCTTCCTACACTTGGTAACCAGAAAATTTTGGTTTTGGCTTCAACAACATTATGGATGAATTCAGAGCATAGTGTGATTAAAACATCACTAAAGTATTGTATATACGTGGTTTTGTATCAAATTTCTGTAAATGTAATATTCAGTGACTGTGAAAAAGGTAATGTGGTAACTAATGTAGTAACTTCTAATGAAAGGAAAAAGCATTTGGCTCAGAGAGATAAGCAATAAACAATTCAATGTAAGAAAAAATATTGAGAAAACCTGGGGGGGGTTTCCCACTGTGGATACTCCATTTTTCATATTGAGTAACCTTGTTTCTTCCCCACAGATATGTATTCTGCATTTATTTTCATATGCCTCCTCTGCTTTGCTACAGTTGGTGCTGCACAATACCACAGTCAGCACCTCCTGCAGAAGACTCCCATCACACATACAGGATGATAGACTTGCACTCCCTGGCAACAGGCTAAAACGTCACCTCCAAGTGACTAAATGCTCTGAGACCAAGGTTAGTCGTGTCTGTGGAACTAGGACCAGGGGACAAGCAAAAATCATTGTCCAGGTTGGAAGGGACCTTTCGGATCATCTAGACCAACTGTCATCCTAACACCAACAAAATCCATCACTATCCCATACATCTAATGTCTACAATACGTAACACCTAGCGGTTAACATAATGGTTCAGCTCATCACAGAAGAACAGACCATCACCTTATGTAGGCTGTTAAACCACAGCTCAAGTCAGATGTCTCAAGTTCACCACAGCTACTGATCAGACCCTTGCTCATTTAAAAAAGGTTCTTCTGAGAGTTATTGCAGGAACAGATTGTAAAAAAATACGCTACATAAAGCTCACTGATGGCAATGAAGACCAAAGGCAGGTGCATGAATTATTATAATCCTCATTTTTAGACTTTCATACAATTTGGAGCAGACTGAAGCTGCTATGAAAAGAGGATCCAAATAGACAGACCACAGGATAATTCAGTACAGATGCACACTGTATTAATGGCTTTAATCTGTTATCTCAAAACCCTTGCGCATTTGTGATTTGCAAAGGCGACCTACCAATAAGCATGAGCTTACAGTCAGTAGACTTAAATTCAGCTAGCAGGTGTTTCTACTTCATCAGGAAAATATCTAGGAGTCCTCAAAGTAGAAGAGGTTCAAATGGTTTAGTTAAACCCCGTGGAAGCCCAGTGAAGACTCATATCTGGGCTTGGGAGAGGATCTAGCATGAGGAAAGGCTTAAACAGCTTTATGTCATATATTGACTCCCCCAAACCTAGCTCTGCCAGGGACCAGATTTGCAGTCTGGGTGGATTCAAGCAGTTTTATGACTATGGCTTGCTGAAACTCTTTCCAGTGAAACAAAATTTGATGTGTCGGTTTCATTGAACACATTTTGTTTTAAAAGCATACAGAATTAAAGAAGTAATCTGACAAGATGGTCCCCATACCAAAAAAAAATTAATTCTTTTGTTTCAAAACCTTTATATTCAGTTCTTTTGTGTCCCCCCCCCCCTTAAAATATTACATTTTAATTGGAACAGAAAGCTTCAATTTTGCAGAAATAAAAGATTCTGATAACATCTTTTGGGCCATTTTGTTTCATAGAAAAGGGATTTTTTTTTTATTGCTCTTTTCATCTCATTTCAAAAGAAATAAGATTTTGAAATACAGACATTTCCTTCTGAAAGAAAATTCCAAGTGTCAGCCTCAGTACATGTAATTCCTCTAACTTGTGCCATCTTGTAATATCATTAACCTACCTAAGCACGGTCAAAGTGCAACAGTGCTTCAGGCATACCCCATCTACCCTGTCAGGAAAAGGTGGGAATACTGCCAAGGAACTGGTCTAAGGTGTTAAAGAAACATGGCTACTATTATACACACCTCAGTAAAAGACAGCAAAGAAAGGTCCAGAAATAATTAAGGTTCTGATTATTTTAATCCCTCTACCTCACAGTGACTTGAGTGTCTGTATATATGATGAGGTCTAGTAAAATCCAGTTCTTGATTACTGTTTGGTCTAAATAAACAAAAAGTTTTATTTCGTTCACTTAAAAATGTTCCCCAACTGGATATATATTTCCAAAAGTTTTGTTAATTTTGGCTCCCTTTAGAAATGTTTAAGGATGTAAGGCACATTTCAATATACTAATTTCTTTTTACCTTATAAATTTTATCAAAATGTATGTTTTGTTCTGCTTCTGACAGTCGAAAGAGAAGTTTGCATTTTATGAATCTCATCATCAGAAAAAAAAAAAAAAAGTCTCATATATAAATTGACCATGCATAAAAAATCTCAACTGCTCAAATAAATTTCTGGAAGAAAATGTTTGAAAAGAATAATTTCTGCACAGCTGGCTGGGTAGGAGTTGAAAGTAATTCAAGGTGGGTGGTCACTCTTGCCTATTCAAATTCACTTATCCAGTCTGCTTTCCCATATTTGGGTCTCTCTGCTTCCACGCAAGACTCAGTCCTGTTGAAAACCTGAGTATCAATTGCTGGTATGTTCCTGAACTGCAGCTTTTTTACAGCTACACCAACTCATCCCCAAGCTCCATCTCGACAGGGCTGTTGGCTATGTCCACAAACACCTGTGGAAAATGGATGTCGCCTATGTGGACATCTGTTTTGCACAGGGCTCTGGCCTGCATGGTGGTGCTTAGACACTCCTGCCAAATTTTAAAGTAATAGACACGATGATGATGCAAAAACCATGTCAGAAATAAAGGAACCATTTTATTATAAAAGGGTATCATGAAACCTTCTGGCAATCTCTGGTATTTTCTTCAGCCTCAGTGCTTCTGCGTTCCCCCCTGCCCCAACACAGCAGTAAACTTGTTAAGCAAAAACAGATTGAGTAAAATGTCAAGTTGTTAAGAATGGCAGCTGTGCAGTGTCGAGTCTAAGCCCCAGGAAATGCAGGATACAGTTCCCTGGATAATGACTGAGTATTTGTCATACACTATTCTAAGGACAACTATTCCCACTTCCTCTCTGCTCCAATATGTCATTAACAAAATGATGCTCCAGCCAGTGGTATCTCCTCCTGAGTGGTCCCTGACACAACCATCCTTCCAATGACAACATTTTACTTACTGCGTAGGGACAAGACAATTCTAAAACTCTGCGGGGCTAAACAACCCAAAGCCAAACAGCTGGCAAGCAATAAATCATTTTCTCCAGCTGAAATCCTAAACAAGAGAAAAAGTCAAACTGTGCAGGCACACGGTATCTGGATAAGCTGGTCTGTCTGGACTGCACAGTCCAACTCCATGGGACAACTCAGCAGGTTACGTGGTAAACAGAAGAGCTGGCTGGGAAGAAAAGCAACTGCTCACGAAAATGACCTCAGACGTGATCTCATGTGTGGTCTTCCATGAGTGAGGTGGAGACAGTGAGATATCAATGTGACTTGCCCTTTCCTAGCCCACTTCACCGCCACCCCTAGGTTATGCTGTGTAACACCAGGACAACCTCAAATAAATGCTTCTGCCATAACACAGATGGAACAAGTAGGAGCCAGCCCTGGGAACAGAGTCCACCCTCCCAGAAGAACCAAAAAAGACTTATCACAACAAATATTTGGAGTAAAAGTCAAAATACTACAGTTACAATTTCAAAGCAGATGTCCACCATTTGATTACTCCTGTGGCTACTCAAATGTGAGAAAGCCCAAAGTCACTAAACCTTCTTTTGTCCTTCTGTCCAGAAATGCCAACAATATTTGTCTTTAGGAGCAAACTTTAAAAGTACTCCTTAATGTGACAATTCTGAAAAAAAAAATAAAATAAAAAAAGGTTGATATCATACTAAGGTAGGAATAATAAAGGTTGGTTTACATAGTACAAAGGTGTTGAATTTTACTTTCTTAAGAACAGTTACTTGTTTCAAAGAAGGAATTTTATGTGGCAAAAAAAAACCTCAGAAAAATACTCTGATGTTCAAGCAATGTTTATATATGTGGCTGTTTAGAAAAAGAAAGAAAGAAAGAGAGGGAGGGAGGGAGGGAGAGAGGGAGGAAGGAAGGAAGGAAGGAAGAGACTAAAAACTCAAACAACATTTTCAGGAGGATTCATCCTAAGCAAAATGGCTATGATGTAGATTACCACCCTAACCTACCTCACAATATTATTTTTACGGATATCTGGAGAACAAGTATACTTACTACCACTTATCATAAGGCTTTTCTGACATTTTGTCCTCTACAATTTTCCAAGTATCTTTCAAGTACCTCAATAAGCATTCTTTTAATTTAATGTCTGCGTGAGCCCACTGGTCATGCAATCAGCCCACAAAATCACGCAGCAACATATGCTCACTCTTTCATGGTAAATCTCATTCTAGGCTTCAGTTTTCTTCACTGAAATATGAACAAAGATTTGCTGGAATAGTCCACTGTGGAGCTTGTGCTCATCCACTCTTGTTCTTGACCCACCTGCTTGTGTAAAATTATTTGGGTTACTACAGAAGTAGCAGTTGTAACTCAAATTACTACAGTATCTTCCTAATACTTGAATGCCAATATATATTTTAGAATATATATAATTAGAGTGATTGTGCACATACAAGGGACATGGATTTTTCCACATACACCTGAGTCTTGGGCTTTGCAAATATTATTCAGAAGACACTGAGTGGATACTGTCATTGCAATTTTAATGAAGTAGTCATAGCATTGCCCCTGACTTGTGGGGAAAAAAAAGAAAAAAGCTGAAAAAAATTAAAATTCAGCTACAGGGGCTAATCAGTGTGATTTCTTTGGCTATTGAACATCCATAGCAGCCTAGTGGTGAGACACTCAGTTAAACCAACACAAGTCTGTAAAAACCCCACCACCACAGATGGAATGACACAAGTGTGACTCCTTCAGACACAATTGAAGCATTTCAAAAATTAAGCACTAAACAGTATTTAATACATAATTTCTAACTGGATCAACTTTTGGGGTGCCTTTGGTCCTCACACTTTCCTGAGCTGTGCAGACTTGTGAACAGCACATGAAGCAGAACCAAGAGCAGCAAACTCTGATGTTTTCTATTCTAGAACACAGCAAACTCTGATGCAGCAGATATTCTAGAATAAGCTTACAACTGGAGAAGATTTATGTGAGAGAAAGCTGCAGTATACCTACAAATATTTAACCATTTCATTGTGCGGAGCTGGAAAAAACATACAATATTTACGAAGCACGAGCTTCTTTTTAACCATATAATCACATATATATTAAAAAATGCACAATGGTTTCTTTTTTGTTTTAAAAGTAGATTTTTTTCCACCAAGCATTTCTTTTTTTTTTTCTTGGCAAAAATGGAACATTTGTTTTGGCAAAATATTAATTAGGTTTTAGAAACACTTGCTTTTTGAAAAGGACATTTTTGCTGGGCAATACTTGAGAACAACAGTTTTCAACCAACTATAGATAAAAGTAGATGCCTAGCTGTGGTAAGCTTGGTGCAGCACTAAAAAAAATGGCAGAGGGGCACAGACTTGTGACTATAACCTGTCTGCAGACTCCATCCTATACTAACATGATTATATGGCTACTGACTCAGAATTAGTTCACACCTGACAGGTTTTGAATGTGGGAAGAATGAACTGGGGAAAAAAGAATCCAAAACATACAGCCTAAGAAGCCAAATAATGCAGATAAGGCAAGAACAAATAAGTGCTTGAGTAACATTTTGGAGATGCAGAAATATCTTAATTTGTAACACAGTTTAATAGATTTTCATAGTGGTCCTTCTTCATAGGGTAGAGTATACAACTAGCTTATTCCCTCTTAGGTCACCTGGTAGTCCTGGCAGCTCAACACTATGCCAAACTGCTGTCTCTTACAAGCACTGCCATGCTCAGCAGCCTTTCTCACTTGGCAATGCTGGACTCCTACATCCAACCCTCACAAACAGCAAAACAAGCATCAGTGTCTTTGTTACCTATTGCATATAAGTAACTTCCAAACCGTGATGAGTTTGACATTACCGCCCTTCTCCCTGGTGGCATGAAATCTATCAAATTTAGTTATTATTTAAATGATTAGTTCAAGAAATTTTGTTGGAACTTACACTAACTTTGGTTTCCCCAAGCATGAACAAGAGTACCTGCACAAAGGCAAAACACACCGTGACCACTGACAGCTCATTGTTACAAACCGCTTATCATTCTCTGGTTTCACCAGAGGATATATCCTGTGGTCTTCATCCTTGCCAGGCAGTCATACCAAGTGTACACAGCATTTCCAGAAGTCTCAAGAATTTTGCTTGTAATATGTAATATTTAATTGTCACTGGATATTCACTACAAGCCTGAGTAGTAGATAAATGAGTAACGCAAGAATCATTTCACTCACTACTTCCAAAAGGACAAAAACCCAAAATAATATCTTATTAAAAAATCCCAATGTTACTCTATGTACACATAGGCATATCCTTTGCTTTTATTTTTGAAAAAAAATACATCAAGTACACAGAAATTCTTCTCCTAATCCCCAAAACTTCCTACTGAAACTGTGTAACTCTTGTTTGATGAGGTTCTCCACAAAAAATCCATGATTGTGGTTAAAAAGGTTAAAAATTAGTGTTTCTTATGCACTCTCTAAGCTAATGCTGACTACCAAAAAAGTAATGGAGTGCAGCAGAGGTAATGCCAAAGCCAGTATGGACTGATAAGATTATAAGATAATAATAAGATAAGATCAGGAACAAAATTCCAACTGCATTTTTCCTCCTGAGGTATTTCAGCTATAAGCATGAATGAAGAAAAATTTCTATACAATTTTTTATATTGAGTTCTCTTGTTTAAGCAAATACAGTAATATGGGCCTGGTCAAACAAGTCCTAATACGATTCACTGGGCAGTTTTTTTAAAAAATGTTAATTACTCCATAGAAAAGAAAGATAGCTTTAGCTCCATGTTCCCAAAGGCACCACAAAATATGCAGCAGACTCTCAACACGTCCTGACTTGTGTCAGGAAATAATTCACAAGCATTCTGAAAGACAGCAGTGGGTATTATGTAAATTATGAATCAAAAATGTGCAAAGAAAAACTGCAAAAATGACCATGGAAAACTATATAGTCAAAGTATAGCCAACAAATATGTTTAAAGTGCTGCAATCCGACTCATTAGCAAGTGACACCTCTTAAGGGAATGACTTTCTATTAAGATCTTTATCCTTTGACACACTTACAAAAATACCTACATTTGCGTTTCCAAGATCATTCACTCAGAGTTTCACTGTATCAAATGTATCATTTCATGTAAGGTAAAATAATATAGATAACAGTTTCAGAAAGAGACAAAATAATTATATCCTCACCATAAGTACTAGGACCTGGATACCTTCAGAAAACCTTGGAACAGAAAAACCACTTTCCTCAAAAAACTAGTCCATACTGTATTTCGATGTAAAAGACAGTTCTTTTCTGCAATAGGACTTTTTTAAGGCTTTCTCCACTTACAAAAAAAAAAAAAAAAAAAAAAACAAAACTTCTGAAAGGATTCCTCTCCTTCACAACAGAAGTATGAAAAACTACATTGTACCTATGAATAAAATTCCTTCATTTCTCTCATGAATAAACAAAGAGCTATAAGACAGCTAGAAATGTGTAATCCCTATGTCTAGATCTGAGACGTTTCCTTGGAAACAATGCAAAAACAGCAGGGAATGTGTAGGCATCCTCTTAATGGTATTTAATGTGATGGCACTGTTCCTTGTATCTACGGAAGTCTATGAAGGAATGTTAAAAAAGAAATTATTGTCTATAATAAGTCTTCAGAAAGAGCCAGCAATAGTAGCCTAAAGACGACTTATTAATTCACAGTCTTAGCTTCTTGTGAAAGTTTCTAAGTCTCAGTTCTCAGCTCCGTTGGATATGAGGTTGTTTTTTTAATTTTCCTTTTTTGGGGCAAGAAACAGTGTACAAAAGTTTTAATCTATTACAATTATATGTTTATTTGGGCTTGCTTTCACATAAGATATCATTGCTGTTGCATTTCAAATATGTTTTATATGTGATGTTGTCGAACATATGTTTAAGAGTCCTCCATGGCACCAGTACAACATGAGTATTCTAACAGGAAAATTCCAATTGATTTAATTAAGCAACAGGTCTACCAGTCTGGGCTAAATATGTTCATTTAAGTTCTTCTGACACAAGTTTGTTCTAACGAAAAAAATCACCTAATTATAGAACAAACCAGAAGCTGTAAGTGTTATAAAGACATTCTGATACCCACATACCCCAAACAATTCTCTCAATCACTTCATTTGAATTACCATGGTGTAATTACACTGGGGAAGATGATATCAGAATCATGTTACTTAGCATTTAACACTTCAGTTACTCTAGTCAAAATGAGAACTTGGCTGTTTCTACTCCAGGTTTTATGAATAACACAGAGTTCAGCCATTCACCTGCCATAGTCTTAATGCCAGCAGGAACATTACAATTAATAATGAGACAAGCCCAGCCTGCCATTAAATAAATAGGAGATTTTGCATTTAATAAGATGGGAGGTTGGTTCAGTCCAGGCGGGGCCACATTTACTACTGCTTCAAATTCCCACCAGGAATTAATTCAGACTAATCTAGTTGCACAACACCAACAAACGGTGGCCACAGGGCACCACATCCATATGCATAAAAGTCAAAATATACTTGAGAATTAAGTGATAAACTCTCTCACTGCCACGACCAGGCAAATTTGGAACTCCTCTTAAATGTACAGCAGTAACACCAAGAATTAAGCAGCTGTTAAGAAAGCTGAACAGCTTGCATGGGCAGAGAAGTCCTATTCATACACATCCACCTGTGTGTGTCATCAGTCACTACATAAAGCAGCAGAATGCAGTGAATAAAACCCAACATCTTTCTTTTACAATAAACTTTGATTTGAAATAGGTACTATGAGTAAACAATTCCTATTTTTCAGTACCATGTACTTTTCATTTGAGGAAAAGCAAATGGTGATTTCAGCACATAAAAGGCAAAGTCTCCTCACCCTCAGCAGAAGCCTCTCCAACACACATAATCTTTGAAACATACAACAAAAATTGCACATAGAGCATGCGTGTATACTACAAAGGACAGTGTCCAGATAGACATTTGCCAGTGGGCATAAACAAAACAGCTTAAAAGAGAACAATGTGGGTACAGGTGCAGACAGATACAAGCCTTCATGCTTTCAAGCTGGCTCTGTTGAAAGTGAGGTGCTGCCTGGAAGTGCTGTTGAGAGACCAGGTTGTTCCTGTCCCTCTACACCATCATCTGGTCTGGTCACAGCAACATCCTGACACCCACAACCTCCAGGACAGAGCCAGCATCTTTCCTCCCAGCGTGCTCCCAGCACATTTCCACTCTCCCATGCATGCAACCCCCTCAGAAGTTAGCAAAATAAAGGCTGAAAGGGGACGTGGTTATTCTCTACAACTGAACAGAGAAATAAAAGTATCAAGGGATAAGTGTCAGAAAGAAAAAAGACCTATTCAAGCTAAAGACAATGCTGGCAAGAATAAACATGGGTATAAACTGGCCAAAAAGCAATTCAGGCTAGATATTAGAATGAGACTTAACAAGAGCCATGACGATCTGGGACAGACCTCGAGACAGAACTGTGAAGACAACAGGATTAAATGAATTTTAAGACAAGGCCTACGATGGACCTGAAAAGACTCTATTCGGCTTTCTTTGTTAAGGTTTATGACTATGACTCATTACCATTCTGCATTTCATTCAAGTTTCACATGCTCTCTTACACTGCTAAGACAGAATTATGTGTGTCAGAGAATTACATGTTGAAACACAAAGGTTTGCAACCTCTTTCCATAAAATTCCACATCTACAAAGTACAAGCTCCTGCAATTTTGTTCTGTTCAAAGCTGGAGGGGACAAGAAACCAGACAGAGCTGGTGTGAGTCCCAAGGTCCAACAAGCACTTTGAAGCACATTCATCGAGTAAAGACTTTTAAATGTCTCCAGAAAATGCAGGTGTGCAAATTACTCCTGATACAGACAGGACTTATGTTTCCAGCATCCCCTCAACTACTGTTAAACAACACCCCCACAAGCATTTTTCAGCTCATAAAAGCTTTATGAGCTGAAAAGTTCCTTCAGGTTTGTTGGTTGTCTTTTTTTTTTTTTTTTTTTTTTTAGCTGTTAANTTTTTTTTTTTTTTTTTTTTTTCAGCTGTTAATCCATTGCCTTCCAGCAATAGCATCAGCCCTCACCACTACAACACACAGGAGCTATGAATATGAGGGCATAAGGTGGCAAGTTTTGTCTCTTTGCTGCGAAAGACAAAGTACCCTGTCTAGTCTGATGCAGCGGAAAGCTGCTAATGCGATAACACCCCACAGTGCAGAGCTGTTTTGCTTTCTCACTTTCACCACATGATCACAATCCCAAGGGAAGCGCCTGTTGTTCCACTCAAGTGAATGAAGTACCAAGCTCCTTTCCATTATCAAATATGTGGCCACTCCTTTCTGTAGCTTAAGAAGGGATGTTTCCCAGTGTACAAATACATTTTCCTCATTAATTGCAACACCTGCCCTAGATCTGCCCGTGTGCCATAGGCTGCCAGAAAAACCATGCCTTATATTCCTAATTAGCTTGTGCACCTGCCTCATACTTGCTCATGTGGAATTATATGGATTGTTTATACAATACCTTTTCTCAATGAAATCTGCTGTATTCTTACATAAATAAGCAGTTTAACCTATTCAGCGGTGTGCTCTTTCTTATCAGCATTAGAGCACGTTTTCCAGAAATTAGACTAATGAGCTTGACCTTCCACCAGGTCCCAAAATTACTTCTGTTTCCAGGGGTAATTTTTTGTTTTAATCTAAAAGTAAAGGAAGCTTGCTTTATGAAAGTTTTAATTGATTGTAAGCATTCATTTTAGAAGCTAGAAGTATGACTATTTACCTCTTGGATAGCTTAAGAAAATAAGTCCTTCAGGAGAACCTTTTTCTCGTCCAATAAATTTCAGGGCTTATTGTATTAAAAAATTGAAAATATTTAACCTCAACTTTCAGTCATACAAGGTACTACTTTAGATTAAGGGGGGGCGGGGTATTTGTTTAAGACAGCCTAAGATCCTTGCCAGTATATTTAATTGAGTTTAACCCAGTCAACATTCAATGTCTTTCAAGTGCAGCTTGAGTCTACAGTAATAATGAAGAATAAGATCCCCCACATTCCATACATCCATAACACATTCCATACATCGACAGCACATTCCAGCCAAAGACTTCAAAGTACTTCAAGTGCAACCAAGTTGGTGCCAGTTTAGCGAGGGTTTGAGACCGAGAAAATTGCAAGAAATCCTTCCCACTTCTCCCCTCTACCAGTGCATGGCCACATGTGAACTCCATCAACACAGAGCAGGGATGAGCCACTCCCACCACACTTCTGCAGGAGATAGGAGACAGCCACCAATCACAAAGGAACTCCTGTGCTGGAAGGGACATGCTTTGTCCTGCTGGCTGGGAACTGCTAAAAATGCCTATAATTGTCAAAAGTCCATGCATTTGGCATGACCCTTCCTTTCCACATGGAGCATAAACTATTGCTCACAAATAACAAAGCCTAATAGGACCTCCACAGAGCACTTAATAATATTATGCCTGCATTACAGATGGTAAATGGAGTTGCAGAGAATAATACTCAGCTGTGTTAGTATAATGGCAAGTTTTTTACTGTAATTAAGTGATACGGCTGATAGGAAACAAAACACGGTACCGTAGTTCTGCTGAAACCTGCTTCACTATTAAACAGTTCCTTCTGGCAAAATCTGACTAATAAGGAAGTGAAGAAAAAAAAAAAAAATTTCATAAATATTTCCTACACTTGTGCATACACAAGAAGGAAAATATCATATTCATATATGCACAATACCATTTAAAGAGCAAACCTCCCATTATTGGTAAGCAAGTTGTCATTTCTTAGGAGGCACTTCTGGACTCTTCACTTGAAAATCTTGAAGGCCTTTGCTTATAACCCTCACTGACTATTTTTCTTCAGAATGCTAAGTTATATTACCTTGAAAACATGCCAAAGCAAAGGAGGAAAAAATCTTCACTTTATCAGAGATATGTAATGAAAACTGTATTTCACATACCCATTTAGCTGAGATCAGAAAACCAAAGCTACAGTTAATGTAGTTCCTCTATGACAGTGGATCAATTTTCAAACAGAGACTGATACAAGAAGTCAAACTACGTCCCAGTGAAAGGCATATGCTGGTAATATTTGTCAAATTCATTCCTATTCAGGACCTCCTATGTACATTTTCTTCAGCACAAAGAAAAGTTTATGGACTGAGGAACAATGAAGTGAAACTGGACTTAACAAGATTTTTCAGATGAAATCTTTCATTTCTGGAGAAAGAAAAGACTAATCCAAATCATACGACAAAATAAATCTTTGGCAGCTCCAACTTAACTTGTGGTAAGTAGATATAGGGTGTCTTTTCTCTGTGGATAGCTAAATGAAGGAATTGTCCACTGTTAGATTCTGAAAACAGAAAAATCAACTCCTTTTTGACCTTGTACTAGATACATGACAGATCCCTTCCTGTTTAAAGAGAATACAGATACTGCCATATAGAGAATTTCATAATATTTCAAGATTATCTTTTTTCTATGCTGAAAGACTAAATCATTCCAAAAGACAGAGTTTAAGGATGTACAGCTTTAGCTCTACTTATAGCTCTACTTATAAACCCTCCTACACATATGCACATATAAACCTTGAAAACACAAGTGCAGCTTCAGAAAGTTTGTGAAGACGCAAAAGGCAGATCCAGAAGAAAGCATTCTAAGGACCTGATCACCCAAGTGAAAACAAGAGTAGATACGCAGAGTGGTTACACATTGATAGACTGTCCGCTAGATAATCCAGCTTGAACTAATTTCTAATTTCTAATTTAATCACAGTAACNAAAAAAAAGGTACAAAATAAGACTGTCCTTGATGTATGTGCAGAGAAATCTGTAATCAGCTACCTGTCTGAAGAAAATACCTGGTTCCCACATGCTCCCAAACCATCCTACTTCTTTCTGTCCACCTGGAAGACAGAGCTGCCCAGCACAACCCACTCTCCTACATGGAATAAACTGTGGAATAACTCATGTATCTAGGAAAAACTAGTTCACTACTATGCAGTCTAGCAGTTAATTATTAAGTCAAATTAACCACATTTCCACAGGTACAAAAGTATTTAACATGTGCCTTAACTGTAGTCTTCAGAAATCACCCTTCTGTTCTGACTTACCAGACTTGCCTCATTTAATTGAGACTTCCAAGACATGGACAACATCTAAAGCTTCAGAGGAAATAATGATCATAT
Organism: Pedionomus torquatus; assembly: GCA_013398155.1. NCBI lineage: Eukaryota > Metazoa > Chordata > Aves > Charadriiformes > Pedionomidae > Pedionomus > Pedionomus torquatus. Next base: position 68,300 of record VZRU01002967.1, on the reverse strand, counting down.
ACCACAGAAAAAAAAGTGGTGTTTAAATGTTAAAATAACAGAACAAAATTTTCTACTTTCTGAGAGAGAATGTTAAGCTACCACTGATACGACTTGTGCAATTTTACATCTTGTAAATATAAAGTAGTATAACAAACATAAAATGATTAAAGACACAAAATTCTTTGTATTAAAAGTCCAATAACGATGCGACACATCTCAAGTAAACTGCTTCTACCTTTTGATTTTTCAGTGAAAACCTACCAAGCACAAATCTGACAAAGCCAAAGAAAAAGCTTCCATTAATTACGACTTCTGTAGGGTAAGTTCTTCAAAGATATAGAGAATCACTGAGAAAACATTTTCATATATAATCATTCAACAGCATTGCATACTGTTAATGTATATAAGACATTAAATGAATTTTTAGTGTGTTCCTTCAAAAATTAAAATAGTTATAAAATACTATAAAATAATTAAACAGAATGCAACATAGAACCTAATAGATATTTTTAAGCTTTATCCTTTTTGTCAGTTCTTTCATGTTTCATTTTAAAAAAATAAGGTTTTACCAAGGTATCTTAAATAATAGTCAGTTAACAGGCTTCTTTAATGTAAAATTGTATTGCCTTCAGTTATTGCATAATGGAGACATATTCATCATAAAATTCAACAGTCCATTGCTACTTCAGGAGTTTCTGTTCTGGATACCCATGGAATTGAAGCTACATACACATGTACAGGGCCATCAGCTAAAAAATGTAATAAAACTAAAAATTAGGCCAATTTGCATCTCAGATTCTGTAAAGCAGATTTAAAAAGTATTAAGTAACGCTATGAAAACATGCAAAAACCCTTCCCACCAAATCACAGGAATCACACTGACTTTACCTTTTTTAGCTGACTACATTGTACATGGCATTGTTAATTGCTACAGACTAATGGAATGTTAAAATAATCTAGTGCTTCGTTTAGGACTAGTAATGCATGGAATGGAAGCTGTGAAATTAAAATGCTTGTTTTGCAGGTAGCTGAAGTTAAATCAGTGACTTAACAGCATTGCATAAGAAAACTGGACTATAGTCATCATGACTTTTAAGAGGAAATCCAACAGTTTCATATACATTCTTAAATAGAAATTAATCTTATCCCAACCCATACATGTAACATATTTCTGAGGTTTCTTAATGGATAGAAAAATACACCTACCAATGTATAGTAAGTTGCTCTCTAGATAAAACTTGTACTTTGCATCCTTCAGTGATCCAAGAAACATCTCCAGAATATTCTAAAGCACACCAGTTTGTTATGATAAACTATCCATTCTGATGGACTGCAAGTCTAAAAGGCAAAATCTTACCTGTGTCATTGCCTGAGATTTGAATAACATACAATCTTATGTCATTTCCACTATCAGGGCGTGAAGTAGAAGGAGACACCTCTTGAGGTTGTAAAGCCTCTGTGGCCTCCTTCACTTTGGGTGGTGCAGTAGGTCGTGCAACTGCAGTAGCAGTTGATGCTGTGAAATATTCCTTATCAATTTCTGGTTCTAACATCTTTCCTGTCAGATCATCATCGGGAGTGACTTTACTGGGAGAAATAGATTCTTCAATTATGATGATGTCATTGCTTGTTACCTCCTCTTCTTCTTCAGGAATGATACGAGGTGACTTTTGAGTAACAAAAGGCTTGGATGCTGATGTTGGCTGAATTTTGTCTACAGCACTAATGGGAGATGTTGTTACATCACTGAGAGTTGTTGCCTTATCTGTTGCACTAGCTGAAAATATAGATGTTTTGATTTCCTCAGGTTCTTCTGATATTCCTGAACCTTCCAGAGTCTGGCTTGGAGAAGCTCCCAAAGTCAGATGAGTAATGCTTTCCTCGGTAGAATGACTTGTTGGCGTCATATGGAGAGGCAACGTAGATTCCCAGCTCACTACATCATTGTCTTCTTTCCTGGTGGGAGTTCCTCTGCTCTCGTATGTTTTTGCTTGGGTGCCCACACTGACAGCCATCACTTCAGTTACCTTCTCTTCTTGACCAGTAGCAGTTTCAGCTTTCAGAGTTGCTGTGAGATACAAGGGCCTTGTGCTAGTTTCATCAGTTCCCAGAACTCTTCCAGCATCTGTGAGCTTCACTGCAGGCACGGATACTTCTGTTGTTGGATATGTCTCATCATAAGCTGATCCTGTCTCATCTTGTTTGTCCTGAATAGTCATTTGAGATGATTCAAATCCTGGTGCTGTCTTTTGTTCATGTATTTGGACAGATGTCACAGATAAGGTAGACTCAGTGGCACTATCTGGTTCCTTATCTCGATCTCTCGTGGGGAGTTCCTCTGGTAACACCTCACTACCTTTTGCAGTTATTTCTGTTGCTTCTGTATGAAAGATACCATCAAAAGGAGTCTGATCAGTAACTGGCATATCTCTGGTGACCTCACTCTCTACAGTAACTGGAACTAGGGAAGCATTATGTTCTTTCTTTGGAACTGCAGTATCTACCTTTGTTATGTCTGTAAATACAATAGATTCCTTTGTCCCTCCAAAGTCAGATGATGGTGTCCCTTTTTTATCTGGAAGTGTTGCCAATGACTCCTCCTCAGTTGATGCCACAATGCTTGTCTGGCCTTCCTCTGTCACTGTGTATTTTGAGACCTCCATTTCAGTAAAGACTTCTTCAGCAGGCGTTGCTACCAATGTCTCAGTAAACTCTCTTTGTTCAACCTCTGGGGTAGGAACGGACATTTTCAAAACATACCCTGATGTTTCATCTCCTTCATCTTCAGTTACCTCTGTGACTGTGGGCATATCAGTTGGTAATACAGTAACACCTGAGGAGCTAAAAGGCTTTATTGTGGCACTACCTTCATCCACTGATATTTTGGATACGGTGATCATTTCCAAATCCAAAGAGCTGCTTGTGTGAGAGACACCTGTGGTATCTTTACTCTGATCAAAATCAGCTGATACAGCTTCTTCATCACTTTTCATTTCCACTTGTTCCATGCTTGTCTCAGTTTCATCTGTAACTGCTGAAACTGGAGCTCCCGGATACTGTGCGTTTTCTGTAATTCGCCCTGGAGATGACGTAGGCTCCATTCCAGAGATACCATCTTCTGTATCTAACTCGTGTATTCTCTCAGTATGAGATGAGTCTTCTGTCACATACCCCTGATCTTTATCTGTTGGCAACAACATGCCAGAAGCTGGAGGAGCCTGTGTAAACTTCTCAATTGCCGAACATCCCTCAGATCCTGCTGTAAGACATGTAGGAATAACAGTTGCGGCATGTGGGATCTTGACACCCATTGTTCTCATTTCTGGCTCCTTCGTTTTCTCCTGCTCTTCTACACCAACTGATTCTGCTGTTTGCTGAGATGACTGAATAATAGATGTGGTGTCTTCTCCAAAGTTTTTTGGGGAAACAGTACTTCCTGAGAGAGTGATGGCCTCAGATCCTGTTTGATTAACAGTTGATGTAGAAAAGGATACAGGCATTCCAGATGACACTGTAGGCTGTACATCTCTCACATCTTCTCTGCTTCCTTCAGCTGATGCCTCATTATCAAACACTGTTGCAGAACTAAATTTAATAAATGGAGTTGACTCATCTGCTGTGGAAAATTGTCCAGTGGTAACTGCACGCTCATCTACAAGTGTCCCTGATGCAGCAGGCACGTCTGATTCTGGAACACTACCAGTAGCCATGCCAGAAACTCTATCAGGCATAACGGTGTACATGCTCTCTCTGCCCTCCCCCTCTGTAGTAAGGTCATACTGATCAGTGAACAAAGCTTTAGGGATTACAACAGTTGTAAGTTTCTTGTCAGATTTTGCCTCCATTGACTTTTTTGTGGGTTCTTTTGTTGAGTGGGCACCAAGATACATATTCTCTTTTGTTAGTGAAACTGAAGTCCCTGTCCTGGGAAACTCTCTCCGAGAAGCTGGTAACAAGCTATCTGTAGCTGTCATCATAGGACCCACTTCTATTTGTTCAGTCTGATTATCAGCATCATGTTTTTGTGTATCATCTCCTGTTTCAGTATCTTCCCATGAACCAGTGGAACTCTTAGCTACAGCTGTGCTATCCTGAAAAATTATAGAGGTCAAGAAAGCGTCCTCAATGCTTTCAGACCTACCTTGTTCCTCCGGCAAATCTGCTTCAGAGTAAGTGTGCTCCAGTTCCAAAGCTGCAGATGTGCTCTCTGTTAACCTTGGTGAAACATCATATTCAGTCCTTCCCAGTGTATCGTAAGTGCTTATTTCGCCATCTGTGACAGTCTGAGGTAGAAGGGTGGTTAACTTAATGTTCTCCATAAGCACCTCCATTTCCCTTTTTTCCTCAGCCACATCAGTAGTCATTTCTGTATCTTCTTCAGTCTCTAGGGTTGTTTCCTCCAAAGCAGGGGCTTCTGTTTGGGTGACAAACACTTCCGTAAATGAAGTCTCGAAAACAGGAGGTTTAAGAGTAACTTTAGCAGGTGATGATTCCACACTGTCAGTTTCCAGGTATGTGGTCAGCTTAACAGTTGTAGGCTCTGTTGTGACTTTTTTACCTTTAAAAAAAAATAAAAAATAAAATAATAAAAAAAAAGTGTTAAGGAATCATTCAGCCAGAACACAAACAAACGCTACTTTAATTCAGTTTGAATGTTCCCTACAAAAAATAGATGCTACCCTGAGAAATAAGTATTAAAGTTCAAAGGCTTTAGATAGTTGTTTAGTGTAACAAAGGAGCTTTGAATAGCATAAAATAACATATTATAAAGCTGCAGAACATCTGACAAAGTGAGATGAAATGGGAAGAACAAAAGTTTTCCTCATGTTCATTGCTTATAGAATTATCCCTAGAAGTCCTCAACATAGACTGCCCATCAGAAATCTAAGTACTGATGAGGGAATATAAAAGTTTATTTCATGATGTCATGAATGAGTGGTACTGCAAACCTGTGGGTTTTCTTCAAAGCTTACTGTAGCATGTAATTCATGTATAAAGGGAGTGAAATACCCCTTTGGTTTATTTTCAGCACGTAATTACAAATTGCGAAAAGGAACCCTCACAGGAGTGAGAGCATGCTTAGGCAACAGGAACAAACACGCCATCAGAAAGTACTGCTTTACCACACCGCAAGAGATGCTGCCTTGCATTTAAATTATATGGAGAGAAATTTATTATGGGGAAAGGTGAGAACAATAAACCATAAGATCATAAACTTAATACTATAATGATGTTGATCTTTGGAAAATACTTCAAAGATGTACATATGAAACGCCTTCTCACAGAAAAGTATTTCTATGGGAGTGCAGAACATGAAAAGGCAGAGTGTTGAACCCTCTAAATGAGTAAGAGGGTACCTACCCTAGATTCACGGGAGACACAAAGAAAGGTCTTTCCAGTGAACCAAACTGTGCTGTTTTAAAGAATCTTGCTGCCTTATCCCTTGTCCACATTTCAATACGATGTGAGAAGGAAATGTGTGCTGACCACCACAACACTGTGAAGTCTCATATTTGATTTAAAACTCCCGAAAAAGGCAGGTTTATGCTAAGCAAATAGTATTTACTCTTGAAAAGCCCAGGGTGAAAACACCTTGTCAAGTTCTTCCAAGTTGGGAATCTTCAAAAGGGCAATAGGAGCAGACAGAGGGAAGATGTGAATGTCTTAAATCAGTGTTTTTAATTGCTAAATGACTGAAAGCCAAAATCCTTATATGCATGCAAGTTAGGAACAAAACATGGTCCTTTAAATCACACTGAGCATATGAAGAATGCATTAAACAGGTGGTATTTATAAGGAGTAACTGCTTAGCAGACAGACATAACTACACCTATAGCTTCTTGAAAAAGAAAAGATTGCTCAACTTCTCATAGAGCAAAGAAGTATGTTCCCCTAACATGCAGGAACCAAAGCAGTTACACTATTTTAAAGGAAAATATCCAAGCCAAAGGCCCATTATTATAGCTGGGAGTTAATAAGAGATCATGAAATTTTACTCAATGTAAGGCATGAATACTACTCATCAGGGGAAAAAGTGAGTTCTGAGATTTTTACTCCTGGGGACATATGGGGATGAAGATATTCTAGATGATGGTGCAGCCCCTGACTTACTCAGGACTTGCAGGATCTAACAGTATGAGCAAAGAAGAGGAAGAAAAGTGAAAAATTTAGAAAGACTCAAGTCAGTCACATGTTTCTGGACTACAGTTTATACTCAAGCATACACAGTATGCATGCACAAATCAGTTATTTTCACACGCCTATGTCTAATTAGGTACCCCTTTGATATTTGTAGATATGAATTCCACATGTGTACGCGAGGGTCACACTAGTATTTATTTAGTTTCACACACTAAGCTCTGAAAATGTCACATTTGCAAGAGACCTACTTGATTTACCCTGAAGCAGAAGGGCTTGCCAGACAATGGCTTAGGATTTCTGGAGGAACGGGTAGATACACAGAGAAGGAAAATGAGGAAAAAAGAGCTGATATTTCAGCTTTCTTAACTGAGAAGTGAAAGTGAAAAGGAAATTGTGAGGGTAAGAAAATATGACATTGTAATATTTAGAAGCAGTGGCGTTCTTTGCCAGCAGAAAAAGGAATGGATTCTTTTCCCTACCATATGTTAAACCTTTTTGTGGTTTTACACAGAAGACTTAGCTACTTATACACTCTGTTTTGGTAGATTAAAACATTCAGCTGAGCAAGAAGGAGTAAAGTTCTTGAAGTCCCGCTGAGAAAAGCACAGACATAACACAAGTGATTTTTGTGTTTTGGTGTTCTACAAACTAAAGTAGATCTTTATTGCTCTTTCCAGTGCCTACATGATTGAACTGTGAGATGGTGTCCACTCAAACAAGAATCAACACATTCTTACAAATTTTTTCTTTCTCTACTTACATGAGGAAGGTTTAAACCACAGGATTTCACTCCGCAACTAGGGAGTAAAGAGTGCACTCAAGTAAGTTAGCGTTTTTCTCTTGAGTGGCAGTTGACAATGGTTTAATTTCTACCAAGGAATCCACTAACTTGCCTTAACAGTTCATTTTATGGCAAAATGGAAAGGAGACAATATAGTCTCATACTTTCCTATTCTTATTCTCCTTATTCTTATTAAGGATAAGTTCCCTTAATGCAGATTGAATTTTTGTTGCAACAAACATCAAGTCCTCATACAGACACCACTTATCATATTTTAAGTGATTATAAAGATCATTGTGAAACAATACGAAAACAAAGCTAGGCAAAAATGAGGACACATATTTTAAAATCTGTGGAAAAAAAAGGTAACTTTATGTCATCGCTGCTGGGAAATTGTGTGCACTTACTCAAAAGCAATAATGCAGCTTTCCAATTTCCAAGAAATGTTTGGAAGTCCTAAAAGTTCACATATTTATGCTTGAGATGTAGCTATTTGTTTTTCATGACTCATTATCTGCTAAGTACTTGATAAAATAGGTACACATTTATGAAATAAACCTGAAAAAACACAAGGTGTATTTGATTCACTTATATTGATAAGTGGATCAATAAATATTAAATTCATATACTTATCTAAGGAAAACACAGATTTTTTTAAGAGTTTATCGTGACCAGTGTGCAAAGAGCAGTTGTGGTTAAAATCAGCTACAGGGCTTATAAAACTGCTTTGTCATAAATATGAAAAATATTTTTCGTACAGATCATTCTGGTTTGTAGACTTACTTGTGTGGATAAAAAAAAAATAAATAGTTTCTTAACGGAGGAACCTATCAATATGTCGGTTGTTTTTCTGCAGTGGAAGAAAATACCAAAAAGAAGGTTGCATTTTTAATAGACTGAACATCAGTTTGAACTGTAGTCCGCTCCACCCATATGTTTTGCATTACTGTGCTCATTGCATCATTCATGCAATATGCTATCTCCTTTGTCCTTCTTCTGATTCAAGATATGAGGCAGATTTTTCTAATAAAATTCACGAACACATTAGCAGCAAGAAAGCAAACTATCTCACCAACAGCTGCTCATATCAAAGCATATCTTGTAATTTTTAATTGATTCCTTATATATTGGATGGAGTATATGGCTTTGCAGAGATACTATATTTTTTCACTCTCTGTTTATTTTATGCCTTATCTGTACAGTATGTTCCTCCTCCTCTCTCCTACCATTGTTTAAATAAGGGTTCAATATAATGGAACAATATTAAAACTCAGTATTTTTTCAAGGAAATCACACTACACAACTTTAGATGCGTTTTAACTTTGTGATTACCAAATAAGGATTTTAATATGTTCTATGCTGTTTAATAATAATTTCAAGATATCTGAGTGTACTTTCTGGAGGAGAAAATGCTTATTTTAAAGATTATATATACTATATGCATATATTTTCAGCAATGTGTCTAACTTGAACCACTTGAGGAGTTTCTCTGCACTCAGAAATACTGTTTGTGTGTTTACATTTAGGTACATACTTAAGAACGTGGAAGAACATAGACCCTACAGATAGAAAAATAAATCGTTCTGAGTCATTGCCAACAGCCAAAACAACAAACAAATGTTTTAAGTCAGAACAAGACCTGGAAATAGTGAATTCTTTCTGTGAATAACAGCCAAAATAAATTATTCCAAAATATTAGTAATGTTGAGACAGTCAGAATTAATGTTTTAGCGTCTTGCAGCCCATTTAGAGCATGCCTATGCAGAGAGGGTGTTTGCTTAATTTTTATGGTTTTTTGCATGTTAAGTTCTGTTTGCTGTTTTGCTACGTTCGTTCTGTGTGTCTGTCCCTTCCCTACTACCAACCCTGGCAGAGAGGACAGTCTTGAAAGTTCTTCTGGCTCCAAGAGTTCTGCCAGCTGGAATTTAAACTGCTGGCAGAACGTCCCAAATTGGATAACTCTAAGAGCAAGAACAGATCAATGCTGTGCTATGGGTTACAGACTAAGCCAGAAACCTCTCATTATTACACTGACTTAGTACCAACTCATTTAAAAAGCAAAAAGGTGGACTAGGGATGTGGAGTTTTGTTCATTACTTATAAGACATGTGGTAGGATGAGGATTCCAGATATGACACTGCAGCTCTAAGAGTTTCTCTGTAACTCCAGCTGTATGCTCCCACTCACCTACACTGTGATTTGGTATCAAAACACAAGTCAAATGCAATTAGAAAAATAATTTTAAAATCTAAATGTAGTATCCATTCCCACTTACAATGTGCAATATCAGAAAAAATTAATTACATTCTTAAAAACAAAGAAATTTAAAAGCTGTTAGTCTAGCTTATTTGTAAGGAGAAACTTAAAAATTAATGTCATCCAACCTCTTCACACACATCTTCTCCTTCAGCAAACAAAACAGTAGAGGCAATGGCTCTATTAGCTCTGTGAACACAGATATTCTCAAGTAAAAACCACTTGTTATTTCATAACTTCTGAAGTCAGATGATTAAAGGGGGAAACATTATGTTATCTCCTGGTTTCCCTGCATGTAAGTGTAGTTCTTTGAACAAATTATAACCTGCCAATCTATCCACAGAAGGGTAATAGCAAAAAGCATTTCTCTTTCCACATTATTTATAATAAAACGCCAAAGAGGACAAAAAACAGTGAGTCTTTTTACTCAGCTCTTCCTAATGAAACCAGTATCTCAGCACCAAATAAAAGCAACAGTCTTTGCTTCCCAACTGCAAAAAACAATTGAAGAACAAAGAGAGACAAGACTATCACTTGGGTCAGGAATCAACTACAAAAATCTTGCTGCTTTGCTCTCCTCAGCTAGGTGTGCAAGAAGACAAATTGCCCGTATGTCCCATAAATGGTACCCAATTCCCACAGCAGTAAGCAAAGGCAATAAAGGCCAAAATCTATTTATCTTTCCTGTACTTAAACACCTAAAGAGATGCAGAGCTTTACTTTTTCACCCTGTTGCTCCTAACTCCATCCTTGTTACCTGACCTATTCAGTGATTTGAGGAAATGAAAGGAAAACACCTTCAACTGCCTCCTCTTTTCTTTCCTCTTTCCCTCTGCCCACCATGTTTACACTTAGGGACTATTCTTGCAGTACTCAGTTTTTAATGATTCAGGCAAATGCAAGTTCACTTGCTCTGGCAAAAGAAGAGTCTCCTTCTGCAGCTCCACTTCCTGAGGCTCCAAACAGTTGCTCCATTTATGTAAGCTAGATTGATAAATCAAGTTATCTCTCTTCATGCTTTGTACAGCATTTATAAGGTTAAGACGCACCCAGCCACCATCTCCTCCTTGTTGGGGTGAGATATTAGTGAGATCTAAGCCACAGCATTGTCTGAACTGGACTGAAATCTTCTTGCTCTTTCCAGCATGGTGTGAATAACTTCTCAAAATTCCTTCAACATGCAGCTGAAGCAGAGTAGGGTAAGAAACACGCTGCAAGCTGTTCTCTGTGATGTTTGCCTGTTGCTATAAACCCAGAGAGCTTCAGGGATTTATCCTTCCTACACCTGGTCCAAGTTATTACTAGAGATCTCTGCAGCTATGCAGGTCTTGCTAAACTGCATATCTGAGAGAAGCAGAGAGATCTGCCTTCTTAGTAAAATAATAAAAGCTAGAGGATTATTATCTAGTGGTAGCTGCCTTGCTAAGGCAGCCTAAGCCCTTCACATATCTTCACCTTCACAGAGGGGAAAGGAAGTATGAGCAGAGCCAGCAGCCTTGTACACGCTGTGATCAGTGTCATGACCTCAAGATGCTTGCCTGCTCAACACATTTCACCCATTCTGATACTGGATTGTGAAATACTGGAGGACACAAGCTTTATTATGGTCAGCACTCTATTCTGTTTCATTTTCTTCAGACAGACAATTTCACTTCCTGGGTGTCACCACACCCAATGTTTTCAGCATTCTGTGGTCATCCCCAAACTCATCAAAAATCCACAGATCTCCTGTAATGCAGTCCCTGACATCAGGCTGGAAATAATTCCCTCATCCAGGAAATAGCTGGGACATGCAGCTACTGACGGTTGCTGTGGAGAAGGACAGAACTGCCTAGTTATTCAACGTTTTCCAAACTTAGTCACATGCAGCAAAAGGGAAGACAACATTTCTTCCTTCAGCTTTTGAGCGATGCCTAAAAATCTTTTCCTTTCTGCTCCTGGACAAATGGAGCACAGCTGATTTTCTTTTTTGAGCCTTAGTCTGTAATCACAGTGGCTCATGTTGTATATGGTGGCCACTATATTTGGTCCCTCCCAAACAAGGGGCTTTTTTCTCTTCCTCTGTTGAGAAGTCCTCCATAGAACACTGCTTTTGCATTACCAAACATGCCTGTCCTAGCAAAATACTCTTACTTAAAATGTCAAGAAAGAGAAGGTTTGTGTTGGCGAGGTTTAAGTGTGGGTAGGGAATAAGTTTGCAGAGAGACAATTATTCTCCCCTTTCATCTTACAAAGGTATGTCCTGCTACATACCATGAAGGTAGATGATTCCTCTACCTCTATTTTTAATATTAAAACATGGTCTGATTTTGAGCTTTAGACAGATGAAGCATCAAAGAAAGAGGCCCTCAGATAGAAGCAGTGGTTGAACTTGGACACATTCTTGATGGGGCTGTATTGAAACAATCAAACAATGTGGACTCTGTTCATGATGAACATATATGGCAACACTGTCTCAGAACTGGAATTTTCCAATCTCCAGCTAAAATGAAATCATAATGCCAAACCAAATGGCAAAACCAAAAAGAAACAACAAAGGTGCACGAAAGAAAGTCAAAATGAAAGAGCAAATCTAAAACAAGATGGTCAAATCCAGGGCGAAATGGTCAACACGTGTTTTGAGTCAAGCGAAAAAATGTTTTGCTGAAAGATTTGCCAAAATCAATACAGGTCTATGAAAGAGTTCAGTTTTAATAAATCAGTGTTTCTCAGCAAAATGAAGATTTATGTCCCAAAAATTCAACCACCTGTATGTATGAAGTTCATCAAGTTCAGTTTTGTTGCAGGTATGTAGGACAGAAACTGTATACGGTTTGATTAGTGCATATGTGGAGTGCAATTTATTCTACAGATACTATGGTATAAAATGCCCTGTCCAAAGCCAGTTGAAATCTGTGGCAAGATTCCCACAAACTTCAATGAATTAGACTTGGTGAGACTGTGAGGCTGAGGGATAGAATTAGATAAATACCCTACAGTTCTATGCAAGAACTAACTATTAAATAGGTACCCATTAAAAAATTACTTTTTTTGTTCCCTATAAAGTATTTTATTATTTTACAAATAAATGTAAGTGTTCAGCAACAGCTCTTCTACCTTTTGTTTTCATTATTTTCACTTGTAAAGAGAAGCCTTATATGTTAACATTGGAAAAACTTTTCCTCTGATGATGGCTTCCAAGAAGTTTCAAGTACTTAATCATGTGTCAAACCTAAAACTTTGTCAAGCACCATCAGATACATGGTTAGGTACCTCTCAGAAAAAAAAAAGAACTAAAAAGTCTGACAAAAGTCTTGGAGGGATAAGAGGAAACATGTGGATCATGTTTCAGAAACTCAAAGCCATGTGGTTTCTGTAGAGTGAAGAACACTTGTGATCAAAGGGAAGAAGGTTTTGGGTTCATTTAACAAGACTTTTAGATTTTAAATCATGTATCATTAGTCTGGGCCACTTTTATTTTCATAAAGTCAAGACACTTTGTACGATTTAGTTTTGTAACCAGAACAGTGCTGAAGTTAAAATCCTGAACTTAACTGTACTGTTAAATGTTGTCCAGGTTGTCTGCTTTATTGAAACTAGTGCATATCATTTGTAAGTTGAATTTAATGCTTGGGTTACAGTTTTTGATGTATTTTAAAAAACATGATTCCTTTTAAAAATAAATACAATTTTCAAAGTACCAGTTGAATTTTCTTTTAGCCAAAATTAAAATTAATATTTTGAGATGTTCCACTGGACAGACTTGGAATCACAGGAGACTCTATAAGCAGGCTGAAGAAAGAGATATCCCCTTTCTTAAATACACAACTTATCTCTGTAATGACTAAACCAGATGCCTGCTTTGCCACAAGCCTATTGCTTCAGAGTATGTGTAAATTCAAGCACTGGATTCATTCCTTCTGTGGCTGAGAGGTATTTGTTGTGGTGGCCTTCCTCAGGCAGTATTACTCAGCATGAATAAAAGTGGGGGATGCAGTTCCTTCATCCCTGATGTTTCACTTCAGACCAAACGTGCACCTTGTGGCCATAGCCCTTGAAGCTGAATCAATGGGAACTTCACTGGACTTCACACGTGGGGCAGAGGAAACTTTACAGGGATGCTGTAAAAAAAACTGAGATCACCACATGAACATCTGTGCTACAGACCTTTGGCGCTGGTGCTACCTGGGTAGCTGGCTTGATCCTGTCACTCTCACAGGGGCACACTGGTCTTTTCCCTTTAGCTGACTAAGATCTTATAAATGCATGTATTTTCTTCTTTGTCAGCAACAGAAGTATTTTGCTGGTGTGACTGGGTACTAGGGCAAGGAGGGAAACACCACCACGTAGAGTGAGACAGCTAATGAGCACACTGAAGTTATAAGAAAAGAGTCAACATGTTAGGGGGAAGTGCTTTGCTGTCTGGTACGGTGTGAATTGCCATGTAAAAGCTTCATACTGACCTAAAAGCAGTCAGAGCTTGGGGATAATGGACTTTATGTGATGCACTGAAACTTTGAAATAGAGATGAGAAAATTTGGAAGAAACTTCCAATCGAGATGATTTGAGACAAGGATTTAAATTCAAGCCTCCTGCTATACAAAGAAGAATTTTTTTCTTTCTCTCCTGTTTTCTGCCTCAAAAAAGGGACTAGGTCCAAGGCTGCAATAGCAGAGTGTGACTTGCTCTACAGTCACTGCTTCAGGCTGCTGCTTGAGATGTGAGAGATGAGGATTCTGGATAGCAAGTACTCATTGTTCACCATTTGCATACATCTTTTTAGCCAAAGCAACGAGTTACAGCTGGTTCCTGTGAGATCCTGAGCATCTTCTGAGAGGGAGAGAGAGCTTTGAATAACTTCTGAAATGTAGCAGACAGGCACCCCAAAGGAGGTTACATGGTTCAGCATTACTCCTGCATTTCCCTACACAAAACTGTATGTATTTGTCAAAACCTGGGTCATCTAGCTAGCAGCATTTAATTAATTCTGATGTAATGTTCATTCCAATTAAAATTGCTAGAGAGCACCCCACTGTCTACCAAGTTGTGTTCATTCTGTTTAGTCTTTTTTTCCTCCTGTAGAAAGGTTGACAGTCATAGATTGTCTGCCTCCCAGATTACAAACTGGTGAAATATTTATTTTCCATGTATCAAGGGCAAGAGTTTGCAGAGAAAGCAGTTATATAAAAGGCAGCAGCCCAATACTTATCAAGGATGTTTTTAGAACAAATGGTATGTCACTCGAATTTGTTAACTAAAGCTTCCAGAAAGAACACTGGAAAGGCACAAGTTGTTTGAAAGGGATGAAATCCACACACACAAACAGAAAGCTGGAATTTCTTCTAACAGTTAGATTACAAGCAAAGTGATCAGTCCCTACTTCGGTCTTTTAGATGGACTGATGAATTTCATCCACATTAAAGTCAGTTTGACCCACTACATTAAAAGAAGTTCATAAACAATTTGCAGTAGGAACATAAATGATATGACAAAACTCTGCTCTGCAGATTAGAGCACACTCTCCTGAATTTAACTAGTCTTCATTTCTGTATGCAGTCCCCTTGAAGTGCATTAGGACTACTTCCACATGCAAAGCTTTGGAACACCTTACTCAAAAGCAATAAAGTGAAAAAAAACCCCACAGGGCAACCCTATTTTAAAATATTGCAGAGAAGAGTGTCTGAGGACAGTCAGACTGTAACATTACACAAGATGTTGGGATTCTCAAGCAATAAGGTTTGTTCATACACAAGCCTCCAATGCCTTGGTTCATCATCTGCAAAAATGGGGACAGTACAAGGTACACATTTCAAGATGTCCTGACTTACAGTCATAGGACTGAGTCCAAAAAGCTCGATATTCATATTTAAAGACCAAGTTCTAAACTTTAACTCAACGCAAGGAGCTGTTACATGTTAACGCCAATTATACCTCTTGCAGCTACAGGAACTTCCTTGCACAGAGAGGCATGTAGGAAAACTATTGAGCAGTTCAACCTCCCTATGCTGCTGAGGAGTCTGCAAGTCTCAGAGAAGCTGAATATTCAGTATGTAAGAAGCACTCTGATCTGATAGACGTGATGCACCTTCCAACAGTATCAGTGTCCTCTTACACAAAGACCACCCCTGTGATGGAGGGGATCTTAAAGGTTAGAAGCCAGGTGATGACATCCTCTCTTAACAGCCACAGAGCTGCTCTATGGTATTTGAACAGGCTACGCAGAAATTTACATGATGAGATGCATAGATGGGTTTCTGCAGGTATAGGGAACGAGCAAGCAGTCATCAGTAATGGCAGAGGGGAGGCCAGACAGATGAGACCAGGACCTCCGTGGTGGTGGTCTATGAAGCAGAAAGGCCTGGCAGACAAGCAGGGTTCTGGAACTGGTGCACAGGTGAGATGATATAAGGAAGAGAAACTCAAGTACACTAGAAGCTGGTGAACCTTTGGGTCAAAAGATATCTATGGAAGGATAGGCTGTACCATAATAACAGTAGAGCCAGGCTGCTGTCACTGAAGACTGAAGAGGCTACAGAGGAATATTTAACCCCAAAAGCAAAGGAAAGCTGACAAGTGTGGAAATCTGGTTTAGCTGAAGTAGTCTGTACCAAGTGAGTGTGGTAAGTGCTTGATGCACCCCTGAAAATACCAATAGGGAAAAAAGTAGCAGTAAGAAATGCACTTTAGATCATCCACAGTACCAACTGTCTGGCAAATAAATCATGGAGCAAGTGAGAAGAGAACTTACAAATGCTGATGAAGCTTGAAAAAATATGATGGGACAAAATGCCTGGAATTCAGACATTGCCCCCAAATCACTGGCATCTCAGAGACCTGAAAATGGCCAGGCTTGTATGTAGTCTGTAAATAGCCTCTGTTTTTGCCATCATTGGAGACGGAATATCAAGTTAGATGGCAGTCGTTCACCTGGTCAAGCAGAACATTTCTTCCATTCTGTGTCCATTGGCACGACACAAAGATACCAGGGTGCATCCAGGCACCAAAGTATGTAACATCCGCAGGCTCAGGGCGACTGTGGGTATGAAATGTCACTGTGCAAATACACTACTCAGGCTGAAGTCTTACCTTAAAATTTTGCCTATGTTTATCTGCCAATGTTACCATAAGACATTTTTTTCCTCTTTTTCGTAAAGCCATAGTGATAAAACATTTTTTAAAAAACACATCCCTGCCACAAGAACTGAAATAAAACACATATTAAAGAAAACACCTTTCAAGGTGAGCATAATGAACATACTGAAAATTATAAACAAAAAAAAGCTTACGTTCATAGCAGTAGGCATCAAACTTGCTATCTGGGTAAGGAAAGCCTGTTTGGTTCTCATAGCGATACAGGGTTCTCACCCCAAGTAAACCTCCACCACACTGGGGTCTGGCCACTGAGGCTGGGTAACGAACACTGCCATCCGCCAGCCAGCCGTAGTCACACTGGTCAAAGCCATTCCTCCAGGCAACATACAGGTTCCCAACAGAAGCAAGAACGCCATCTCTTTTCCGACACAGCTCTTTAGCTTCCTCAAAGGTGAGCTTCTCGGGGACTGAGACGTGAACCACTTCATCTAGAGGAAGAAAGTAAAAATAACAAAGACTGAGTACCACATTCCACCATCAAGTCAGCTTAGTTCCCCTCTTCCAGTCAGTGTCCTGCAAGGGTGGGTGGTTTTTTTTCCAAAATTCGTTTGAATATTTTTTTGCTGAACGGACAGTTGGAAAATCGAATGCCCCAGATTTGGATAGGAAGATGAATCTACTACAAGGCATGAGCATTTATATTCCAACTTTATGCCACAATGTGCACTATGGTTGGAGGTTGAGCCCCTCCCTCAATCTGTAGGCAGAGGTAACTGTAGTCTTGAAGCTCCTCTGTGACCTCTGTTGGAGCAGACTTTGCAACTCAGTTGCGCTAATTAAATCCAGTCCAACAGACTTTAGTTCTCAGTAAAACAAATCTTTTACATCTGCAGGCCTCTTACCTGACCTTTTTAGTCATCACTAGAATCTCACTTGAGACACATAAAAAAAAGCAAATGTTCTTCAGTGGCTGGTCCCCAACAGCTTTTAATGTCATATTTCCATCAGGCTTAATCCTGCCCCATGGGAAAACAGGTGAGGGAACACACTAGACATGTTGCATGCACCAAAGCCCTTTTTGTGAGAAAAAGCTGAATTACTCTAGAATGCTGGTAGTATAGTTTAACTTCCACAGAATAACAATTTGCAATTAATAGTTATCCAGTTGGAAAATGAAACAAAACAAAACAAATAGTATATCTAATATTTTACTTCCGACCTACATCACTGTTTTGCAGTTGTCTTGGTTGTCCCAGTCACCCAAACACCACAAACAAAATCAAGGCTCTAATGTTCATGTCCTGGGAATGAAACAATAAACCAACTCCTTTCTGTTTGCTCAGACTCCAGATGGAATTGATGAGACCTAGAATCATCATATTCATCTATAGAAAACATTGTAAATTCAAAATATTTTTTACAAGAGAGTTATTCTCCTCTTCAACTATAGTAGGCCAGAACACAACAGTCCCTGTTGCAGGAAAACACTGCTTATTCATATGGGACATGGAATCTGTCTTACCTCTGCAGTTGGCTCAAGGCAACCTAGCAAAAAGGCAAAAAGGCAGACAGAAACTACATCACCCCAAGCAGTTTCATTCACATCAATATTACGCTTGTTTCAGGCTTGAAAGGAATGCAAGTGTGAAAGGAGGCAATGTGCCAATTTTCTTTTTCCTCCTAGGTAGAAACTCGTGGTTTGTTATTACAGGTGTAATTTCAGTTCCATAGTGTAAGTTGCATTATACATGTTCAGGGAGTTTCTGACTTAGAGGTAAAGGGACAGAGTCTATCTATTGGAGAAGGACAGATAAAGAAGGCGAAGAATCATTCATCCTCAGAAGTACCAGAATATTTCATTCAGCTATTCAGACCACACAGATACAGATTTGTTTTTATCAAACACTTCTGGAGAAGCCAGCTTTTTCCTGCATCAAGGGGCAAATCTGGTGTCATGGACAATAAAGAATGATGGACACACTTATCACACCATGCTGTCCCAACAGCAGTATCACAAAACAATGGAGCAAAGAAAGACCTGTCCAGAGCAGCCCTCTCTGAGGACTTTCCACTTATCCTCTCACATAGCAGCCACATACAAAAATAGTAGTTAAAATGTTTGCAATTAAATAGCAGATATTGCTCCAGTTAGATGAGAAAATGAGACACGTAAGAAAAACAATGCATATTAATAGTTTCTAAAAACAACTACAGTCGATTAAAATCTAAATAATGTCAAACAATCTCACAACATTCTGCCTGGGACAAATTTATTGAATACACATGAAAATGGGTAAACTGTACAGGATTAATAGCAAAGCAATTTTTCCATCAATTGATCTGGATTCACTGCTTCCAAATGGAGCTTGTGCATAACACTGTTACAGTTGGGGGTATTTATTCCTCTGAGCTGTCATCTGCACTCTGCTAAAGCAAAGAAATTTAGGGAACAGTTATGTCTTGCTATAATGCAAATAACTTCAAAATGCAGAGTTCAATCCATATTTGTGTAAGAGAGGCCCCTTTGCAGAGAACGCACTCATTCAAGTTGCACAAGACCATTGCTAATTTGGAGAATGCCAATATGTGCAATATTGGTCATCCTGCACATTTAAAAGATGGGTTGTATATTTGTCTTTGCACAGAATCTATTTGACCGACCCCACATCTACTTCTTTGGTTCAGCCGTTACCATCAGCTGCTGTCATACAGATATCATCTGTGTCAAAGGGTTTTACCAGAAAAATTAAATGATAAAAAATCCCATGTGTTTAAAATAAAATGCATCCTAACCACAATAGTACAATAAATGAAGTCCCAAGTCACAGCCTTTGGCATCTACTTGGCATATTAAAGAACCTGAGACAATAAATTCATAAAAAATGCAAAAAGATGCCAGAGTAATCAGCAAAATACCCTTATTGTCATTTCATCATATACCAAGTAAATACTAATTTATTTCAGGAATGCTAGTGATAAGATAAAAACTATAAACATGGCAGCTTGCAACTGCCCTAATTAAAGAGTGTTGTTTTATGTTTCCAGGATTCTTATTTTTAAAAAATCCAGTGAAGTGGAAAAGTGAGGTTCCAATTAACAGTCTCTTACTCTAGGAAATATGACTCTGCAATTTGGCTGTTTAGTTTGAAAATAAATTAGAATTCTGTACAATTGAGTGTGCACTTCATGTACATAATAATTGATGGGATGAAATGTGAAAAATAAAACAAGAGTTTAATAAAGCTCTTGCTTGCTATACAAATCCAGAAACACTTAAAAGTTGTCCTTTTGGAAGGTTTTTTCGGTTGAACGCTTGGGAAGGAAACAGTGCTCAAAGTACTTCTTCAGCTGAATGGCATCACTTTGTTTTACAGCAGCTCCAAATTACATGATGAGGAAGTTTGGGCACACTTTCCTGCACTTCTCACCTGGAGCAGACTGTGGGCACATATATACTTCATACACAGCAGATACAGCACTTCAGGGATACAGTGACTCACACTGTACAGAGACAACTCATCAGGAGCTACTTTTGTGTGCAGTAGCATGCCATCACTTGGAATGTTCAGGGATGGCATTTTGCTATCCATGTTACTTCTCTGATACAATTACTGCTGAGACACATGCTCACCAACAGTCCCCTTGGTCGGAAAGAGACGGCTACCAAACCATTGATATTCTAGAAGTGCTACTTAATAACCCCTCATGGCTTTATCCTCATAGCAACGTGGAAATTCAGGTTACCATATGTGAAGAGTGCTAGTCCTACTTCACTTGTCAACAAGGCTTTTTCTTTCCTAGTAAGAACTTGGGTTGGAAACTACATTGTTCCTCAGTCAACCTACACAAAAGCTGGGCAACAGAGCAGGAAACACAGAAGTCAGCATGTGAAGAAAGCTGCTGAGCCCTGAAGGAAGAATAGCAAAAAGCTATATAAACTTCCTCTGGCCCCACCAAGCACCTGGGGAAAAAAATCATACAATGGAGCTGAGGTTCTGCTGATCTCTTAGATGGACTCAACCTCAAAACTGACAGAGGCTTTCAAGAGGCCATGGAAAAAGGGCTTGTGCTCCACTCCTGACTTCCACCATGTCAGTCAATACGGCTGAAACATCCTGACTCCTTCAAAGTACCAAAGAGAAAAGGATTCGACCCTTCATCTGAAACTTCCTCTAAAAAGTAAAAAAGTTTGATGGTGAAGCTCATAAATTGTGCCTAATCCATACAGTCTCTAAAATTAACTCTATTTTTGGAAACACAAAGTGTTCCATATTTAGCAGGAGGATTAATTCTGTAACACTTAGTCTCTTCATTATGATGTCTGAAAACACTTCAATTTCCCAGCCAAAATACTGGAAAAAAAGGAAATTAAGAGAAAACTTGTCTGGTCAATAAACAAATTACATAGCTACCAACACCAGCAGAATAGATTCAATTTTCATATGTGTTAAAAGCCATGTGCAGTGTTTTTATAGCTGGAGTACACTCCAAGTAACTTAGCGATGTAATGCACACAAACCCCAGGGCTTAGACCAGCAGATGAAGGGAGCCTAGACTTACATTACCATGGGGGTGAAATGGAGACCACGACAATGTTTAGACTGCAGACAATAATGTAATGTATATTATTGCTGGCTCCCGTTTAAAACCAAGCTTCAGGTCGACCGTGCAGCCTCAGCGGTCAGAGCACTTGAAGTACCCCAAGGATTTTCCTGTTACACGTGTTTGTTTTGCTTGGTTAAAATGGACACCTGCTGAAAGTCATGCTTTTTCCTTCTCTTTCAAATATATCAAGCTAGATGAAGAAGCCAGATTTTTCTCTCAAAGACAAAAGCTGATTCACTACAACCCCTAAGGAAAAATTTAAGACTTATCAGCTGGTTTTATAGCAAGTTTCACTCCTTTGAAGGTTAATTCATTTATTCTCTCTCATCAAGAGAGAGAGAGCTGGGCATGTTTGTAGACATGTATTTCATGAATCACACATCTTAAAAGCAAGCACAGAAACAAGGGCAGGCTGGAACCATAGCCGGGAGTCAATACGCAACATGTATTGACTAGGACAGAAGTAATGAATCTAGCTATAAGCCCTCCAGCACAGACCTCACCAGTAATTTATTTTTTTCATAGATGAAACCATAGTTAGGGATTGGTGGGCTGCTACTTCCTAGAGGAGATCGTTGAGCCTGACTACACGGTGCTCTCTTCTCAGAGAAGAGCATCATCTCCTCAGCTTCACATACCATCACCCAGCATGGCAGGTACAACAAAATGAGCTACAAGTCACTTGACCTGGCAGGTGAAGGCACCACATGCAGTTCCATAGTAGAAGTTTTAAAGATTCTCCCCAACTGCAGAGAACTTTAAGAAGTAACCTGTGGTCTCCACTGAGTGCTTTTGACATTCCTGATAAAACACCAAACTGCTGTGGATGGTATCTGGTCAACCACCTATGAAATGTCCTCACTATTATCCAATCCACTCAAGGGCATTACAAATACTAAGGGGACACTTAAGATTCATTGGGCTGTTATATTTTGGGTCTTTTTCTACGTTCGTTGTTCATTTTCATTATTTTTTATTATTTCTGTCCCCAAAATGTCATCTTTTCTGATATTATACAGCACATTTTAAGGACATTTCCTCACCTGCAGCTATAATTTGATGTTATTGCTCCTCATAAACATTTGGTCACAGCCACAAGTGGTTGGCTGTTCAAAGCTCAAGCAGTCATGAGGCATTTCCATCGTGACTTTCTTTTCCTCAGAAACATGGAATCTGACCAAATCTTCTTTTCTAGAACACAATCGAGTGTACAAAGAAGCAGGAATATTGTGGCCACTTTGTGGACTAAAGGATTTACCTTTGAACCCTGAGGACCCCATGTTCCAAAAATTTCCATTTCCTCCTCCTCTCTTTCACTCTTTGGCCAAAAGGCCCAAGCAAAAAAAGCAGTAGTAGCCATCAACAGGACTACCAGACTGCTTACGAACCAAGGAGGGGAGAGGTAATGTCCACACTTAGCCCACTTCTCCAGTACATGCATGACGGTAACAGAGACCACTATCCTTGCCTTGAATGCTCTGAAAAAAAACTAGATACATTTGAGCCAAGACAGACTCAAAAAGTTTTATCTGTCTTCACCACAGGCAGGGGACATAGATAAAGTTAGCCTGTTTATTAATCCATCTTATGCTCCAGCCTTCCCTCTGTTTCCCTTGTCTCAGCTGCAGTTCACTTCCTCCATCCTGCTGCTGGAGGGCTGGTTCTCCGACACAATAGACTAACAGAGAAGTATCCTTAACAAAGTCACAAATTACTATGAAACACTCTCTACGATTGGAAAACCACAAAGATCCAAGCAGGTAGATTCAGCTTTAAAGGTCAGACAAGCTGAAGTCTTTTTCTCTTACGTTAGAACAAGTTAGTTGA
Source organism: Pedionomus torquatus (assembly GCA_013398155.1). Taxonomy (NCBI): domain Eukaryota; kingdom Metazoa; phylum Chordata; class Aves; order Charadriiformes; family Pedionomidae; genus Pedionomus; species Pedionomus torquatus. Next base: position 45,637 of record VZRU01002967.1, on the reverse strand, counting down.
GTTGTTTTGATACACATCAGTAATGATACTATTAAACTCTCCTGAATGTCTTAGGTCTATTCTATGCAAAACCATAGGCCAAACAGGAATCCACTGCATTTGACAAGACTGGAAGAATATACTTCTAGTGTATTTTTCCCATAGGCTTGCCCTCAAACACAAGGAGTATCACGGCAAGTGCTATACTCTTAAAGACTCCTGCTGTAGTTGCAAGGTGTCTCTGGCTTTTACTCATACAGAGGAGAAAAATGAACTTTGCATCTCTATGATTCTTTGGGGTTTGCATCTTACTCTCAAAAAAACTATTTAGGCATCAGGATTTTCTGATCCCGCCTCAAAGATGGGCTTTATCACATTATGAACTCAAATACAATGCCATCCATGCAAACCACCATGGCATTATTTCCTTTTTCGTTTACTCTCTGTGAGCTCTGTACCCTTCTTGGGAACTCTTGGATCCATGGCCCTGCGTTAGGTCACACAATTCAAGTCTGGAGAAGCATCTAGTATAAACCAACACAGAGAATAAAACCCTGCTACAGATCTACTAAGTAGAAAGGCCCTACTAAGTAGAAAACACCCTTTTCTCAGTGTACTTGTTTTAAAATCTAATCTAATTGTTGCTCCAGAACCAGAATGGACTCCCGTGAAGATCTTTAGCTGCCTAAAACACAGAAGAAACTTCTCACCTGAAGCCATACTTTAGACTATGACTTATTTAATGATTATTATTCTCACACAAATTTCCATGACAATAGCAAAACTGCATGAGACTAGGTGGAAAGTATTTAAAGGACATCTGGTTTTGTTTTTTCTTTTTCTTCCCCACACTCATTGGGAGGGGGGCGGAATGGTGCATGGAAGGAATACTGCATAATCTTCCCCACAGCCACCCCTGAATAAATTTCTTAGCATGAGTCCCCATCTGCATATTACATACCCTTATTAGACATATATGGATTCTAACTGGCTTTGGCCAGAAGACAGTTCTGCATAGAGTCGTTTGTGCTTTGGCTGCACACCACACACTTGCAGCCCCTCACTTCATCAGTGGGCTTTGGCGAGCAGATCCCATTTTTCTCCATTTCTGACACCACAGCACTGTCAAATCAATCACATGCACACTTATCCGAAGACAGAATGGAAACCCTTCCTTCCCCACCACCCATTTCCATTCAAGGGATTATTCTTCAGGAGACACTGGTGCAGACACCGCTTCAGATGGAGGTGCTAAGAGAATCTCAGAATTCAAACCTGTGCAGCTCAATCACTTTCAATTAAACGATTTATTATTAAGTCATTTCCCACAGTTAAAGGTATCCTAAATGTTTTTGTTAATGCTTGGTACAGTGAAATATGCAATGAAATATGAGGAATGTAATCAGTTTGTAATAAGAGACTGTGCCCAGTACCTATTTAATGACATATTGACTCCAGCTTCTTATTTTTAACGCTAGGAGCTCAGAACTTTTAAATCCTTCCCATATTTATTCTTCTGTGTGCTTTAGTAAAACTTGAAATATTTGACCTATAATGGTGCTGCCTTTCATCTCTCTGGTTTTCCTCAGAACATGGAAATGGTATGAGTTGGCCTAGACAACTGGTTTTAATTTAAGCTAATAGATTGTGTTTCAAGGAGAAATCCATGTCTCTGGCTAGCTTTGTGATTTCATATGGCCAAAAAGGAAGAAAACTGAAATGGTGGTGTTCCTACAAATCCTCAGTGCAAGTACCCAAATTAGTACTGTAAATTCAATACACATTTATTTTAAAATGTATTGCAAGAATTCGTACCACCATTTATGGCCTTCTGGGGTAACATGTTAAGAGCAGCCAACAATAACCTGCCAATAACTGTTCAAGGACTTCCATGATGACATCCTCACTATGGCCCAGATTTTGATACCATTAATCAAACACCATCTTACTCCCTGAATAGTCATCCCATTGACACAGGCTCTCCAAATAAGGACCTATTTCGTGCAAGTAAGTCTAATAGATTTGGCATTCATTCAGAACAGGCTACGGAGATAGGAACTTTCAAATTCACATGGAAAAAATCATGTTTAAGCAGAGTTCTACAGTATACTAGTACCATGAATGCCATTTGTTATTAATGAAGTGTTGAGAGCTCTTACTACAAGGCAATGGTTGTACTTTGCAGAATAAGCCTTTAGTGGACAGGGCAATCAGAAATTTGGCATAACCTTACATCTTGAACTGTAAGTCTTCCACCAGTGTATGAATGTGTTACAATACAGCAAACAAAATGCAGGATCTACTTTACTGCAATGTTCACTTTCCAGTAACTTCCATTGACATTTTGTCTAATTTTCTGTCTTCTGTGTATGAGTGGTTCCAAAGTGTAATCCCATTAATGCTATGTAACTTCAAACAAATTCTGCATTTGCAATTAACCTTTGCTCTTTACAGAAACTGCTTCTGCTGTATAGACAAAGTCATCCTGGCTTCTTAGTGCCATCTCCCCACCCAGAGAGTTGTGATTAATGGGGCAAAATCTTGTTGGCCTCCAGTAGTGTCCCTCAGGGCTCAGTACTGGGGGCAGTCTTTTTTAATATCTTTATTGGTGATCTGGATGAGGGGATTGAGTGCACCCTCAATAAATTTGCAGGCAACACCAAACTAGGCAGGAGTGTTGATCTGCTTGAGGGTAGGGAGGCTCTACAGAGGGACCTGAACAGGTTGGATCAATGGGCCAAGGCCAACTGTATGAGGTTCAATAAGGCCAAATGTCGGACCCTACATTTTGGTCACAACCACCCCATGCAGCGCTACAGGCTTGGGGAAGAGTGGCTGGAGAACTGCCTAGCAGAAAAAGACCTGGGGGTGTTGGTGGAGACTGGGCTTAACATGAGTCAGCAGTGTGCCCACATGGTCAAGAAGGCCAACAGCATCCTGGCCTATATAAGGAATGCCATGGCCAGCAGGAGTAGGGACATGATGGTGTCTCTGTACTGGGCACTGGTGAGGCCTCACCTCAAGTTGTATGTTCAGTTCTAGTTCTGGGTCCCTCACTACAAGAAGAACATCGAGGTGCCGGAGCATGTCCAGAGAAGAGCCACCAAGCAGGTGAGGGGTCTAAAGAACAAGTCCTGTGAGGAGAGGCTGATGGAACTGGGCATGTTTAGTTTGGAGAAGAGGAAGCTGAGGGGAGACCACATTGCCCTCTACAACTCCATGAAAGGAGGTTGTAGAGAGGTGGGTGCTGGCCTCTTCTCCCAAGGGAATAATGACAGGACCAAAGGAAATGGTCTGAAGTTGCCGCAGCAACTTTCCTGCTATGTAAATAGCTTAAGGATGACTTTTCCTGTGTGCTCAGGACAGTTGACCTGACTGCTTTCTTGAAGCCATGGTAAAACTGTAGAGGGAATTATCCTCTCTTCTCAGACTCAGTTTACTACCACAGTGAAGTCCCTATGGTACCAATGCCATTACCTACTAAAAGAACAAAACCTGCAGCCCTCACCTAGCACATTGTTTTGTCTCACACCTTCTTCAGTGCAAAAAAAGCATATAATACGTACCACACTAAGATGGAGTGCTCTTTCCTAAATTTGGGAGAACATATTGCATATTCTGGAAATCATTTAGATAAGGGCTAGGTCAAACACACTGTGTCTCTGGGAAGGATGGTGATGAAACTTGCAGGTATCTTTGCTTCCTGTAGAGTTTCATTCTGAATCTGTACCCATCTCCATGAGAATTCTGTTACTATACAATGGGCTTTGAAGCCATCTTTGAGAGTTTCAGTGGATCCCAGAGGCAAAGTGGTCAATCATAGTCTTCAAGTCAGACCTACAAGCCCTTAGGTCTTGTCCTGACAGGTCTTTCACCCTTGTCCCAGGCTATGGTGCCTTTAAGATAAAATTTAATCAATTTTCCACAGAAAGCTACTGTACAAGGTAGATAAAATGAATGTTCTTGTTGTTACCTGGGTGATAGACCAAATCTCTCCAATATTCTGTGCTAGTCTACATTTCTTAAATGCTGAAGGCTTCACATCCAAGCAGAGCACATTAACACAGTCCAGGTGACAGGCCACAAAGATATGTTTATGTTTAAGTAGATCATCAAGCAAAACAATAGGACAGAAATGTATAGCTACCCAGAAAGGAAAGTTATCTCATGAATCTTGGTACATTAAATTTTGTAATGAATAATAATCAATTAATGTTCATGAGAAATTGAAAATCTATGAATGTGCTTCTTCACCAAAGAAGACTGCACAGCCACTGCAACTTCTTTGAACCTCATGGCCTGGTTCCAGGCAGTTCTGAGCACAGAACATTAGCTCCAGTGAAACAGATTTCAGTTTTGAGGGTTTTAATTTTCATTTCTGAAAGCCCAGTAAGAATATGTGACCCTGAGAAACTAGTGGCTCACATGCATCCAGGGTAAGCTTCTCCATATTAGCTACACTTTCTTATTTTTAAGAGGAAAAGGCACTGCTCTTCACCCAGGAATGATACATATTAGTCAAAACTCCTTTTTGTAAACTAGGAGAGATCCAACTCAAATTTTAAAGACTAAATTCAGAGATGATTCAGAATTCAGTCCCTTCAGGAAATAATGGAGGATCAATGTTATAAACTCTAAGTGTTCAAGTGCTGCCTACTGATAGGTAGAAATGCAATATAAGTAAAATTAAGACAATGCTGAGCACTATCAAAATTCTATCATCTAGTTTTCAGAGCTCCCAAGCTTATACTTTTTCTGTGTCTTTGCAAGACTTACATTGCTTAGTTATTTTATAACTCTCCAGGGTAAATACAGTCTGGGGCAGATCTTCAACTATGAAAAGAGAAAAATGCTTACTAATTTCAGAGCAAAAGTCTCTATGTCATCAGCAGGAGAAAACTTTGCATCATCTAACTTATTTCTGCTCTCAGAGAACACACTGAGCACTTAATTTAGCAACAGTTTGTTACAAGTATATGTACATATACAAAGACAGGCTTGGTCAGAGCCATGGCTGATTTATTGCTCTGATGGCTTCAAGAGAGCTAAACTAAATGCATACCAGCAAAGGAACAGCCTGAAAGACCATTAATAAAGAAATATAAGATAATTTTTTTTTAGAAAGAAACACTGAAACTAGTATGGATTAAAAAACCTGTCAAGACAGAAGCAGTGTGACACACTCAGACCACTGCAGTAAATAGAAAATGTACTTTGGTCTTGGTTCCAAAGTATTTCTGTAGCAGAATGAAGTTCCCATGTGCATAATCAGCACAAAGCCAAACAAAATAGGCTACAGGACAGGAAAGGCTATTTCTGCATTTATATTTTAAGCATACATATTTAGCTAGTCATAGTAATGTCTAAGCAGAAGGATATCTGGTATGTGGAACATATCTATAGGCCCACTGAAAGGATATAGTTAAATTCACTTGCAGAAGAGAGATTATAATAAGCATATACAACTTCACACCTATAATACAGAGATTTGTGTGTGCTAGAACTCCCCACTCAGAAAAAAAATGCCATATTCTTCTTTTTACCAACAAACTCTTTGTTGAATAAAGACCAGTCATAAAGCCTAACCATAGGTTGCAAGGTACTATGGGGTTTACAATATGAACCATGGTTCATAGTTACCATGTGGCAAAATCACAATCACTCTGCTGCATTAGAGCTGTTTAATTAGCAGCTCTTGAAAAGGCTATAGTTGTACTATGGAACTGCAAAGAATTTCACTAAAGATCTAGATTCCCCACTGGAAAGTTTTCACTTGTTTGATTCTTTTTGATCCTGAGATGCCCCTTTTCTAAAAAGGTATTATTAAACTTGAATTGCAATTAAATATCTGTCTAATTTTATGCCATGGACATGTAAAAACCTTAATTACATATTTTATGAACTATAATACAGCTAGCACATATACAGTATCCATCTTTATATATAGATATAGTATATATAGTTTCTCAAACTTTAAATGCGTTTCTTTGAAAATCCTTTTATACTGTCCAAAAAATATGATGCTTCAAGAGTTGCTTTTGTGAGATCCACTGCACTAACTATAGCAGCTTTAAACCTGACCAGCTCTTTGTAGACTCCACATTTGCCTTTAATTAAGGCCTGCTGGACCACAAACTATAGGTTCATTTCATTCAGTGATCCTGTTCAGATTCAAAACAGCCAAAACTTATTGTGCACAGAATTTCTCATTTCTTTGACTTTCCACATTAGAATCTCCAGTCATTTTTAGATTTCACAGTGCAGAGTGATTATGGACCTATCTTACCTTCCATGCGTTCCACGTAGCAATACACATCGTAAGTTTCATTAGGAAAACGGCGTCCATATGTTCTGACTCCTTTCTTTCCCATTTTATCTCCAAAGCAGCCAATTCTTGGATGTCTAATTGGATACCTGAAATGCAGCATGCTCATATTTATTATTATGATAAGTCAGCATTTTAAGTCTGTACAGGCTAAGCATATTAATTTTGGGGAACTGTGTTGAAGGGACTTTTATATCTCTCACCTAACAGTCTGGTCAGACACCCAGCCAGCATCACATTGCTCAAATCCATCTTCATAGGCTGCTTTCAGTTGCTCTGGGCTTGCCATGACAGCACCATTGTCCAGACAAGTCTGCTGAGCTTGTGTAAAATTCAGAGTATATCTGCTGGTTGCTGCACGATAGTGAAATACAACACCTGAAAAGGCAAAAAAAGCCTTTACATTAATGACCTGTTTTGCATTTCTGCATCCTCATGATATAACTTTACCTAGGTATTTCTCCAATGCTGAAAACAGACGGGTACAATAAAAATAGCAAAAGGGTAAGAGATACGCTATTGTATAAATGATGCCTCCCCCTCTAGTGGCTGTTACCAGTAATTCTATAACACCTTCTGTTATTAGTATCTGCTGAAATTACATTAATTGTACACACAGAAAAAAAGAATTTACACCATATGTGTGGTTTTACTGCTGTATTACAGAAAATCATGACCAAAAGGGAGACTGAATGTTGAAATATATCAGTGATATCACACAGTTACCAGAACTTTTCCAGTTCCGAGAGCAGGTGGGCTAATTGCACTGCAGGAGAGGTTGCTTATGTTAACAGAACTACCTGACCAGTTGGCTTATCGGGCTACGTGACACATCCAACTGCAAGTCAAACTACATGACCAGATAAGACCAAACACATCTAGTCCTTGGAAAAATCAGGCATAAAAATAGGCTTTCTGAAGCAGCCAGCTGCAGCAACTGCAGGCAGAAGTGCCCACAGCGGACGGGGATCCCAAGAGTGCTTGAGGTCTGCTGGCTGCAGTGAGACACATCATCAATGGGAACGCTGAAAAAACCATCCTTTCGATGCAGATTGAATAGTTGATGATGGCCCCAAAGCCTGTTCCTGTGCATCAAAGCTTACTACAAATAAAACATTTATAAATATATGGCTGTTGGTCAATTTTTCATAATTGTGTTTTCCTGCACACACTACAAACAATACAGACAAAACAAAGCTTGCTTTTATTTGGGGCTTTTCTGGTACTGGAAAGAATCTTGACAATTTCAAAAGTTACTTGAGTATGTCAGACGTTTGGAGGGGGAGGGCTAGAGTTAAGATGGTTTTGCTTAAGATGGGTTCTGTCTAGAAGCCACATTCTGTTTTCTATATACACATAATTCCCACTGAATTCAGCAACAGCAGCAGATGCACACCTAAAACAAACCATAAAGGACACTGACTCCAAAGTGGGAGAAAACAGATATTCCACCTTGCAAAATCACTTCCCCCCTGTTGCCAGTGTCTTTCACAATTTAACATCAAAAGGTTGTCTCCTGATGATCTCTGAAAAATAACATTTAACTTCACTTCTTGCCGTCTAAAAATCTTCAGAAGCATTGCGACACCGTAAATCATCCACTACACAGAATGGCTACAAAGCAAGAAAAATAAAGCATAAAAGGCTCCTTTTCTCTGATGATTTTGTTGGAGTACTTCATCATGAGGAAATAACATACTGTACTACAGTTTGGGGAAATGGTGGCATTGTAGCAATAATGAATTTAACAAGTCTTTCTTATTAGAGCATTGTTGAATGATGGGAGAAGTATGCTAATTTATGAGCAAACAGAAATGTGGGTAACAGTAAAATGTTGATTCAAGATGTTCCAATATATTTAGAAATAATTTCTCATGCAGACAAATCCAGTAAATTTTTGTCATTTATGGAAGGTCTGGATACGGCCAATAAACAAAAAATACACATTTTTCCTCCTGTCATGATTCACTAAGAAGGTTTCTGAAAATAAAATGGAATACGCCACCTGAAAAATACAGGTAGGTTAAACCTCAATCATCAGACACCAATTTTAGCAAAGTTACTGGCAGGGAAATGGGAAACGCTGGGAATCCCCATATTTCATCATTTAATATGGAGTCACACACCAGCTGCAGGCACTAACTGGAAGCTTACAGACCACTAGCATCCCCATAAAATGCCTTTTCAGAACCGCTGACAGAACCCATCATGAACAAGTGCTTATTCCAAGCAACTACGTAATTTCAGCTTCAACTGGATCCAAGCATTGTTTGGCAACAGTGGCAAGTGAAGAATACACCCTGAAAAATTATGGCTATGTTTACATTACTAAATTAAATATTCCAGGTGCCTGCAATTCAGTCATCAAGGCTGTTAAATAGTTAGATTGGTTCACTGAGTAACTTGGCCCAGACCCCATAACACCGTTCCAATTTCTGGACAGACTTCAGGAGGTAGAAACAACCAGGGACAACTTCCAATGAGCACCTTCATCCTGTGCTGGGAGCAGAGGGAGTGTAACCAGATGGATGGGGGCCACATTGCCCCAGAGAGGCTCAGAGCTGAAGCACAGCCTCAGACACATTTTCTTATTAACATGACCTATCTGCACTAGGAGGTAGTGTTGGAGAGATAGCGTTAGTAGCTCCTGTATCCTTGCACTTTCTCTGGTATGGGTTATCTTCTATTGCCTGGATAGGTTAAATTTGCATACCATTTGTGTTGTTTTAAGACATGCAAAACTTTATTTCGACATATATGTATATACTTATACACATGTGTGTATTTTGGCTTTGTGTGCCCTAAACACCACCATCCTTCAACGAATGTCCAACACAGAGCACCACCTTACAATATAAAAGGAGTCAAGCAACAGCAACTAATTACCTTTGAAACTGAAAAGCTTGAAATAACAAAAATATGGCTTGGAGATTATTTTTTTAAGGTGTAGTATGCATTAAAATATTTATTTTAATATATAAGGAATTCAGTAACACCAGTTGACACTGCGAGCCTGTCACTTTCTGGTATAAACAAGCACAGTATTCAGTACTATTTTATTCTACTCAGTAGTTCAGAGGTGAATAAAAACATGAGTTCAAGTATGAACTCATAATAATATTCACAAGCATCTGACTTTACTGCATGTTATTGTTGAATATATACAAAGATTTTAAACTTTTTTTTGTGTGTGTATGTGGTAGGATTGGTGTTTCTGTGTTATACAATAGCTAACACTGACTCTGTAACTCGGGGTCAAACCACAAACGGCCAAGTATGTGAAGCAATTTGTTCACTTGATTTGTTTTTTAATTAAAATGCATTTGATACGAGTTTAGATTCATTGCCTGGTTTTTAGGGGCTTTGGGGGGGCGGGTTTGTTTGGGTTTCCCCACCACCACCCTGATACTACTGAACTCATGCTATGTGGCTTCAGCTGGGCCCAAAAGCCCTTCTTCTCAAATCAGAAAACCTTCAAAAACCTTCTCACTTCTTCTGTGTACAACCACAAAAAACATTCAGTAACTTAGCTGGAGTTGGAAACGTATTTCTCTGAACCTGTATTTTTTTAAAAACTTCCTACTGCTTAAATATGGGTGCATTCTCCACAACCAGCTATCTCACCTCTCATTTCATCCTTGTTGGAAGCAACCACTGCTCTTCATAGCTGGCGTTCATTTGGGATTCCTGTGATACCTGAATAAGGCAGGACTAAAGAGTTAATATCACTGCCAGTTTAAAGTAGCTTTTGCAGTGCTGAGAAGAGTCTTTGGTCATTTGTAAATCCTGGAAAGGAACTTGGAGAATGCTTTGTTCTCCTCACCCTGATCCAAAAGGTAAACTTCACCTATTCTTAGAGTTGAAGGCTCTTCCATTTCAAGTGAGGAGCTAATGGACATAAAAGAGCCTCCAAGATGAATGGGAAAGAGGATGTCAGTATGTATAAGCCTGTGCACCAGCTGCAATAATTAGAAGACCCCCTGGGGCTAAGAAGATTAAAGTGTAGGACTTTCATTGTTTCAGTTAGAGAGAGAGAGAGAGGGGCAAAATCCATTGTCCGAGTTTTTGCACTTTAAAACATTTGTAAAGGATTTTTTCCCTTTGTCTATTTCCTCTCTGAAAGAAAAGGCAAGAAAGGAGTCGTCCCAGAAACAAATAAAGCAACTGGAAAACAGACTACAGCAGTATAATGTTGTCACTGAACATCTGGCAAACAAAGTCAGCGTAATTACAGGAAAGAGCAAGAACGAGCACTCACAGCAAAGTAATTTGTAGCATCGAAAATTCACTTCTGTCTGAGCAAGAGAGGACATCTTTTAATAATTTATCTCTGTCTTAGACCAGAAGATGAAAAAGTAAACTATTTCACTTTTTATAAACAAGGGGTACCACCGGTAAGACTCTGGTTCTGTGGTTTCACACCTCTGGGTTGCAACTTTGCTTTATTACATGCTAGGGTATCCTGCAGCAAAACCCCGTGGAACTGCAGGGGAAGGGCTCCTTGTGAGGCCAGAAAATTACAGTTCACTCTCTCTAGTGAGCTCATGCTACTGCAACGTGCACCCTTGGAGTCACATAAATTTGTCTCCCACAGCAAAGAATATCTGAGGAGAAAAGATTATGACAGTAGTGGTTGTTGTTAGTCTGATAATTTTTATATTAAGACTTTAATTACTCTGGTGCAGATCCCTGAAATTACCCTCAACCCACTGCCAAAGCTACCACACAGTTTGGTGATCCTCCGCTTCTTTAATGCAGAAGACAATTTACATTACAAATACATGCCAAAATAGAGGTTACAGAACTGAGTACTGTATGAAAGGAAGCAATAGGGCAACATTTTCAGCTTCCTGCATGAATGATTCATTTGTGTTCCTCATTTGAGGTTTTGCACCCATCTTCTGACCCCTGTCTTGGGCTTTGGCAACCTGAGAACAGGCTCCCCTTGCATCAGCAGGAGCTCCTTTGCCAAATGCCTCAGGGAACTTCCCAGCTCTGGGAGAGAAAGTGCACACAAACTCCCCTGCTTCATCTGCCCCAGCGACGCCTCCGCTCCGGGCACAGAGATTTCTTGCACTAACTCGCATGTTGCTGCTCTGTGCAAAATCTTTGCACCCATCCTCACATAGCAGTTGTGTGCAGGTGTACACTGAGCAAGTTGGTCCACAGAAGCGAAGCAGCTGATGCTGAGCTCTACCTGTAGTCCTCTCAGAGTAGAGGACTTTTCTACACCTGTATTATCTCTGAGTACACGGCTGGGATCAGCCACCCCATTATCTCTGCATAGCAATGTTCTAAGTCACACAACCATTTAATGAGGCCAAGGCACTGATATTTAAATTAAAATTACTTAAAAAGATACACAGCCTCTCAGAACTGCCCTCATACTGGGGAAGGACCAACAACCTCAGGACAGCCATTAATATTGTCTTCTGCTCTACCATCCTGCCCGTAAAAGCATGACATGTTACCTGGGCTCACAGCTCTCCCACCAAAGGTCCTCCATCCAGCCTGATGCTGAAACCCCATCAGCTGCCACATCCCCAGTCCCTATATAAGGGATCTGGCAGCTTGATCAGAACATTAGCTTCCCTGTTCCTGGTGTGTACTGCACATAAACCTTGGGTCTTTCTCACCCAGAAATAAATTTCCCATCCTTTGACGGCTGCTACCCATTGTGCTCTTTCCTTCCCAGCCACAGAAGTCGGAGGTTCCTTGGGATCCATGACGCAGGAGACTAAAACACGAGCTTAAAAATGCAGCAGCCCATGTTAATTTAGTTAGCAAGGAAGCACAGAAGTTCAACATGAAGAGGCGGTAAGGTTTCAAGACAGCTAAGTCTAAAAGATTAGATAAAAGCATCTCTTCAAATGCCATACTTAGGAGATAATGAAGGGGAGTTCTGGCTGTAGAGAGAATAAATCAATTAGGTTGTCAACACACAATCTCTCAGGGCTAAAGCACAATTGAGTGGCAGCGTTCCCACATTGGAAACAATTCCCATTTATTATCATTATAATGCCTGCAAGAAAGAAGAGTTTGCATAAAAATGGAAATGTGAATTACCATCTACTCTGCTTCCCTAATTGCTGCTTCTTCCCATTAACAAGGTCAATATTTTAAGCCTAGGATTTTCTTTAATGCTTTAAAAAAAAAAAAAAAAAAAAACAACAACACAACACCACAATGCAACAAAATAACTAAAAAAAACCACACTAAAAAAGTCTCTCAGATTTGTAGCAGAATCAGACAGAAACTATCAAAATGAGGTCCATGAGAACAGATATCTCCCAAAAGCATCAGTAAAATTGCTCTCATTATTGATAAAAAAAAATATTCACCAATGAGATATGAAAAAAAAGGAGGAAGAAAACCAGAAGAATCCTTTTTGCCAAACTGATCCCTTTAAATCCAACCACCTCCAAGGAAGATAACAAAAAATTCAATTCAAGCTAGTGGCTAGTGCTTCTTCAGGTTTTTTTCTTTTGGTTATACATGTTATTTTTTATTGCCCAATATCATAGCACCATACAAACCAAGAATTTCATTAAACATTCAATTATGTTCTAGAAGGAAGAGTACTGTTACACTAAACTTCTAGGTCAGCTTTCTACAGAGCATCTTAAAAATATTTTATGCAAGCAGACCTTGTTATAAGGAGAGAGGGAATAAACAAGGACATAGAGAGGTACGTTTTTTTATACAGCTTTTATAAAACCCTTTCTGGCATTTAACTCACCAAAGTTTGCTCTGCCTACAGGTAAGAGCCTAGACTAAACTAGACATTTAAATCTCACCAGTCAGTGACCAAGGTTATGAACTGCCAGACAGCTCATCTCACACCAAACTCTCACCAGAAAGGAACTGAAAGTAGCATGAGCCTGCACATTTAGCATCATCTAGACGCTCAACTTAAAATTCTTGAACATGAAATAAATCCTACCCTGACTCCAGGTTGTCTGTTTTCAGACCTGATGTCCAAGTCAATGCTGTGAAATTGCATTCAGTAAATTATTAGAGGGCAACCAAACACTTGGGGATGATCTGCAGAAGGCACTGCCTACCGGTCACCAACCTCCACCTTGTTCCCAAATGTCTCTACTGGGATACAATGAAAACCCAATGGTGTCCAAAAGCAGCTTGAAGTGGGAAGGAACTTGCAGCTCAGTGTTAGCTACTAAGAAGGGAAAAACATCTCTCAAGCCACTGAAGGCTCCTGAGACCTGACATTTTCAGAAAACAGTGGCAAGGAAACAACTAAGAATGAAGAAAAATAACATTAAGCATTCAAAAATTGTGACTCTTAAGATGAGACAGTTTTACTTGTAGGTTTAATAACATCAAGAAGGGTCAGAAGAGAAGCTCATAACACTGTAGAAACATGAAGTTTCAAGAGCTGACAAAGGAAAAGCTGACCTTGAGAATGAGGTAAAATTTCAGAGGGAGGTGCAGAGAAGGCAGAGAAGACAACACATGTAAGGAAAAACGAATATGAATTAGTTGTTCTGCATATTTCACTCCTTGTAAGAAGTTTAAGCCAGTAATAATGTAATACCATTAGGTCCATTTTGAACATAAAATATTCCTGAGAGGTCAATGTACTTATAGCAGCAAGCTGGGTGTAAAGAAAGCATTTCCCACAACCAATAACAGGAAAGGAGGTACCTAGAGTGACCCTAGAGTCACCCTAGAGTGACACCATTCCCTGCCTCAAGGACAGCCCTGCGGTTGCAATTAACAAGCAAGGCAGTCATCTGGCTGTCCCAAAGCTTCCTGAGTGGGCTAAAATTAAGTGTTTCACTCCTCTCCCTTACACTTTCACTAGCTGTAAAAAGAAAATAGTAACATACAGGGTACAGTTCAATCTATCCCCGCTGATTTTGGGGACAAAATATAGAAAGCAACTGATAATCTGCATGAATAGGTGTTCTCACTTGATGTCAGGGTAAATAGAAGCATGTAGCACAGCACATAACATGGTTACTTGCAGTACCAAAGGAACTAGATTAAGTGACCCAGCCTGTCCTTCTAGTCCTACATGGTTATGACTTTCCCAGATGGGATCCCCAGGACTGTACACACCAAGTAACACAAACACAGCCACTCCTACACCCCTACTAAAAGCAAGACAGTTCCAACTTAGTTTTAAGCTGAGCAGTTTAAACTGTGTTCAGATCAAACTATTTAACCTCTATCACACGTTAATGATGCACATACAGGTAATCACTTCTCAGAGGATGCAAGATACCACATTAAACCACAATGTCTTGGTGATGTCTCTGAGCTCCTAGTGAACAGAATACTCACTGTCTAGCTATTGATATCCAAGTAGTTGGCATAGGTTGAGACTACGGGGAGAAAAATAATTAAGCATTAAAAGTTTTACTGTTTATTTTCAATGATTAATACTGATTGTTCAGTTTGTATAGCTTAACCTGGGGAAAAAAATATTATATGCTACAGTGAAAATTATTCTCTTAGATATCCCATTTTTCATTCAGAATACATTGCATCACTGGTAAAATACATTTATTTGATGCACAGTGGGTTCAATAGGAGTTTTATATTCCTAATATACCTAAATGAAAGGGTAGAAATAGCAATTACAGTATTCTTTTTTAAATTCAAGTTACCTCTCCTACTTATCTACTATCTTACTTCCAAAAGTTTATTTGAAAAACAAACTTCACAGCTGTTTAAGCTTATCTGGCTTCACTGATGCTGGAACATGCTTTTTGTTTGAAAGTTTCAAATGAGGTAATGTCCATAAAACAAATGGAAAACCTGAAAATAGAACTCAAGTCCTGGATTGGTTTAAAAATGCCCACATGGACAAGCATGCAAACCCCATAAAATTATCATAATAACAAAAGTGTAATTTCATCTACTTCATATAAACTTTGGCCTACTTCACTGGGCCATTTCTGAAAAATATGTTAAATTAGGCTTAACACATAACAGTGTTGGTAGCTAAAGAAACAGATGAATGTTTCTTTCTGAAGCATTAGTAACATGTCCTCCCACCTTTAATTTGCCCCACACAGGGAGTTTTGCAGAAGCTTCCTATCTTTAATAAGATGATTCTGCTTCACTTTAGGATTAAGCTATAGGATCAAGCAAGTACTACCTGAGCCAAAGTTACCACTTTCTTTGCATGCTTTTCATCCACTGAAAAGCCAAAACAACACATGCCTGCTCAAACCTCAGAGAAAGAATCCTACACAAAGGCCTTTTACATTTCAGTTTGTGATGAGCATAAAATACGCAGAATAGGGAAACTGCTGATCATTGCGTTGAGATTTCACGGGTCTCCCCAGAGGCCCCCGGGAGAGCTGACCAAGGGACGGTGCTGAACCGTGCGGCGCCTCAGCCCTGGAGTCCCTGCAATTAACACAGAAAGTTCTCCCAACGCCACGCTAATGACTGGCAGCAAAGCCCACGCTGAGAGCCTACAGAAGCTCATGCCTCTCCAGTCGTTACCGCTTTTTAAAAAGACAACATGAGAGAAATGCAGATCAGCAGTTAAGGGAGGTCATCCTCCCCCTCTACTCTGCCCAAGTAAGGACACATCTGAAGTATGTATGTAAGGACCCATATGAAGTACTATGTCCAGTTCTGGGCTCCCCAGTTCAAGAAAGATACAGAACTTCTGGAGATAGTACAGCAAAGGGCTACAAAGACAATGAGGGGACTAGAATATCTCTCTTATGAGGAAAGGCTGAGGGACTTGGGTCTTTTTAGTCCAGAGAAGACTTAGGGGGGATCTGATCCACACCTGTAAATACTTACAGGATGGGTGCCAAGAGGACTGGGTGCCCAGTGAAAGGACAAGAGGAAACAGGCATGAACTTGAACATAAGAATTTCTTTACTTTGGGGATGGCAGAGCCCCAGAATTGGCTGGCCAGAGAGGTGGAGTCTCCGTCTCTGGAGACATTCACTTCCTGCATGGACACGTTCCTGTGCAACCTGTTCAGGGTTGATCTGCTTTGGCAGGGCCATTGGACTAGATGATCACCAGAGGTCCCTTCCAACCTCATATCATTCTGTGAAATAAGTTACATTTAGGACTAATTTATTTTTTTAATAATAAAAGCTGCAACTATGGAAAAAACATAAAGCCTTACTGAAATGAGGGCAGAAGATTTGAACAGCCAGAGTCACACGAAACCCTTATTACCCTGATAAATGGTATATATTTACACAATATAGAAAAAGGGGAATGGAGTGCACAAATGGCAACTTAACAACACCACTTTCCATTTGGGTCAAGATCTGGCTTTCTGCCCCACTGAAATTTTGACATTAAAACAATCATGGAAAAGAACGGTCACAGAAAGAAAATGGAGTGTGTGAAAATTTATTTCAATCAAAAAACAAAAACAAAACCCCAACTGATCAGTTCATCTCATTGAAGTGTTTTCCAGGAGCACAGATTACAGAAGATAAACTAATGCCATAAATCATCAGATATTTTATTGTAATAAACATCTGCTGCTCCTGGATATAGGTATGTAGTCAAGGGAGCACTTGAAAAGGAAAAAGGAATGCCAGGTACACTCGTTACTGAAAAATAATGTTCAAACCAGAATTTCTTTTGCTTTTGCCATTAGGACTAAACAGCTTGTGAAGTTACACAGACATTAGTGGTTATACTGATTTACTGTACTTCCAAGTTAAGACCACACCTTCAAAACTTTTCACTGAATCAATGCCAAAGAGCGTTCACGTTAGGTTAAAAATATTGGAAAAACAATGCAGTATTAAGCTCACAAAAAAAAAAATCCTAGCCAAAGCCATAATTTCCAGCAGCAGATATTAATGTTTGTTTTGGGATTTGGTCATTTGAGTAAATAATGAACTTTCAAAAACACCTAAGTGTAAAGGAGTTCAAGGCAGAGTCCAAATTAAGGCTTACATGAGCTGGTCCATCCACACAGCACAGTGTTGTTCTAAGAACACATGGTAATTTGGGTCCAGAATTTGCATTTACATGGCACAGAGCCTGGGCTAATATGTCCTGCCTTTCAGCACAGTTTGTTAGCTCAGGCATGGTGCCCAATTGACAGGGCTATACAACACCAGGCTCTGGAACAGTCTCTAAGCTGTACTTGTCGTGCTGTATAAGCAGCCTCTTAGGAAAGAAACATCTATATCATCAGATGCTCATTTGCAACTTATGTGCTTCTGAAAGTCCTCTCTCTTCTGTCTCTTTATATGTGTGCTTTTTGCCCACAAATTTTGGAGGCTATTTCTTTACAGTGATATCAAGCAAACCCGTAGCCCTGGATCCTCCATGTAGAAGAACATTAGCAGCCACCTTCCTACATGTTTTTGTGCAGCTTCTGCCAGATAGGTTTCCTCCAAGCATCAACCTCTATTACTGGGACAAAAGAACTTATTCCTTTGTGTTTGATATTTGTCACAGGAAGAGTGGTTCCCAGTTTTGTTGGCATTATAGTTTTGTACACCAAGTGGCACAACTGGGGTGGAACTAGATGATCTAGGTGGGAGGTTGGACTAAATGGCCTCTGAGGATCCCTTCCAGTCCCTATGGTTCTGTGAAGATAGGCCAACCACAGCTGCAGTAGCAAGGCAATTGCCTCTTTTCTATCCTACACAAACAACTTAGAAGAAACTACTTCTGCCTGCCAAGTCTGTCTTCTTGTTAGGACACTGACATTTTCAGATAGATGTACTGGTACAATGCGTATCATGTTTCAAAAGGGCTGGTTTGAGAAAAGGTGCTTGTCTTGCAAAGGATACAAAACCAATCAAAGCATCAAAGTACTCTGGGAATAAGCAAACAGCATTTGTTCCAGGAACATTCCCAAAGGTGTAAGTGAGAAATGAGAGCACTACAGACTGGAAAAGATTTATAAGAATAAATAGGAGACAGAAAGAGAATAGGAAGAGTTAGCTGTTAAGGAAGGGTAAATTGCTAAGGATGCTCCTTTAAACACTCTCTAGCTATACGTTGATTACCAACTTTGACTGTTTTAACTGGAATCACTGTTGACTACAAATGAAACGGATAAATCCTTACCCTCAACAGCCAATGATACGATGCCTTGTGTGTCTTCAACTCCGTACATCACATCACAGCGATACACCCCTGCATCACTCGCACGCAGCTTGGAGAAAGTCAGCGAAGCATCACCGGTCTCCTCTGAATGGGTTGGAACAGACACTCTGTCTTTGTAGTTTTGACCAATTTTGATGTTGCCATTCTGGGCCACCAGGACTGTGGTTTCTTTTGCATCTTTTCCACTTTTATCCAGTTCAACTTTTGACCACTTGATTCTCAGATACTCAGCTGCATAGCTGGAGGCGATAGTGGGTGTGGTGGAAAAGAAGCATGGTAGGACTGAAGTTCCAGAGAGTGATCCCTTTACCAGGGTTTTTTTGTCTGCTTTAACTAGAAAAAGGTGAAAAAGGGGGAGAGAAAGGAGAAATCACATTAGGGGAACAGCAACATCTGAAAATGATACATTTCATTGTTATTTAATGATTCACAGTTGTGCAAGACCTGAAATCCATGAACCTTAGCTGATTTGTAACAAGACTGACCGGTGTAAGCTAAAAAAGGGTTAGCACTGATATCCTAGGTTGCTGACAGAGACCTTACCTGTTCAGGCAAATTTAATTCACTGCTTTCCAACTTATCCATTCGTTAGTCACTTAAGTTAGTGACCTTCTTCAGAAACGTTTTCGAAATTTTAGATGACTGATAAACTGTAAGAGCTATGGGGTTTTTTTAATTCGTAGGAGGAAGACCACTCTTACTGAAGGATGGTGTGTTACCTCACATTTACTCCTGCCCAAAAGGATGCATACGAGGGAGCTGACATTTACACGTTCCCTTATCGCACAGTAACTTGTTCATTTGCTATCTTTAGAGTAAAACATAGGCCATAACTTTGCATACATGACATCCCCTACTCTATATTGTTTAAGGGTTAACTCTTTTTATTGCATACGTGCTGAAACAAAAGCCTTTCCAGCGAGATTCTCCCAAATAGTCATTCTTTTAAAATTATGTCCTTGTAGCCTTAGGGACTTTAACACATTGCAGTAATAAAGTATTTCAGGATGTTAAAGCAAAGAAGGAAGTAAAGCACAGAGAAAGTCCCTACTTGGCTCAAACTTGACATGATAGGACCTTTATCTTTTTTAATGACATCTCCAGCTGCAAACACTTTACAGTGAAATGTTTCCATCTGACAATATCCTAAGGGGAAAGTTGACTACTGTTCATCCAAGCTGCACAAAGGAACTGTCTGAAGAGAGACAGTTAGATGTACTTTTTTATGTAATTTTATTTCACCATTTATAATGGCTTAATGAAGATAAAAAGCTGGTGTGCAACAGTATCTATCTTACCTCTTTCACTGTCCTGCACTCTTTTTTTTTGAAAGGTGGAACATGCTGATAATTAATTTGAAGTGAGCTAGAACTCATAAAGTTTAGAAATACAGTAACTTCGAATAACCACCACTAACAGAGTGGTACATGAAATGGGAAACATCAACATGTGAAAATTACCTAGCTATTTGTCTGTCATCAAAAATATCATCTCTCCAGAATCATAGAATGGTTAGAGTTGGAAGGGACTTTGAAGATCATTGAGTTCCAACCCTCTGCCATGGGCAGGGACACCTCCCACTAGACCAGGTTGCTCAAAGCCCTATCAAGCCTGGCCTTAAATACTTCCAGGGATGGGGCATCCACAACCGCCCTTGGC